>JAYESA010000007.1:22688463-23288463 GCA_036927795.1 Iris macrosiphon | reverse complement strand
TCAAGCGGACTGCCGTCTCAAACGGCAATAGTGCAGCTGTCCCGACCCGCTTTGCCTCAAACAAGAAGCAAAGGATATCCAGACTTGTCCCTACAGGAATTCAGCTTAGGCTTTCAGAGGCTCGCTTGACGTATCGCTCTACCGAGGCAAATCATCGCTAAGGTGGGTGGCTACGGTGAACTTGTCTTTGCTTAGCCAGCACACATAAAATCTGAAATGTTCATGCTAGTCGCTAGGTGATTCACCCCCTGCATGCTAATAAATCCAACGCACCTAGCTAAGGGAATAATCCCAACTTGTATTGCTATGCTAGAACATGGAAATTGAAATACTGCTTATATTCAGACCCTCGCATGCCAAGTCCCCAAACGATATAACTCTCGGTTTACCTCCGGGCCCGAGCAACGTGTTTACTTATGTTCCTTAGAAATGCATGCTTGTCTGCTTGAATGTTGCCTTGTTTTCATCCAAACCCGAAAGACTACTAAGTAGTCGTTCCGTGCATGATTGAACCTGCAAGTATCCTGGACCGTTAGGTCACCAAGCAGCCCCGAACCAGGAGAATGCATCAAGGCATGTTATTGTACAGAAACAAGATCCAAGTATCTCGTGTACTCGTGTACTCGTGTACTCGTGTTCCAGTGCACTCATGTTCTCGTGTTCATGTGCACTCGTGTTCTCGTGTATCTCGTGATAATTGAAAAACCCAAAAGAAAGTGCATGTCGTGGACAACTCGGAAATGAGGTATAGTTCCACGGACGGTCACCGGGGCACTGGGGCCGATCCGATCCGGATGGAACTTCACGTGTGGTCCCTCGTGTTTGGGCGAGTGGTTTGTAGCGCCTCGTGTACTTTCGTTGCATTCCACTTTCCCGGGACCACATCATGTTTAGTCCATCGTGTGCGGGCGAGATAGTTTGTAGCACATCGTGTACTTTAGCTGCAATCTATCTTGGCCTTGGACTACTTCATGTACAATCCCTCGTGTTCGGGCGAAATGGTTCGTAGCACATCGTGTGCTCTCGCTGCGTCCCATTCTCGTCTGGGATTAGTCATTTATGGCTATGCCAGCGACTCATGTTCATATAGATAAGTCATCCTCGCTTAGCGGCTATCCGCGTGCGAGTCATTGCATCGCATCAAAGAACAACTGAGCACACCGAATATTGTCCCGTTCAACGACCCTCGTGTTTGCATATGATATGCCCCTGAATGTTTATACTTGCCCGTGCTTAAATTAACAATGTTTGCCTCAATGTTTGCCTTGGACAGGGAAGGAGATGGTAAGTTGGTAAGTCTCGCCGTGTTTCCTCTCATGTTGCACGGTGCACTGCCCGACACGTTAGGCTATTCAATGTTTGCATGAAACTGATCCTAAGGCAACTAGAAAGACAACTTAATAGTTGGTGCACGAAACTTATATTACGTGTTTGGATTTGTCGAGCGGGCGAGTAACTTCCCCACCAGTGCATTCAATGTACTGATAATCCACCAGTTTGTATGCAGGGTGCGGGAGAACCTCGTTCGGTGCAGATGCCTCCTTTGTACGTGCTAAGGCCAGGAGTTCCCTCTGAAGCCTTGCAACGGTGCGTCCGGAACAGAAGCACATATACAAGACATAATGTTGGAACATAGCCCAAACTCGCCTGAACATCGCCTCTACAATCATTCCACAGTTGTAGCCACTTGGCACGCTTTTACTGTTTCAGAGAGAGCGGCTTGAGTGACTTGTAATCTCGGCTATACACCGCTTGTAACACTTGTTTGTATCAATAAAAGAGTTGCTTTACTTCAAACTTGTGTTTCAATGCTTCTGCTACATTGTCGACTCAGTGAACCTGTTACCAAATCGCTATGCGTTCATGACTCCGCTGTACTCGAATAATTTGTGCGACTCTGTGGCTTAGAACTCATACCGCCAGCCAATGAATCACGGCCTTGCACGGGCGCGGTTCACGCTCGTGCAGCATCACGCCCGGATGGGTCAAGCGATCATTCCGCGGGAGCGCTGGCGAGGGTGATTCCCGCCTAGCGGAAATGGCCGATTGTCTGCGGGAGATCGGGGCGTGACATATTGGTATCAGAGCCTGGCTTCTACGCCTTTGGAATTCATTTTCGAATATCTCTGTTTCGAAAGCTCGTTCATGGGTTATGTGCACACTCTCTCTCAATGCCTCGATGGGATGTTCCAACAATAAGTCTAAATACTTTTAAAATACGTTTTGAATGATATGATATGCTTGCTTGTATGTTGCTGTGTTTCGAGTGGCCTTGTGCCAACCTGTGCGAACCCTTGAGAGTATCGCTAGTAGCTTGTTCGATTTTTACTAACTCTAAGTTTGGTTGAATGTATCTATTCGAGGGACGCCTTGAACTAGTGCACCATTCAAGACTTAAGAAAAGGTGAAACTCGAGTGCTGAGACTTCGCTATCACTAAGCTGGTTGACGTGTTCACGCTAGAGGGGCCCTTCGAAAGTGTGCACGATCCAGTCTAAGCGATATGCTGATTTCGACGCTTGTGCAAGTGAATATCCAAATGAACAAGTACAACGACTTGTCTAGGATTGCCTTAACCCTAGATCACTGCTTGTCCTTAGTAAGTCTCGAGGACGAGAATTTTTCTAAGTTGGGTAGGATGTAACACCCCGTTCCGCTCAAGCGGACTGCCGTCTCAAACGGCAATAGTGCAGCTGTCCCGACCCGCTTTGCCTCAAACAAGAAGCAAAGGATATCCAGACTTGTCCCTACAGGAATTCAGCTTAGGCTTTCAGAGGCTCGCTTGACGTATCGTTCTACCAAGGCGAATCATCGCTAAGGTGGGTGGCTACAGTGAACTTGTCTTTGCTTAGCCATCACACATAAAATCTGGAATGTTCATGCTAGTCGCTAGGTGATTCACCCCCTGCATGCTAATAAATCCAACGCACCTAGCTAAGGAAATAATCCCAACTTGTATTGCTATGCTAGAACATGGAAATTAAAATACTGCTTATATTCAGACCCTCGCATGCCAAGTCCCCAAACGATCTAACTCTTGGTTTACCTCCGGACCCGAGCAACATGTTTACTTATGTTCCTTAGAAACGCATACTTGTCTGCTTGAATGTTGCCTTATTTTCATCCAAACCCCGGAAGACTACTAAGTAGTCGTTCCGTGCATGATTGAACCTGCAAGTATCCTGGACCGTTAGGTCACCAAGCAGCCCCGAACCAGGGGAATGCATCAAGGCAAGTTATTGTATAGAAACAAGATCCAAGTATCTCGTGTACTCGTGTACTCGTGTTCCAGTGCACTCGTGTTCTCGTGTTCTCGTGTTCATGTGCACTCGTGTTCTCGTATTCTCGTGTATCTCATGATAATTGAAAGACCCAAAAGAAAGTGCATGTCGCGGATAACTCAAAAACGAGGTATAGTTCCACGGACGGTCACCGGGGCACTGGGGCCGATCCGATCCGGATGGAACTTCACGTGTGGTCCCTCGTGTTTGGGCGAGTGGTTTGTAGCGCCTCGTGTACTTTCGTTGCA
Source organism: Iris macrosiphon (assembly GCA_036927795.1). NCBI lineage: Eukaryota > Viridiplantae > Streptophyta > Magnoliopsida > Asparagales > Iridaceae > Iris > Iris macrosiphon. Next base: position 23,284,935 of record JAYESA010000007.1, on the reverse strand, counting down.
TTCCACTTTCCCTTGGACCACATCATGTTTAGTCCATCGTGTGCGGACGAGATGGTTTGTAGCACATCTTGTACTTTAGCTGCAATCCATCTTGGCCTTGGACTACTTCATGTACAATCCCTCGAGTTCGGGCGAAATGGTTCGTAGCGCATCGTGTGCTCTCGCTGCGTCCCATTCTCGTCTGGGATTAGTCCTTTATGGCTATGCCAGCGACTCATGTTCATATAGATAAGTCATCCTCGCTTAGCGGCTATCCGCGTGTGAGTCATCGTATCGCATCGCATCAAAGAACAACTGAGCACACCGAATATTGTCCCGTTCAATGACCCTCGTGTTTGCATATGCTATGCCCCTGAATGTTTATACTTACCCGTGCTTAAATTAACAATGTTTGCCTCAATGTTTGTCTTGGACAGGGAAGGAGATGGTAAGTTGGTAAGTCTCGCCGTGTTTTCTCTCATATTGCACGGCGCACTGCCCGACACGTTAGGCTATTCAATGTTTGCATGAAACTGATCCTAAGGCAACTAGAAAGGCAACTTAATAGTTGGTGCACGTAACTTATATTACGTGTTTGGATTTGTCGAGCGAGCGAGTAGCTTCCCCACCAGTGCATTCAATGTACTGATAATCCACCAGTTTGTATGCAGGGTGCGGGAGAATCTCGTTCGGTGCGGATGCCTCCTTCGTACGTGCTAAGTCCAGGAGTTCCCTCTGAAGCCTTGCAACGGTGCGTCCGGAACAGAAGCACATATACAAGACATAATGTTGGAACATAGCCCAAACTCGCCTGAACATCACCTCTACAATCATTCCACAGTTGTAGCCACTTGGCACGCTTTTACTGTTTCAGAGAGAGAGGCTTGAGCGACTTGTAATCTCGGCTATACGCCGCCTGTAACACTTGTTCGTATCAATAAAAGAGTTGTTTTACTTCAAACTTGTGTTTCAATGCTTCTGCTATATTGTCGACTCAGTGAACCTGTTACCAAATCGCTATGCGTTTATGACTCCGCTGCACTCGGACAATTTGTGTGACTCTGTGGCTTAGAACTCATACCGCCAGCCAATGAATCACGGCCTTGCACGGGCGCGGTTCACGCTCGTGCGGCATCACGCCCGGATGGGTCAAGTGATCGTTCCGCGGGAGCGCTGGCGAGGGTGATTCCCGCATAGCGGGAACGGCCGATTGCCTGCGGGAGATCGGGGCGTGACAGGCGTGACATATTTTTGTGGTGGCCCATGCAGGTCGAGAGCATATTGTCTCGGTTACGTTACTGTACCGAGCAAGCCTGCACCTAGGAATAGAGTATAGGATCTCATCCACAATTGACTATGATTCGCTCTCTTTCCAATCCATTCTATTGGAATAATTGTATCCTGCTTGATTTCTGTACTTCCCTGATAATTCCTTGAGTATAGCCCCCTCCTAGAATATAAAAGTCCCTATTGTTAGATGATAAGTAGAGTAACCTTCCTATTAAGAGTACAACTAGAGTGTTGACACACCATTAAGTAGCTAACGATATCAAGCCGTAGTACATGATTGGATGACGTGGATTGTATTGCTCTATATCTTGCTTAGTCTTTTATTATTCCTTCAATTCTCAGTTAATTTCTTATTGTATTTATTTTCCTGATTTTATCTTTATTTGCGCGCATATTGGTTTAGTATACTATAGAACTTTCCTTGTGGTACTTGCTATTTTGGGTTGACCCCACTAGTTTTATATAGTCAGATCTCATAACAGAGGTAAAGGATCTTCTGTACCTTCGCTTGATGGTCTGCATCTGAAGGACCGCTAGTCGAGCACCTGAGTGGGTCTATTTCTCAACTTCCACTTGTAAATTTTGTATATTTTATTAAGGTATTTAGCTATCGAGCATGTGTTAGCTCATGTTCTGGGATATTGTTTTTGCTTACGAACAATATGGTTGAATATATTCTGAACTGCAGCTAGACATGATTATGTATGATTGTATAGTTTTTCTAGTATTGTATTTTGTATTACTAACTTTATTATCATCGATATATTGATAGTTTGGTACGCTTTACTGTTATATTGTGATGGTAATAATTACTTTATAGTCTATGAATTAGACACATAGGATTTGCTTGGCCTAGATTAGACTGATGGATTATAGAGTAATCCCCATGTCTTATATAGTCGTTCCTGTATATGTGGGTATTGGTGTACTCTGTGGTATGTAGCTTACCTAGTACCGTCCCTGCTCTCTAGTATTCTTGTTCTAGGACGTGACATTATAAGCAACTAAGAAACCCTAATCAAGATCAGGGAATCCTGATTTAGCCCGTAAGTCAGCCCAAAAAGATCTGGATAAGTCATTTTTTTTTGAAAGAACTCAAATCCCACCTCAAACCACCTTGACCAAAATTTTGGTTTGTCCAGACCGATCAAAATTCTGGTTTTGGCTCACTTTTGATGCTGAAAAAAATCTATGATTTTAGTTGACTTAATCTGAACTCTACTTCCCTAGTTTGGGCTAGGATTGGCCCCGATCGAACTACGTTTTCTTCGGTTGCTTTCCAAGAATGCTCCAGACTTCAAATCTACCTCGAATCAAAGTGGATATTTCTAATACTATTTGGAATGTTGTTGAAGGAAGCTCATGCAATCAAGGAGGACCCTCCAAATTCTTCAAGACTATAAATCCTCTAGGCGAATAGGCAAGATGATACAATTTGCTATATAAACTTCCATTCATCTCTACATCACATTATGCCAAAGAGTGATGAATGACAACCCCAAAAAGGATTGAGTACTAAATCGGTTTGTGCCATTAGGAACAACTCATCTTTCTCCTGAGTATGGAAGAGTAAAACTAGTTCTAAGGTGTAATCATATAGTCCTTTGGTGTATGCAATGCCCACAAGCAATTGGCATGCAGGCCATAGAGGTGTGATGACTGTGGACACTAAGTAGCGTGGATCAAGGACGCGTTGATTGAGGGATGAGGGTTCCACAATATGATCTTGTCATGTCATGACAGGCCAATAATGGGGATTAGATTCTTGGTTCTCCACATGCAGAAATTAAAATAGAGCAAATGGTTTAATTCGTTATATATGGTATTCTCCTATAGTTTTGTGTTACAGGAAATTAACTCTAACGATTCCTGAGCTACCACAATGAGACCTTATTAGGCCTTCTCTAGATTTGCATCCACATATGATGTTTAAGCTAAATTCTCTTATATATATAACGATTAAATCTGCAATTCGCAGATCTTAGGGTTTTAATTGCGCAAACGTATCCCGATATACGTCCACGAAAGCCACCTATAATTTTTCCAAGTCAGAAATGATCAAGGCGCATTCACCCCCTAATAAGGTCCGATCAATCTTGGTTAGGAATTTTCCACTAATGTAAGAATCGACAAGAAATCGACAGCCGATAGAGTTTTCTTCTGCTGCATAGTCGACTCCATTTTTATGTGAAAAAGAAAAAAGAAAAAGAAAAAAGAATTGGATAATGACTATATATGATAAATGACAATGATCTAAAAGCATGCAAGTTCTAAATAATTACACTACATATTTTCTTGAATAAAACAAAGTAAGAATAGCTGAAGAAAAATATTGCATAGATTTCATTAATAATACCTGAACCAATCGATTCTCTAGCAATGCAAGCCGATCCAGCAAAGACCCTTTTCCATGGGCTTCTTCTGTGGCGAATCCCGATGGCATGGATTGCGTCCCGAAGGGAGGGATCCTGCCTCCTCCATTCCATATTGGCACATCGCGTCTTTTCTCTATATGTTTAATCTACAACAAAATATGACAATATGAAAATCCTATCGAAAGAAGAAAAAAAAAAGCATTAATCTATAGATCTCTGTAATTATATGTGCGAGGAGCGATATTAGGGACGATCAATACCAGGATATCGAGACGATCTAGCCTTGGCAGCAATGGCACAAGAGAACCCTTATGGTGTGTTTCTTCCATCTCAGATCCCTTCTCCTCTCCCACCTGCACTTTCTTGCAGGAAAAAACGTTCATGGCCATGTATCTCCCTTGCAAAAGGGACGAGTTAACACCTAATATATGGTTTTGAAGTACACGATCACAATAGTAGTGTATATATATAGGTAAAGAATATTTGTATCATATCGCTTGGAAGTTATAGCAAATTAAAGAATATTTGTATCATATAACCTAGAAGTCGCAAACGTGAGTTTCAAGCGTCTCATTGTAAAGTAGTACAAAATATTTTAAAATAATTTTTTAATAGTTAATATTTATTATATTTGAAAGTGTGTAATTATTAGTAACCATTTAGTAATTATCTTGGTAGAGAGGTGTGTAATCTCATTTTAAAATAATATAAATTATTTTAAAATAAAGTTATTTTTTAGATGGTTAATCTTTATTGTATTTGAAAGTGTGTAATTATTACTGACCATTGAGTAACTATGTTAGTAGGAGGTGTGTAATTTATATAAGCATAACCTGATACATATAAGGCTGAAGAAAAGTAACTTTGGAACATGAAATTCTACTATTAAGCCCAAAAAAGTTTATATTATATATAAGATTTGATCAAAGTAATGATCCTAATAATGTTCTAAAACTGGATTTGGTGTTTGGCAGTTGAGGAATATTATCATTATTGGGGCTAATGTAGTGTACGACATACTTATGTTATCCTTCAAATTTTGTATCATAGTCAATTGAGAGCCTCCTTATATACAAAAGGCCGGGTTTGGTGCAGTTTATACAGGCAATGTCCGTCCATGTATTATATCATTACAAATTTTGGAATCCTGTCTAATAGGATATCAACTATGGCCCTACGTAACATAAAAAAAAAAAAATAATAATAATAATATAATAATAATAATAATAATATTCTCTACTATACTAGTATAATGTAGTTTGAAAAAAGGCTCAAAACTAAACCGTCAAAACTGTTTATAAATATTTTATTAATTATTTAAAAAAATTAATTAATTATTTAACTACCTAATATGATATGATTTATTTATGACTAAATAATTCTAACTGAAGTGGTTAATGTGAGATGTATTTTTCTTAATTGTTTGAGTTCAATTCACATGGATGATAATATTTATAATAAATTCACATATAAATTTTTTTAACAATTTTATTTTACATAGGTGCAATATATGTGCACATTACTAGTAAAATAAATTTTATTTTTGAAAATCTGCATGAGGAGGTCTACCTTCATTACACAAAGAAACTAAGGAGACCAAAAATACTAAAAATGAACATAGATTAAATCCATACATGTATGTTATCTGTATGTTATATTTGTAATTATATGTGTCCATGTTCTACAGTTAATAATATTTTCTCACTTTGGTGCTCGTGCATAGGTGTGAGCATTATTCGATTTTGGACTAAGAATCAAACCGAATCAAAGATTATGTTCGGTTTGAAAAAAATACGATTGGATTTTGGTTTTGAAAACTATTTTTTTTTTAAATTTTGGTTTTGTTCCAAAACTAAAAATCAAATAAGACTTATGCAATTATTAAATACCCTCAATTTTATATATTTTATGATAAAAAATGTATATATTGTTGTGTATGTTTTGAAAATACCTATATGTATGTGTTTTAAAACCAAAATTTGGTAATTTAACAACTACCCAAACTTTTGGTTCAAGTTTGAAATACAACAAACATATTTATAAAAATGACAAATTTTTAATAAATTTAACAACAATTTTAAATTTGGTTCATGTTTATTTGTAATGGAGTATTTGCAGAAAATTTCTTGACATTTTGACCAGGAAAAACAAATGGAACCGTGTATGGTTACAGTGTTTTGCCATGCAAAAATCTCAAACATTAGGATGGACAACACTTGCCCTTCTTGTTTGAAATTGAGCATTTTGTTATTTTAAAAAAAAAATCAAACTAATCGTAGGTGGTGTTTGGTTCAAATTTTAGAGAGTTATGAATAGGTTTTAGGTTCTTTATCCATATTTTGTAAGACTAGTATTGAAATTTCGGAGAGAAGAAGTGAGACTTGACTTTGTTTGTGTTGTTTCGTTTGGACTACTAAATATAGTCTCACATTGGCTACACCACCAAGTGGTTATCTCAATATAATACTTTGTATGAGTTGATGTGTGCACATGTGGTGTGGTGGGGCACATGGGTGCCATGTGGGGGTATTTTCCTATGAGAAAAAATGATTAACTCCTCAATAAAAGCATTTATGCTTTTTGTCATGCTTTCGAAATTATTTTCATAGGAGCTAAGTCCCAAAGGGGCCTAGCGACTCGGACTTAGACTCGGGCCCGGGCTCAAGGGCGCAAAGTGGCGCTTTGTTGGAGCACTTTGCCCATTTGATGTGTGAGCCGCATGGGCGGGCCGCATGCGATGTCGCATGCGCTGCCGCATGGGTTGCCACATCCGTTGTTGTTGTAGATATATTTGAACGGTTATGTAAAGATATGGTCTGTTATTCAGATCCATTTTTTGTGGGATTTGAAATTAATTTGTGCCTATCTTTTAGGGATTTGTAATTAATTTGTTCTTATCTTTCTGTAACTGATGGACGGCTAGGGTTTTCACCCTCTCTCTATAAATGCTCTCTTCGTGCCTCATTGAGAACTAACTTCAAACATTAGGAGACAAAGAGAGTTGCTGCTACCGCCACCATTGTAGTCCAGGGAGTTCGTGCGAGTCTAGACAGAGGTGACAGCGAGCGTTCCAGAAGTTCTTCGTGAACTTGCTGGTTCCTGGAAGCAGATCGTGTGGGGGCGAATCTTGTTTTGAGCAACGGTGATCTATATCACCCCAGCATGCAAAGTCTCTTCTTCTTCTTCCTCCTTTCTTATGTGAGTTGTAACTCTGTTCTGTCCATCTGCAACTGCGATTCCAAGAAAGAACGAGAGGTTCGCCTTTTCTGGCTATTGTTGTAACAACAAGTTGTAACAGGATCCTAATATATAGTTCTTCGTGGAGATCGAGAATAGTCGGAGTGGAAAATTTTGTTTGAACCTCTGATCTCAGCCACGGGGTTTTCTATCGTTGATTTAGCCTCAGAAATATCAATATCAAAGCAAGATCCGAGAAAGATGGAGAATAATCGTGCGAAACTTCTCAACACAAGTTTTAACAAACTTGAAAAGTTTGACGGGGATCATTACAACGCTAGAAAGATGAAGGTCTGTCTTAATCTTCAACTCGCAAAGGTGGACTACGTTCTGATAGAACCAGAGCCGGTTGTTCCAGACAGTGATGATGCTACTGTTCGGACAATTGCTACTACAACTGCTAAGCATAACAAGTAGAGAAGAGACAACAACCTTTGCAAGCTGCTGATTCTGAACTCCATGGAGGATACTCTGGCGGAGTCATACAGCAAGACGGACCATGCTAAGGTCATTTGGGAGTCTCTAGAAAAGCATTACAAGGCGGATGAGAAATGCAATAATATACATATGACTGAAAAGGTCTGGAATATGCGATTTAAAGACGATAAGACGATGTTGTCTCAAGTCAAGGAGTTTCTCAAGTTATGTCAAAAACTTGAGGAGATGGCATGCCCTTAAATAACGCCTTTGTCATGGGGGATATTGTGGCCAAGCTTCCGTTAGGATGGAGCAATTTTATCTCAGACATGAACATGAAGAAGATGCAAATTAGCCTTGATCAACTACTGCACAACATCCATGTTAAAGATGAGTTGATGGCTCAAAATATAGTGGATACGTTGTCCAAGCAGTTGGCAAAATCCAACTTGGTGCATGCGAGCGACACCAAAGGGAAGCAGAAGGCTTCTCAATACAAGAAGAATGACTTCAACCATCTCAAGGAGAAGTCGGCTTCGTTCAAGTCAAAGCCAAAGCCCAAGTCAGAACTGACTTGCTTCAATTGTGGCAAGAATGGCCACTACCGGAGGGACTATAAATCTAAACCCAAACAAACAGAACAAGGTGAGACCAACAAGGTTGCTATGATTGCGCAGGTTATGACGGTTGGTGTTGACACTGATTGGTGTGTGGACATTGGTGCATACTGCCAAGTTTGTTCGAAAAAGGAGTTGTTTACCACCTACAAGCCTACAACTGAGAAGGTCATGGTGGAAAACTAGGCACAAGCTGAAGTACTTGGGACCAAAACGATGGTACTGAATTTGACTTAGGGAAAGTCACTAACGCTTCAGGATATGAAGCATGTACCGGTAATAGCCAAGAATCTGGTCTCGAAAAGTCTTCTCTGTAATGCAGGCTTGAGGATGGACATCAATGCTGGACAGATGGTGATGTCGTATAAATGAACATACTTCAGAAAAGTATTTTGTACCGAAGGGATTTTCAAACTTCAGCTTGTAACTCCTACAAACAATGTTAATGCAGTCTCTTCTTCCAGTTATTCTCTTGAATTATGGCATAATAGACTATGACATGTTCATTATAAAAGGAGAAATAAGATGTCTAGTCTAGGGCTAATCTCCAAATATGGGGATAAGGAGGTGGAAAAGTGTGAGGTTTGTGCGCAGACAAAGATCACATAAAAATTGTTCAAACGGGTTAATCAAAGCACATATCTTCTAAAGTTGGTGTACTCAAATATCTGTGACTTTAAACAGTTCTCCATAAATGCCAGGATGAAGTATTTTATTACATTCATCGACGACTACTCGAAGTATGCTTTCGTCTATCTTCTCTAGTCAAAAGATGAAGCGTTCGAGAAGTTTAAGGAGTTCAGGTATGAGGCTGAACGTCAAACAGGGCAACAACTCAAGAGACTCAGAAGTGATCGAGTCTGAAAGTATAGGTCTATTGAATTCACATCGTTCTGTAAAGAACATAGAATTTTTAATAAGACAACTGCCCCGTATTCTCCTTAATCAATTAGAGTAGCTGAAAGAAAGAACATGACGTTGACAGAGATGATGAACTCAATGTTGTTAACTGTAGGTCTTCCAAACTGCTTCTGGGGAGAAGCTGCGCTTACGGCTACGTTCATTCTGAACAGAGTGTTGTATGTAACTTCCGATGTCACTCCTCATAAACTCTAGTTCAAAGTCAGACCCAACATGAATATCATTCGAGTGTGGGGGTGCCTGGCGTATGTGAAGCTTTTGGAATTGTAGATTCAGAAGTCGTATGCGAGGACTACAAAGACCATCTTCCTCTGATATGCTGAAAAGAGTTATGCTCGGAGGTTTCTTGATATTGAGTCAAATCATATCATCGAATCTAACAACGCAGAATTCTTTGAAGATAAGTTTACAAGGAACAAGAACATTATTATCACAGATATTCCGAAGGATAGTGTGAGTGCAAAGGAGAGCAAAACTTCCAATAAAGATGTAGTCCAGAAAGAAGTTGTCATTACAGAGACAACGTTCGAACCAGAACTCGCAGAACCGGTGTCTAAGCAAGTAAGGAGACACAAGGACTTCGGAGATAATTTTATCACATATTATGTGGAAGCAGATTTGCTTACCTATGATGAGGCAATGAATACCAGAGATGCTATCCTGAAAGGAGGCTATCAATGATGAGTATACATCAATAACCTCCAACAACACCTGGGTGTTGGTCGATATACTTGTAGGAGCAAAATCGATCGGATGCAAGTAGATCTTCAAGAAGAAGATGAAGGCCGATGGAACTATTGACAAGTTCAAGGCAAGACTGGTTGCTAAGGGGTTTTCTCAAAAGCACGGGATCGACTACTTCGATATGCTCCAGTAGCATGGATGACGACCATTAGGATGTTGATTGCTCTAAGTAAAATTCACAAGCTAGGCATTCATCAGATAGATATTAAGATATCATTCCTGAATGGAGAATTGACTGAAGAGATTTACATGTAACAGCCAGAAGGATTTGTTATCAAAGGACTTGAAGACAAAGTTCGTAAGTTGGTAAAATCATTATAGGGTCTGAAGCAAGCTCCCAAGATGTGGCACGAGAAGTTTGATAAAGTCATAAGATCAAATGGCTACAAGGTCAATAAAACGGACAAGTGCATTTATACTAAGTTCGCTGACGAGAGAGGAGTCATCGTTTGTCTATACGTGAACGACATGCTAATCCTGGGTACAAATTTAGCACGTATCACTAAGACAAATAAGTTCCTCTCATCTAAGTTCAGTATGAAGGACTTAGGGGAAGCTGATATTATCCTGGGGATAAAGATTATCCGGAATAAATACTGGAGTGGCACTGTCACAGTCTTATTATATCAAAAAGATGCTCACACGCTATGGATATCAGGATCTTCTAGGGATCGATACTCGGTACAGGTGTGACAAGAAGTTGAAGCTAAATCCAAAGGAAAATATCATGCAGCTGGAGTACTCAAGTGTCATCGAAAGTCTGATGTATGCAATAACTGCCACTAGTCCTAACATAGCTTTCGCCGTAGGGATACCGAGTCGGTTCCCGAGCAATCCAAGAGTAGAGCACTGGAAACTGTTAAGAGAGTGAAGAGATATCTTAAGAGGACTCAAAAGTATGCACTGTAGTACAGCGGTTATCTGACAATGGTAGAAGGCATCATTGATGCAAGCTAGTATTCAGAAGTAGAGAGCGAAAGGTCCATATGAGGATACGTCTTCTCATGGGTGGAGCTTCTATATCATGAAAGTCGAAGAAACAGATAATGCTCTCTCATTCCTCGATGGAATCTGAGTTCTATGCACTGACAGCTATAGCAGATGAAGCAGAGTGGCTTCGGAAGCTTATGTATGATCTTACAGTAGTAGGTGCGCAGATTTTGGCTGTACTAATTTACTGCGACAACCAATCGACTGTAGCGGTAACATAAAATGATCTCTTCAATGGAAAAAAAGAAGACTGTACGAGTAAGGCACATGGTGTTTGATAATAAACAAAAGAAATTGAAACTAGGTTTATACGAAACCCTTTTTTTGGTTTACAAACAAGAAAAAGAAGTACAATTAATCCTATACGAGGATGTTAAGTACAAAAATTTGATTCTAGGAAAATATTGCTATAGGAGTCTGATCTGTGATCGATTACTTTGTCCCCTTGGACCACACGATGACGAAGAAGTGCTGTAGAAGACAAAAAAGAAGCTTCAAAGACTGTAGGAGGGATTGAACTCTCGTTGCCAAAATACTCTCTGGATATACTCTCTTTTCTTGAAAAATTCTCGACTTTCCCTCTTTTTCTTCGACCCTTCGACCTTGGACCACCGTGGCCGGAGGTCTCTATTTATAGAGTTCAGCTACAGTCGGCGTAGAAACCAAACAGCGGAGAGAGCTACACCTTTTATGCGGCGGTTATAATAACTACTACCCACGTATGAATGATCTCTTGAATTGGCGTGTGACGCGTGTCCCATTATGGGGTAATGCGTATAATCGCTCATCGAAGATCACGACATGCAAGCCACGTAGATAACTGCCCCTCGCGTAGAGAGGATTGACATAAAAACCAAATAACTGTCTTATTGGCGTAAAAGCCAAATAGCTATTCTGATGGCATAAAAGTCAAGTAGGCGTAGAAGCCGAATAGTTGTCAAGTTGGCGTAAAAGCCAAAGTAGATGTCATGTTGGCGTAGAAGCCAAGTAGCTGTCATGTTGGCGTAGAAGCCAAGTTCTGCGTAAAGCTTGATGCTGCATGGATAGGTAACCAGCATAAAGATAGCCAGTTATCCTCCTTTGACTGAGATTTTGAGCGTATTCTGGGCCAGATAGCCTTATCACGCACCTTTACAAATATAGCCTGAGTTGGCGTATTTCGAAGAGATAGAATACGGCGTACTCCTGTAGCTAAAAATAGCCAGGTCGATGTATTTCAAGGAGATAGCGTACGGCGTGCTCCTATAGCTAAAAATAGCCTGGTTGGCATAATATGCAGGGATGGTGAAGTGGACGTATTAGCCCTAATTATAGCTCACCCAGTCATTAAAAGTAGAACCAAATATCATGCATTAAATACAGAGATCTGCCCCCATCTCGCGCATTAATTGCAGAGACGTGCCTCGAGTTCTGTACGAAGAATAGCTTTTGACGTGGCGGATGATTTTGTCTCATCCTGAGCGTAAAGCTCACGTCTGCCTCTGTAGAATAGGTAGTGTATTCCTTGAATGCGTAAACGATGTCTTATATCAAGGGTTATGTCACTAGACGACAGTCTGGAGTTCTGTGCAGAGTCATCATTACAGCCGTCCTCTCGATCACTGTGCAGTACTCTTTGTTAGGAGTCAGGTTCACTGCTTCCACTGACAGGTTCATTAAAGGAATACGAAGAGTTACTCGTACAACTTCCTGCTGCATTAAGAGCAGACGAGTTTTATACCGAAGTGGCGATGTAGCAACCTTTTTACGCTGAAGCAGTCTGGAAATACTGTATTACGCGGGTTATTCTGGAGCTATGTTTTATGCTGAAATAGCGTTAAAGCTCTGCTGTATGCCAATGGCTCTGAAGTTATGTTTTACGCCACCCAATGCTGGAGCTCTGTTTTACGCGAGCTTCCTGTCTGTTGAGGGTTTTACGTGTATGATTCCCTAACGTATTTTTTATGATTCTACATGACCCCCTTCAAAGTTTTCAAATTCTTCGTAATTTAAAACACTTTTAATGAAGCATAAAACGGTCAAGTTTGACTCGTTCCGCGAGGCTGATTTCTTGGCAAATTTTTAGGAGTTTGTTAAGATTCGGTGTGTTCTCCTCTGCCTATATAAAGGCGAATGAGTTAACCTATTTTTCCCACACTTCCTTCACCACAAAGGGATGGTTGTCGAGCTTTGTCGGTTTAACTTGAGGAAGAAGAAGATCATGTTCTTCCAGCAAGTAAGAAGCCGTAAAAAGAGGCATCTTCGAGCAAATGTCCTCTGCAACGATGGATCATGGAAGGATATCATAGCTTCCTTTGCTCGGGATAATCAATAATTTTATATAGCGATTCGTCCAGGAAAGAGGAAAGGTCTCATTGGCCACACAGCTTGCAAGCTGTATTTTCTTCCGTCATAGCGCTGGACGAAGGCAGACAGCTTGGCCCTGTCTTCCAGTATTGAGTTGGGTCTGAACCCCCAACCCAATTTCTAGGGCATGCCTGTCATGGCGTATGTAGGGTAGACTTGCGAAATTGATACATGTCCAATTCTGTATCCTTCCGCCATTAATCATTTTCTTGTTAATCAGCTGCGGAAGCCGATTAACTGCTGTAGAAGACGAAAAAGATCTACACCAATATGAGAACCTAGCAAAACAGATTCTTAGTGTGATCTTAAATAAAAATGAGAAACCCTTTGTAGAAAAAGGATTTCCATCATATGTAATCATGAAGATGAAAAACCCTTTATAGACTGGATTTCCATCATATGTAATCATGATTAATAAAATTATCTTCTTTTACACATCTGATGATTTGGCATATTTGCTGTGAGAAAGTTTGAATAGTGTGCAACTTCGGCACGTCTGACTAATTTTACGTCGACTCCGATAAAAGAGTATCTGATCTCGTCCCATCTTTTATGCGTAGTAGAAGACGCGTAGAAAACTCCTTAGCATTTAAGTTGAAGATCCAAACTGTCATGCTATTTTTTTGGACGAGGAGTCGCGTAGAATTCTGGACTGTCACTTCTTTGATACGAAGAATTCTTGTTCAGATCATCATCTTCACGAATGGTTTTCCCAAAAATCCCTTGGAAAAGGGCTAGAAATTTCTGTCGACCAAGCCATACTTGAACTTTTGTAAAGTATTCTGACTGGACTTTGGATGAACTTCCAAATAACCCAAAAAGAAGAGTCGTCTTCAATGCTGAACTCTGTATATTTCAGGTACTTGAAATATTTTGTAGCCAAAAAGGAGCATCTTCTGCGTAAACCCTTATGATTGGCCGTCTGTATCTTTCGAGTGTAGAATCGTAGATTTGTAGCTTCTGAGCGTAAAAAGCTTCCGAGCATGAAATCATAGATTTGTAGCCTCTGAGCGTAAAATCGTAGGTTTGTAGCCTCTTGAGCTTAAAAGCTCGTGAGCGTAAAAGCATCTGAGTGTAAAACCATAGACTTATAGTTTCTGAGCGTAAAACCATAGATTTGTAGCCTCTCGAGTGAAAAAGTTCATTAGCATAAAATTATAGATCTACTCTGTGCGTAAAATCTGGATCCACTGACTGTCCGTCTTCCCTAAATGATAGGCTGACGTGGTCCCAAATTATAACCGAATATTAAATATCAGATTTGGTTAGGGATTCAAAGAGTTATCCGAACTCTATAAATAGCCTAAATTTCTTAGAGAGAAAAAATTTATCTGTCTTCCCAAAACCCTTGCTTTCCAAGAACCCTTCTTCTTCGTCTCTTTCTTGAGAACTCAGAATCGCCATGGCACCTAAACAGACTTCCACTGCTAAGGGAAAGAAGGTCGCTTCCTCTTCCCGCTTCACTGCTCAAGCACGAGCAACTCCCATTAGGCTGAATGAGCCTCGATCGGAACGCAGCGCTCCACCGTCGAGCTGTGCTCCGGACATTACAGGTAAATACTTTGGGAGAAAAAATCCTTCTCACACGTTGTACGTGCACACGCAAGTCATCTTTTGTACTAAGAGCCTCTTCGAGGATGATGTACTGAGATATTTTATTGTTACGTGCATATTCCTAATGTGTCGACGTAAAAACTCTATATTTTTGCAGTCTGGCGTAAAAACTCAAACTGTCAAAATTTGTAGTAGAACTGCAAACTTTGAATTTTACGCGCTGGATATGAATTTTCGACGTAAAAATTCAAATTTTGTCAATCTGGCGTAAAAGCTCAGACTGTTAGATTTTGGTGTCTACTACCAACCTTGAATTTTATGCCTCGAAAACAAGTTCCAGCGTAAGACTCAAGTTTTTGCAGTCTTGGCGTAAAAGCTCAGACTGATAATCTTTGGCGTAAACTGCAAGAGTGTATCGTCTAGTGTAGAAACTGACTTGCTCTTTTGTATTTTGTAGTGGACTTGCAGATTTCTTCTTTGGCTGAAGTTATGGGCTCTGCTGCCGGGATGTTGAGCTCAAACTATTTGGAGGACTTGTCCCATGTGACATTTCCTATTTCTGGAGCCAATTATCCTGAAGAAAGGGGAACCCTTATCTCGTCTCAGGGAGAACGCATGCTATTGAGTATGATCAGTGGAGAGCCCCTGACATACATAGACGGGATGGAGTATAAGAATCCAGGCTTCTTGTTCGGGGATGTTATCGACAAACAGTCCCAGACTAAACCCAAGAAGGAGAATTGGATGTTTACTGCTGCATGTATCTGCCCCGGATGCTCAGGGATTACCCTATCTTTGCATTCTTCTATGCCACACATCCTAGGAAGATGGCATGGACCCTGACCCTCGATCTTTACGGCCGACCGGGGAAGATCTTATATAACAAGGAATACGATCGGGGGGCCTATATAAGCCATCCTTCGGGCCCTGTTATGCCCTTTAGGGGATTGCTACCGGGTAGTATCCCGAGTGAGGATACTTCGCTGATCCAGCCGGTTCAGATATTGACCTTCTGTAATGACTTTATGGGGCAGGGAGGAATGAACCCCAGGGTCAACCCTCGGACCAGTGGATGGCTTAGCCCGGGGATCTTTGATGGGCCAGTTTGACTGCCTGGGCCCTGAAGCACTTCCAAACTGAGCTGGAAAGTATTGGCTTGTTCACGGCTGTGAGCGCCACAAGTGTTGGGCTGCCTATGAACCCTAACTTGTTTTTAGCCTTGATGGAGCGATACAACTCGCTCACTGGGACTTTTGCCACTCCGCTGGACGAGTTGGGCTTAGTCCTTCATGAGATGACAGAGATTTCAAGGCTGCCGATGGGGACGCTCCTTATGAAGAGTACGTCCCTACAAACAGTGAGTTGAGGGATACAAACCCTCGGGCAGTGGCAGTATATCAGGAGCTGATGTGCTACTATCTTGCCTGTACTACTTTCTATAAGGAGCCCTCTGACTTGGCTCACATCAATAAGTGGGCAACCTATCTCTTCTTCCACCAGGCCAGAAATATTAAACTGGACAAGGTGGTAGATAGCCGAGATAGGCCTTTGAACATCCTGAGCATGCTTAATGCTGACACGGTCGATGATCTTATTGAAGACGCAGGGGCTCCAGATCATATTTTTGACGAGGAGATAGAGGGTTATCCTGCAGGCACAAAAGCCTTCAGTTATATGAGGCATTGTCGTAAGCCTCTGTCAAAGGAAGCTCAATTGGCTGGCTTCCTCTCCGTCTGGCTTTGCCGCTGGGTAGTGCCTGGCATCACGTCTGCTGATCGCATCCATCGTAATACCTTATGGTCCGCAGTACGTTTGGTGTTCGGAGCAAGACTGGGCTTGCTTCCTGCTATGGTATGTAGAATACAAGCAGGGCTGAGGGCCCTTACTGATGGGCTGCTAGTTGATGACACGCAGCGTGAAAGCTTTCCCCGAGTGGAATTACCATTCCTATACTTGATGGGATGGTTAATTCTTCACAACACCAGGGTAATGTCTCCCGGTCCTGCCAGTGGTTTGGGAAGTAACTTCTTGTTGAATTACAAGAATTCCTCTTAGAACGTGGCGACCGTCATAGATTGCCGGCGGGCGTTAAATGTTGCCCACAGTTGGAAGCTCTTCTATATCGTCCCTCCTATACATATCAATCAACAGGGGAAGAAACTTAAGGATGGGGGCCATGAGAGGACCATTCTTTCTCCTGAAGCCTTCTACTGGTTTGTCTGTATTAGACCTTCCCATTTTCTGTACAGAAGTGATGACCACTGCTACCTAGAGCCTTATTTGCCCAGTCGGTTCGCCAGGCAGTTTGGGTACGACTAGTTACATGTGGAGAATGCCATTACCAGCTTTAAGTCCAAAGGTGGACTTATTGATGGAGCCAGAGGATGGCGGTACTTCATCACGGGCTGTACTGGTGCAACTTTTGTTGTGCCCGCAACTTCTCTCTCTATGGAGTTGCGCATCCTGCACTCGTATGTGCAGTTATATGCGTCCATCAATAGCTTCCATCACGATTTTGATGTGCATAAAAGTTTTAGGATGCCCTCCCATAGGTCTACTGCAAGGGATGAGGTTTTGCCTGTTTCCTCGGATGAGAATAAGGACACCGCCGGGGCAGACGAGTTCTTGACGACAATACCGGGAGGCATAATAGCTCCGCCAGCTGAGCCTCTCATTATCCCCCAGAAACAGAAGGATTCTACTCCGAAAGAGCCTTCCCCTCGCAAGAAAAAGATTGCCAGAGGTCCGAAAAGGGCTTCCACCAGGGGGCTCCTAGGAGCGAGTCTGTCGTTTCCCCTATTGGGGATGATTCTTTGATTAGAGGTCATTCGCCTTTTAGAGAGGGGATCTCCATAGTTCCGGCTGGCAGTGCCAGAGATTCTTTGCTTGATATCGCTACTACTACTGGTTCTGGTAGTGCTACGAGATTGCCTCCGAGGCTGAGCATAATAAGATTCTATATATCTTTATTCAGACCAATAATGGGACTAACCCCTACTTCGTTTGTAAGTATTTCTAGCGAGATTCCACCCGATGAGCCTCGAGTTGATCTTGGTGAAGACTGGGAAGACTACCCGCCAGTATCAGTTGGTGTAGCCTCTTTTTCAGGTATGATAGCTTATCTAGCATCATTAAGAGATGATTTAGCTATTCAGGCTGCGGACGCGACATATATACCATCGGCCATGGGTAAATGTTATCTTTATGCCTTTTTTAGGAAAATTAACATCAAATTGATATTAACTTTCTCTTGTCTTCTTCAGGTGAAGACATCTCAGGGGAGGGCGGAGTTGATGTAACCTTTGACTTTGTTGCGGATACTATCGATGAAACGACGGTATTTGATATCGAAGAGGCATGCTTTGAAGCTGCTGATCCTTCAATTACAATGTTATCGAGTGTCATCTTGCCAACAGCAGTTCAGATATCTTCAGACGAGTATGAGCCCATCATCGCGACTGCGCCTCCTTCGTTGAGTATGCCAGCAACTTATACATTTACTGGTGTTCATTCTTTTATAGCAGCGTCTGTAGAGGCAACGACCGTGGCAACGTCCTCTGCGGTCATTCCTGGAAGGAGATTTCCCGGTATCGCAACCACTCCTAGTGTGCATCCGGTCTTCGATATGCTGATTGAACAATATACCAGCCTATTCTACCTCAGTTTGAAGGAGTTAATTTCTATGGTGCTGGAGAAGAACATGAGCTTTGATAATCT
This sequence comes from Iris macrosiphon, assembly GCA_036927795.1. NCBI lineage: Eukaryota > Viridiplantae > Streptophyta > Magnoliopsida > Asparagales > Iridaceae > Iris > Iris macrosiphon. Next base: position 23,266,748 of record JAYESA010000007.1, on the reverse strand, counting down.
GCTGACGTCCTTCCAGCTTACGATAGTGCCAATCAAAAATTTTAACGACGCTGGGAGAGCTGATGCGCTGGAGCAAATAGTTCATGGTTTAGAACAACTCATTAACAAATATTTGCAACTATCTTAAGACAACGTCGACGATATGATTCAGGCCGAGTATGACTCCTTGACTGCGAAGCTTGCTGAACAGATGGAATGCTTAAACAAATTCATCAAGACACAACAGCAGGAGATGGATGAAGAGCAGGCCGTCTTGGAGGAGGTTATTCCTCATCTAACGAAGTGCGAGGCCGAACATGAGGAAAATAAAGTGAGGGTCCCAAATTGGAAGCTAAACTCGCTCAGGCAAAGGAGTGGGCTCTCTAGTCATCGGCAGCTCGAGATGTGTTGAAGGGCCGAATGGATACAGCTCAGCGGAACTTGGCACATGTGGGCGACATCCGTGCCGATTTTGTTCATATTCGGTCCGAACTATCCCTCCTGAGCGATAATGAGGTACGACTGGAGCGGGCTCGCGCTAACATCTTGGACTCCAGGAATGAGAGGATGGCCGCTTTGGCGCAACAGATTGGTGATTTAACGGCTCCTCCCCAATGATGTACCTTTTTATTTCTTCTGTAATTTCTCAGAGACAATAAAGACACATTTTCTGACTTTGTGGACCCATCACTTTAGAATATGATAGGCTAAGATAAAAGTGATATCAGAGGTATCATTAACATGACATACTTTCGTTAAGGTTTTGCTGAATGTAAATCTATTCAGAGGTAATATGAAGCTGATAGAATATAATCCAACTAAATTTGTATACTAAACGCTATCAGAGGTAATATGAACATGATAGGTTTATAAATTAGTTAAGCATATCCATTAAGAGGTCATATGAATCTGATAGAATATAATCCAGCTATCCTTTGTATGTGGTATCGTCAGAATGAGATCTTCACCATACTCCGTTTAGGCAAAGGAGATCAAAGTATAGTACTTCTTCGAGAATTTGTCGTTGATAGGAGCCATTACCAATTTCCATTAGGCTTGGCTAAGATGAAAGCGCCATTTGAAATCATATAAGGGCCTTTTTATTTCTTTATGATTGTTTGTATAAACTTTGGATATTGTACTAGAGGTAGTATGGACGTAGTACAATATCATACTTGTCGAGGACATCCCACTGGGGGATCTTTAGTGGACCTATTATTCGTTGCATACGTGGAGTGCAAATAAGTTCGAAACAAGCCCTATTAGAGATAATATGGACATGATAGGTGTTGTGAGTAGTAAAGACATCCTGTTGGGAGATTTTTTGTGGACCTATCACTTTTTGCGCATGTTAGTGCAAGTAATAGGTTTGAGACAAGTCCTGACAGAGGTGATATGGACGTGACAGTTTTTTTTTTTTGTGGACCCACTATCTTTTGCGTATGTTAGTGCAAGTAATGGGTTTGGGACAAGTCTTTGATGGATGCTTGTAAAATATGACTCTATGGGGATGTACAGAGACCGACTCTTTCTTCGCTGGGGAAAATGAGGATAGTTCAGAGGTAATATGGACATGAATAATTTGTTTCTATTGGACCTATTACTTATTGCGCACAAGAGTACAAGTAATAAGTTTAAGACAATCCTTTCCAGAGGTAATATAGACATGGCAGTTTTTGTGGACTTGATACCACTAGCGTACTTAGAGCTAAGTACGGGTGCTAAGCTGAGATGACAACCGATATCAGAGGTAATATGGATATGATATCAATAGCCGAATCCAGAAGGTTTGCTTAGAGGTAATATGAACATGACAAACTCAGCCGAAGAAAATTATGATAGCAGTTCAGAGGTAATATGGACATGAACAATTGTCGGGAAAAATTCTTGAGAATATGATCTATCCGATCATGAAGACAGATCGAAGGATCATTCCACTGAAAGATTGATAGGACGATAGCTCAGAAGTAATATGAACATGGCTAGCGTCTAGCGAGATTGGTTGTGAATAGTCACTGTGGGATTGTGTGAGTAGACCTAAAGATTGCTTCGCTGGAGAAATTTCGAGGATCCATCATCCATTGCGTATCCGAGACTCTTGGACACGGATGATGGCTTTTTATACGAATTGAAGGAGAAAATGTCTTACATAGACACTTGATGGGGATGATGAAACCGATGATTCGTACATCCGGGCGGTGGACTTATTACTTATGGCGTACCTTAAGTACAGGTAATAAGCTGAAATGACTAGCACTACCAGGGGTTATGCCAACGTGATAGTAGAAAGTCGAAGAGAAGAACTTTACTCAGAGGTAATATGGACATGGAAAGTTCTAAAAATATCTTACTCAGATGTATGTGAACGTGGTAAGATAGGACTTTGTGGGTCAAGAAAAACAGGACAGAGGTAATATGACTATTTTTGTGGTGATAGATTTACTCTGTCGGAGAAAGTGGAGAGACGTAGTTCAGAGGTAATATGGACATGAACTAATCGATAGCCACAACCTGGGAGGTTTTACTCAGAGGTCATTTGGATATAAAAAACCCAGCTGGGGAAACAGAAAATATTTGGACAATAGTTCAGAGGTAATATGGACGTGAACCGATGCCCGAAGAATTCACCCTAAAGTAATTTGCTGAGTGGGGATAGACCTGAAGGTTGTTCCTCTGGAGAGTTTTTAGGGACTCATTCTCTGGTACCTCTTGAGGAGCAAATTGCTACGTTAGAGTGAGATCAATTTGTCGAGATCGTCATCTTGTTTATAGATACAAAGTGATGACTTTGGCGTCAATCAACTCCTGGATTCTCCTTTTCAGTACGTAGCACATTTTTGTGGGGTGATGAACGTACCGATGAAAGATACAATATTTTAGGTCATCGACTTTCCAGCCCTTTCAGGGTATCTAATGTTGGAAAACCGAAGTTTGTTTTTCTTCATTAATATATTAAAGATTTCAATGATGTTATCTTCATTGAAGGAGAAAGTGCCCTTCAGCCTTCGGGCTCCCGATGCCTGAGTTTTACAATCTTCTGGGAAGATGGTCATCGTTGCATCATCTTCGGACTCAGAGGGAATTCTACCCCCAGCTTTGGATGCTGCCCTATCTTGTCGAGGGAGATTACCCTCAGACATGTCGTTGTCTGGTTCTTCTTTGTCCACAGAAGTTGAATTAGCAGGACCTGCCTTTGGTATTGCAGGATCAGACTCTGGAGGTTTGGAGTTTGCAAGAGATACAGTATACCCCAACCCAAAATGATTTCGTTGGCAGTAAGGATCACCATACAACGGTATTGGTCTGCATTTTCCATAGTTGAGGCCTTGTTTCAATTTTAAATCATAACCCATACTTTGTATAATCTTTAAAGCCTGTGGGCTATATCTGTGGATTTGTATTCTCCCAGCATCGGACTCGTGAGAATCTTCTTGTACAATCGGTCTGTTCCGCATTCGACCGAAGGTTATTTGATGTTGATCGTCGCGAGTAGGTAGGACAATAAAGACAGATTCTTCATGTGGCCTATATGTCATGAGGATATTAGATATTGTCGTATCTTCCCACATGATCTCCCTATGCTTGGTAATTAGGGGCACTGAATCTCGATTTTAACCCTTGTTTTTGTATTTCTGGATCAAGAAATTATGCAAATCAGGGAGATGACCGGAAGAAGAAGAAGAAGAAGGCTTATACCGCCTTTTTACGTTAATAGGGACATGGAGATTGGGAACCATAACCCTTTCCCTGCCATATGAATACAACAGTTCAGCCATGTGAGTAGCACATGATCCATGAGTAGCGTATCTTCCCATAAGGTGGGTCTTCTTAATGCGGACATGCTTATCCTAGCGTACTCTGGAGTTTTGCACAGGTTGGCATAAAATAGGGGAAGTCCTCAATCGGCCTTCAGCGTCCCGTGTAATCTGAAGAGCGGGCAAATTCTTTTCTTGACGGCGTAAAAGCCCAGAGGTTAAAAGATTTGCCACTTGTTTTCCCTTATGGTGATTGCAGAGACCATCTGCCTCATTTTAGGCGGGAGATGTATTTTTATGCGCGGGGCGCGTTTAGAATTTCTGAATTGGCGATGAGGCATTATCAGAAATTTTGTCTGCCATGTCATAGACAGAAGACTGAATTTTACACGTGGGGCATGGTGTAGACTTCTGGATTGGCCCTGAGGCATTGCCAGAAGCTTTGTCTGTCATGTCACAGACGGGAGACAAAGTTTGACGCGCAGGACGCAGAGTAGACTTCTGGATTGGCACTAAGGCACTGCCAGAAGCTTTGTCTGCCATGTCACAGACGGGAGACAAAGTTTTACGTACAGGGCGCAGAGTAGACTTCTAGATTGGCACTGAGGCATTGTTAGAAGCTTCCTCTGCCACGTCACAAATGGGAGATAAATTTTTATGCCCAAGGCGTAGAGGCCGCAATGTCATAACCTTGTTGATCGGAGAGAGAGAGTCCATAGGAATGGTAGAGGATGTATGGGGCATCCATACTTTACGCAATTTTTTGTTGTCTTGGACAGAGAGGGAATAAGAGCTACCCCCTGCTCGAAGCCTGTCTTCGTAAGCCGATTGGTCGAATTGGACGACCAGAGTCTTCTACGTTGATCCTACGGATACAGTATTGTGTTGAACAATGGCTTTCTTGTCAAATGAGAAAGTAGTCCTCAGCAGAGTCGCCATCTTGTGTTTGATAATAAACGAAAGAAATTGAAACTAGGTTTATATGAAACCCTTTCTTTGGTTTACAAACAAGAAAAAGAAGTACAATTAATCCTATACGAGGATGGTAAGTACAAAAATTTAATTCTGGAGAAATATTGCTATAGGAGTCTGATCTGCGGTCGATCACTTTGTCTCTTAGACCACACGATGATGAAGAAGTGTTATAGAAGATGAAAAAGAAGCTTCAAAGACTGCAGGAGGGATTGAACTCTCGTTGCCAAAATACTCTCTGGATATACTCTCTTTTCTTGAAAAATTCTCGACTTTCCCTCTTTTTCTTCGATCCTTCGACCTTGGACCTCCGTGGCCGGAGGTCTCTATTTATAGAGTTCAGCTACAGTCGGCGTAGAAACCAAACAGTGGAGAGAGCTGCACCTTTTACGCGACGGTTATAATAACTACTACCCACGTATGAATGATCTCTTGAATTGGTGTATGATGCATATCCCATTATAGGGTAATATATATAATTGCTCATCGAAGATCACGGCATACAAGCCACGTAGATAATTGCCCCTCGCGTAGAGAGGGTTGGCATAAAAGCCAAATAACTGTCTCGTTGGCATAAAAGCCAAATAGCTATTCTGATGGCGTAAAAGCCAAGTAGGCGTAGAAGCCGAATAGTTGTCAAGTTGGCGTAGAAGCCAAAGTAGATGTCATGTTGGCGTAGAAGCCAAGTAGCTGTCATGTTGGCGTAGAAGTCAAGTTCTGCGTAAAGCTTGATGCTGCATGGATAGGTAACCAGCGTAAAGATAGCCAGTTATCCTCCTTTGACTGAGGTTTTGAGCGTGTTCTGGGCCAGATAGCCTTATCACGCACCTTTGCAAATATAGCCTGAGTTGGCGTATTTTGAAGAGATAGCATATGGCGTACTCCTGTAGCTGAAAATAGCCAGGTCGGCATATTTCAAGGAGATAGCGTACGGCGTGCTCCTATAGCTAAAAATAGCCTGGTTGGCGTAATGTGCGGGGATGGTGATGTGGACATATTAGCCCTAATTATAGCTCACCCAGTCATTAAAAGTAGAACCAAATCTCATGCATTAAATGCAGAGATTTGCCCCCATCTCGCGCATTAATTGCAGAGACGTGCCTCGAGTTCTGTACGAAGAATAGCTTTTGACGTGGCGGTTGATTTCATCTTATCCTGAGCGTAAAGCTCACGTCTGCCTGTGTAGAATAGGCAGCATATTCCTTGAATGCATAAATGACGTCTTATATCAAGGGTTATGTCACTAGACGACAGTCTGGAGTTTTGTACAGAGTCATCATTACAGCCATCATCTCGATCACCGTGCAGTACTCTTTGTCAGGAGTCAGGTTTACTGCTTCCACTGACTGGTTCATTCAAGAAATACGAAGAGTTCCTCATACAACTTTTCGCTGTATTAAGAGCAGACAAATTTTACGCCAAAGTGGCGATGTAGTAACCTTTTTACGCTGAAGCAGTCTGGAAATACTGTATTACGCGGGTTGTTCTGGAGCTATGTTTTACGCTGAAATAGCATTGAAGCTCTGCTGTACGCCAATGGCTCTGAAGTCATGTGTTATGCCACCCAATGTTGGGGCTCTGTTTTATGCGAGCTTCTTGTCTGTTGAGGGTTTTACGCGTATGATTCCCCAACGTATTTTTCATGCTTCTACACAGGGCAGTGAATAATCTTATCAAGACTGGAGTCATTGCCGTGATTGATGTTGGGAGCTAGGAAAATATGGTCGATCCTTTCACCAAAGGTCTTAAGCGCCAGTTGGTCAAGGATACAGCAATCAAGATAGGCTTGAAGATATTCTAATATTGTGTCTTTGTAATCCTACCATTTAGTTTTATACTATTAGTTCAAAGAGAAATCTACCAGACATCTAGCTACTGGTTCAAGGAAGGATCATTGACTGGGAGAATATCAGGAACAGTGGGTAGTCCTTTGAGACATTGAGGGATTACGGACCCAGAACTATTATTGTCTACTATTTGTTCTTTTGTGTAGAACAAGTCCTGTGGAAAGATGGCTTAGACGCCTTAAGTTCTCAGGCATTTTGAATATCTGATGTGCTTAACTGGAAGCATGGTAGCACAGACCTACAAAAAAATGTAAGGTCTCTATGCTATTATGGGTAACACCACCAAGAGGTTCCTTGGTAAGGGTAATGCCTCAGTTTCATGAGAAATGTCACAGCGACGTAGCCCCGCACATAGGCAGGTAGCCTAATGCTGTAGAATAAAGAGTGTAGGCAGTACTATAAAAAGGTCGATGTCCTCATATTACTATGTTGTGACACCACAGAGGTAAAATATGTAAATCCTCAGCTATGCGAGCCATGTCACAGCGGCGTAACACCGCAAGGAAGCGCAAGGCTTCATGCTGGATAGTTTGGTATTACAAAGAGGCTGGGACCTCATGCTACAATGGCATGACACCACGATGAGGTATAGCCTCGGCTCTGGGGTATGTCATAGCGGAGTAGCACCGCAAAGAAGCTTGAGGCTTCATACCAAGGACTCTTTACAAGAACTAACCTAGAGTGTATGGAAAGTGATATAGGCCTTCTCTTGAGGGAAAACTTGTAGAAGCCCAAACTACAAATACCGAAACCAGGCGTGCATAGGGCCTTTAATGTGCAATAGAAAGAAAAGCTGGTGTCATTATGTGAGTGGAAATAATTGCAGCTATGGTGCAGAATTCAAGGCTGAGTCCATTCTTGTATCATATTATTGTTTGACCCATGCAGAAAGATTCAAGTCGAAGCGACATCTATCCTAATATATGATGTGCAGTCACTGTTGGAACGCTCAACCTATATATATTGAGATATATGGGAGATTGTTGGTGTTATTTTCTTTGGACTAGTAAAAATAGTCCAACATTGGCTACACCACCAAGTAGTTATCTTAATATAATACTTTGTATGAGTTGAGGTATGCACATGGGGTATGGTGGGGCACATGGGTGCCATGTGGGGGTATTTTTCTAAAAAAATGATTAACTCCTCAATGAAAGCATTTATGATTTTTTTATGCTCTTGGAATTATTTCCATAGGAGCTAAGCCGCAAAGGGGCTTAGCGACTCGGACTCGGGCTCAAGGGCGCAAAGTGGCACTTTGTTGGCGTACTTTACACTTAGCACATCAGCATCGGTGCAGGTGCTTGTGTGCATTTGATGAGCTCTCATGCGCTCGGGTATGTGCGGCTGCATGCGCGGTTGCATGGGTGGGTCGTATGCTTGGTCGCATGGGCAGCCCGCATGGACAAGCCGCATAGATTGTCGCATGTGCTATTGCAAGTGCTGTCGCATGCGCTGCCGCATGCGCTACCGCATGGGCTGCCGCATGCGTTGTTACTGCGGATATATTTGAACGGTTATGGAAAGATATAATATATTATTCAGATCTATTTTTTGTGGGATTTGAATTTAATTTGTGCTTATCTTTTAGGAATTCATAATTAACTTATTTCTATCTTTCCTTAACTGATAGACGGCTAGGGTTTTTACCCTCTCTCATAAATACTCTCTTCGTGCCTCATTGAGAACCAACTTCAAAAATTAGGAGACGAAGAGAGTTGCTGCTGCCGCCACCATTGGAGTCCAGGGAGTTCGTGCGAGTCCAGACAGAGGTGACAGTGAGCGTTCCAGAAGTTCTTTGTGAACATACTGGTTCCTGGAAGAAGATCGTGTCACACCCCGATCCCGTAAGGGCCGATCATCCTCGCTTGGTCCCTATGGAACCGATAGTCCTTGCTTGGGCGCGATACCGTGTAAGCCTAAGTTGCGCTTGTACCAGGCATAATACCTGCACAAGACACAAGTTAGACAAAAATATACATATATAGAGGCACAAGATTCAAAATACAGAGAACCAAAGTTGAACATATTTGATAGGAATACAAAATACTTTCTTTATTGAATAATTGAAGATTGGATTACAAAGTACTTGCTTGGCTGATTACAAAATATGCTATAGATGTCTACATCCTTTTTTATAAATCTAAAACTAGCCACAATGCCCATACATCATGTCCTTATAGTAGGACCAAAAATTAAAACAAGTAGCAGAAGAGGAGTTTGCACACAGGAGAGGAAAGCTAAGGAAGCAGCACGAGCACGGTTCCGCTGGATGGATGCGCTAGTACTGGTTTAAAATGCTCGCCAAGCTATCGCTACCAGAACTTGAAGATTTGCCCACAAATGTGGGTCAGTACTACAATATTTACTGGTGAGTGACTGTCATGCCCCAGTCCCAAAATATACGGGACCAGGCCATGTGGCATTGGCCAGCTGACACGTCTCCGAAGGATATCCCAATTTAATAGATCCTATCGAAGCGTGCTATGATATCCTAAAATACTAACAAGTCTAATATGCTAATATATAGCAGGTAACTCATCCACAGAATACAATATCATAAAGCTGAAACAAGTGCTGGTAAATAAAATACAAGAGTCTAAATATCCATAATACATCTAAAATAGTCTGGTGGGGACAAACCCACTGAAATACAGAAATATAAATAAGGTGCAAAAAGAAGTAAGATAACTAGACTAGAGTATCAACTAGCTAGATATGAAAACTCTAGTCTGATGTAGCTGCGTAGTCAAATCATGGGAACTCCGCTGGAAATGCCTCAAAGTCCTCAATCAGGAATCCTGTCTCTACTCCTGCTCCGTAGATGGTCGGGTACAAGTGCTCGTCCGGATCTGGAAGAGAACCAGGTCCTCAGAGGGACGTAACAAGATACAAAAATGCATGCCATAAAGTAGATACTGTGTAAACTCAAGGGTAATCTAACCAGCTACGGGAAATGCACTTTGAAGACAACCCTGGTACGTATGGGTAGGTGAAAAGTATAAAGCATAGCGTTGAGCCAGAGGCTAAGTACCTGGCATTAGCTGTAAACTGAACGCCAGGAGTATATATGCTAACTATATCACCGATCATGATAGCGCGCAACTAGTAACCTCTGTCGAATGTATCGACAAGCATATATGCCCGTAACCGGGAACCTGAGCCCATAACCGGGTAACACATGGCCCATAACCGGGTAACACTGAGGCTCACGGCCCCGCAGTTTATTCTGAAACTACGGCAGCCAAATGTCTGTCCCATACGCCTACTAATTATCTTCCCCGCCCAATGTCAATGTACAAGTCGCGAATGCGACGTAGACATCTCATACTATAATGCAAGTCGCTACAGAAATAAACAACTAAGCTAAATGCCATCACACGTGCTGCTCATGCTGATGGCCAGTCGATCATGAAGCACGCATCCCTACATGAACTCTCTGTGACGTGTTAAGATGCGTGTCAAGGCCTGGAAAGTCATATTAATAACTCCTCATCTTTAGGTAGGTCCACTAGATACTAGGTCAGACACAAGTCCTAACGTCAACGCCTTCGTTGACTGCACCCGAGTCTTCTCGGACGCGCACAGTTAATATTAAAATAATAAAATGTGCAACTAGATAAACATCTAAATTTAAACAGTAACAATAAGGCAAGGTATACTTGCCTGAAACTCTGGTGTGCACAAGCAATGCTCCAGAACTAACAGTCAAGGTAGCACCGTCTCGGATTCCTACGAACAGATAATCCAAAATTATAAATCACTAATTTACACCATGCTTAATTACCTACGTTAACATAGTACAAGTATACATACCTAACACATATACATATATATACAATAGATAATTTAATAACACACATACTTATATATACAACTGCATTTAGACATATGTACATATATACATATATAATGAATTAATAACATATAACATATATATATATATATATATATATATATATATATATATATATATATATATATATATATATATATATATATATATATATATATATATATATCGTTATTTGTATAAGGAATTTAATAACATATATATAAATATGTACATACTACTATAGTACATAGATATGGTATTTAAATATTTCATATCGACGCAACCATACATATATAATTACATATATTCATTAGTTAATATATACAATAATGCATTAATACATAAAATAAATACTTGTATAAGAATAATACATGTTTGAATTTATACATTAAATAACATGTATACATATATACCTAACCTAATTACATAATACATATATATATACATATATATACAAAATACAATTATACATATGTACTTACTTAATACATATATGAATTAATACATATATATATATATATATACATATACCTATATATATATATATATATAAATACGAGTATACATATATTCATATATATATAATACATATACAATTATATATAAATATATATACATTATAATACATATACAATTATATATATATAAATACATATACAATTATAAGTAAATACATATATATACATATATATATCATTATGTATTATATACCAATATATTTACTATATATATATATATATACATATATACACAATATATATTCAAATATATACTATATACATATACAATTATATATACAAAATACCATTATATATATTTATATATACATAAATACATTAATACAATTATACATATATATATATATACATATATTATATAATATATTTATACATACATGTCATAATACACATATATATATATATATACATATATTCATATATATAAATACAAATATACATATATATAAATACATATACATTTTTATATATAAATACGTATACGTACATAATACATAATATATACATAAAATTATTTGTACACTAATATACTAAATACATAATATATATAGATTTATATATATATACATATCTTTATATATACTATACCAATATATACACACTATCTATTATATACTAAATATACAAAATACAGTATATACCTAGAAGTATATACGTAAATACTTATATATATATATATATATATATATATATATATATATATATATATATATATATATATATATATATATATATATATATATATATATATATATATATATATTATATATATATATATATAATATATATATATATATATTATATAATTTATATATATATATATATATATATATATTTATTAAATACAACAGAATACAGTATATATATAAATACACAAACAGAAAACATATATATATATGTATATACCCAATGCAAACTATATGTACTATGTATTATACACTATACGTATACTAAGTGTATACCTTGACGTCCAGGGGGTCGAGGCGGGTCCGCCAGGCGAGTCGTCGCCGGCGAGGGTGGCCAGGCAGAGCTCCGGCACGCGGGGGGGGGGGGGTCGTCGTCAACAGCAGCGGCAGTCAGCAGTTATTGTCGATGCGGGGGCTGTGTCGGCCGGCTGCGGGGGCGACCGGGGCCAAGCTGTGGCGGGGACGGAGGAGAAGGGCTGGGCGGGTCGTCGACAGAGTATGGTGGTCGGCTGAGCAGTGGCGGCGAGCTGGGGGCATTCGGGCAGCCGGCTCGGCTGAGGGGGGGAGTTGGGTCGATGGTGAGGACGGGGGTGATGGCAGTGGCTGTAGGCGGAGCAAGGGCTGGTGGCGGTGGCTGGAGGTGGGGAAGTGGGTGCTGGTCAGAGGGGGGGCTGTCACGGTGGTGGCCGGACGCGGTGGTGGCCGGGAAGAGGCTGCGGGAATGGTCGGGGAAGAGGGATTCGGGGGTGGTGAAGAGGGGTTGCTGTGGCGGTGGTTCAGGCGGTGGCGGTGGTCGTGGTGGCCGTGGCCGTGGCTCAGTTGGTAGTGGCGGTGACACTGGTGGCGGTCGTTGCCGGAGATGGCGGAGGTGGCGGGCTGAGGAAGGGGTCGGGTTGGTGAAGGTGAGTGGTGAGGGTGGTGGTGTTGGTATTTATTTTAGGGTTTTTCTTTGTGTATTTGGGTTTTTTGTGTAGATTTAATGTGAGGTGACATATAGTATTTGTAGGAGAGAGAGAGGGGGCTGCCTTGGGATTAGGACCGGCTAGTTATTTGTCTAGGGTTGTGTGAGGGTCTCCACATGTTGGACATGTTGCTAGGATTCAATGTGTTTAAAATGTAGGGTTAGGATGTGTCCTCCAAAAATGATGTAAGGTACATGAAAATGGGGAGAATTTTTTTATGGACCGGTCAAATAATGGGGGTTCTCTTCTTCATGTGGTTGGGCCAATGAGAGGGGGGCACCTCACTGCTAATTTGCATAAAAGCCCCAGAACAATTAGAAAATTGCACAAAATCTGGAATTGAGGATTTGATGTGACAAAACACCATGTTTGGTATTTTGTAGTGGACTAGATTGGTGTATGGTGTTTAGTATGAGGCTTGTGGGTGTGGGTGTAGGTTTGGGTTGGAGTTGGGTCTAATTTGAGTGAGGTTGGGTCACTACATTAATTAAATTACAATTAATATACCGGGTATTTCTAAATTAATTTAATAAATACAGGGAGTCCAAATTGGGTGGGCACAAGTGTCATGGGCGTGGTAGGCTTAGCGTATAATAATATCATAACTGGGGTTGGTTAGAACGGATTGAGGCTGGGTCTCAATTTTGATTGGGACGGACAACGAAAGTAAATATGCAATTAATTTAATTTACGCACGGACGTTTGTAACGACTTTTGTGCGACTAAAACCGGACACAAAAATCAGCTTCTGGGGATTGCACATTGGTTATTATGGTAGGTTGGTATATCTAGGCCAAGTGTATGGAATTTGTTTCAGGGTAACAGGTAGGGTAGTGTCCTAAATATCGGGACAACGGTAAGGTGTCCTAAGTAATAAAATACTGCACAAATATTCAATACTCTGTATAATAAATCCTAATTGCAACCAATTAACCCTAATCATGCTAACTAAGTTAATTAAACCAGAATTTTGGTCGAGGGGGTTTACAGCGACCGTGGCCAAAATCGCATAAAAATCCACACTAAGTAAACATGTGAAGCTAATATTATTAGGTGATCTTTCTGGTTGTCTAGTTTCTTTTTGACAATTCAAGCAAAGAAATATAAATGATAAATTGAACCATACATATGAAAATTTTACCCACAGCCGAACGGTTTTTCCTGCAGCAGACACACAAGTTAGCCATAATTTGCATATATGAATAAACTTATGAATCAATCTTGGCATCAAGTATTAGGTATGCAAGAAGATAAACCTTACATGCACCCTAACTACATGATGGTCCACGGGAATACCCATGAATAGTAGCTGGGACTACAAATCCAGGCTAACTATTAGATAAGACACCCCCTTAATGACGAGGACTGTAAGCCTCAGGGTATTTTTATTCTCTCTTCCAGGCCGAACAATCCCCAGTGCCCCAAAAATCACTCGAGAGATTGACCTTGTGCACAAGTTGTCCAAAGACTGATGCAATGAATGTGTTCTATCAATTAATTAGTTCTATTGCAACAGTTAAACAAAAAGCTTCTATGTGGACTATCTTCTTTTCGGTAGAGCCGTGGCTCTTCAATAAGTTCAATATCGATTAATTCAAACCATAAAAGGTTTTCAATAGGTTTAATGCGCAGCATAAGATAAGTAACGTGCATTAATATCTCGAATGGTTTGTAGTGATTATTCTATGATTCAAATATCATAATTCCATATCATGCGATAAGTAGTAGCAAATTCTAAGTTAACAAGTGAATCATGTTCATTGACATCTTGTTACTGGGGCATCAAATTGAGCATAGGGACAGGCACTTTGAGTGGACTAGAGATTCTTTTATTTAGGCATACAGACTAAAAGATTCATCAAAGGGCCAAAGCCACTCACCGATTGAATCGAACGAGAGAATGGGAAATCCTTATGCAATGATCACTCCTTGGTTATGCATCTTGAAATTGCAATAATACTTGGTTAGCATCCTTCGATCTCTTTCTCTTACGATTCAAAATGAATGCATAAGCGATAAAAGCGAATAATAAAAATCAAGTCATCGAAAGCAAGATAAAACACAAAGAAACACAAAACCAATAGTAAAACAACCAACAAAAAATCTTAGACTTATTTTAATAGAAGTTGTTCCATCAATTTGAAGGATTCATTGTATTTCGTCCGTGTTGATTTGGCTGTAAGGTTTCCCCGAGACTCGATTCTCAACCGAGTCAAAGTAACAAGTGTTCCATAAGTAACTCGTCAGGAGCGGGGCATTACATAATACCCCACTGAGAAGAAGTTTCGTCCTCGAAACTTAAGAGATCAAGGAGTCGAAGATCAAGGCATGAAGAGGTCAAAGAAATCAGACTCACCAAGATCGTGTCTGCTCGCATCATGCTCAATATTCAACTGATAAACTCTAGGCCTTTTTGTCTGATTAGTTTGTCCATTAGCTTGAGCTGGGGCTGGCACAGGATTCTCATCCTGGCCACGTCTGGTATTCTCGTTGCGGTCACGTGGCACAGACCTCTTGGTCGGACAGTTTCTCAGAAGATGGCCCTTTTGACTGCAGTTGAAATATTCACCTCTAGCAATACGACAAGTTTCCACTATGTGCCCTGGTCTGCCACAATAGCTGCTCTCATGTCTAGGGCACTGCTCGCCCTTTGTCTTCTTCCCTCCATTATTATATCTTTTGGTATGAGGGTTTTGAGCAGCTGTTGCCTTTTCTAGAATACTTCGTGGTGTAAACTGCTCATTTTGTACCGCTACCTTAAAGGCCTTAATGTATGAAGTACACTCCCGGTTCATCACATCCTTTCTAAGTTCACCATTCAAGCCTCTGATGAATCGGTACATACGGGTCCTCTCATTAGGAATTATTTTGTTAGCTAACTTAGCAAGCTTGGAGAATTTTGACTCATAATCTTCTACGGACATGCTCCCTTGCTTAAGTTCGATAAATTTGTCTTTCTTTCTTTGTCTGACGGCTGAAGGGAGGTAATGTTCCAAGAATGCATTCTTGAATATCCCCCAAGTAATTTTGTCATCCCTGTGCCTTGTGGCAAGATCTAGCTTCTTGATCTGCCACCAATCGTGTGCACATAACCGTAGTTGCATGGCTGCATACGCCACCCTCTTATCTGCAGGTATCCTAACAAATTTAAACAAGCCCTCCAACTTGGCGACCCAGTCCATCACCTTATCCGATGCGGCCCTGCCTTCAAACTCTAGAGAGTTCAATTTCAAGAACTCGGCACCTTTAAAGGTAGACTTCCTAGCCGCTTGCGGAGGTTCATCTGCTAATGCTAGGCCAGCTTCATGAGGCGCGGGTGCCACATGTGTCACGACGGTTCCTGATACACCATTATTGGCCAACATTGTTATTACTATTTGAATCAGTGAGTCAAGCTGTTGTTGCTGTACCAAGGCTCTAGTATCAGCCCGTTGCTGCTGAGCTTTGAACCTTTCCTGTTGGGCCTCATGTCGATTATTCTGATTTTTGAACATAGCAATCAGCCTATCGATTTGGTCATCATTCATGCTCGCTGTGCGCGATATCCCTTGGTTACCTGGTTTAGTCATCCTTCTGTAAAAGAGAGTAGCTTGCATTAGTCTCATAACGTATTTGGACTTATTACATGGGACGTTGGGTTTTCATACTTTTCAAGAGCGGGATATTAACACCTTCGATTTACTTATATAGTTCGCAATCATTTTTGAAATCCGGGACTTTTAAAATTGCTTGAAAACTTATATTATTTTTGAAAATGATATTTGAAGAGGCCAAGGACGTAAAGTCGTGCTCTGATACCATATGCCATATCCCGATCCCATAAGGGCCGATTGTCCTCGCTTGGTCCCTACGGAATCGATCGTCCTCGCTTGGATGTGATGTCGTACAAGCCTAAGTTATGTTTGCACCAGGCATAGTACCTAACAAGACACAAGTTAAACAAAAATATACATATATAGAGGCACATGATTCAAAATGCAGAGAACCAAAGTTGAACACATTTGATAGGAACACAAAATATTTTTTTATTGAATACTTGAAGATTGGATTACAAAGTACTTGTATCATGTTCCAGTACCAGAATAAGGAGACGGATATGACCAGCTCCCCCGTACAAGGTATAGAACGTCGTACGGCGGTAACGGCTGTAACTAGACAAGGGGGTGCATACTACAAACAAGTCATTTAGAGTAACATAGAACATCTATTATCTCAATCAATCAAATAAGAACAATAATATAAAATATATATGACAAGGAAGTAAGGTATCCCAAACGCCCTGCCACAACATTCAAGAAACCAACTGTACAAAAGTGAGACAGCTGGCAGAGTAACAAGGGTACATGACCATGATCAGCTGTAGTCTGATTAATTATAATCATTTAGGGAACTAAATATCCAGATTCATGGCTAACAAGTGACAGTAGCTTAACGCCCAAAATGAGTAAAATATGAAATACCGAGCAGGAAAGAAGAGACCCACTCGTTTCTCTCAATGGCCATCCGTCTGGTGCATGCCATTGTTCAGGAAAAAGTATGCTTGATCCTCTGGTGTTGGCTCAAAACTTGGTCATGCAAAAATAGTGGGGTTAGACCCCAAATAACAAACCACAAAGGAAGCACGAATACAGAAATAAAACCAGGTTATGAAATAGATACATACATACATATATATATATATATATATATATATATATATATATATATATATATATATATATATATATATATATATATATATATATATATATATATATATATATATATGTCTTGTAGTTTGGTTCATAGCCTATCGTGACACAACAATCTAACCCTACAACTAAACAAGGACAAGGGTTAAACTATCGTACCATGATAGTCCATGTCCCTAGACTATCTGACAGCAGATACAATACACAAACACGCTCAGCTACATAATCGTCCAATCACTCATACGGCTTACTAGATGGAGTCTGAGTTATCCCAAAGATATTATGTATATAAGAATCCTTAGATCAAACCAGGTACTAGCAGGGTTAGCCAAGCCATAATTTATCACATAGCACATAGTAGTATGCACTGGTCCCTCATAAGGCCACCGTGCTAAGATTGCATAGAATACATAGTATCATATAATAATCAGATATTGTCATCCACTAATGAGGATTTAAACAATATCCATGGGGACTAGCACGCACACCCCAATTCAAATTACTAGAGGTGGCTAGTTAGGCACGATCTTGAGATTCCATTGCCTCATAATGCTCTACAAGTTTAGTTGTCTAGCTACGATAATGTTAACTGGAATCTCATGGCATGGTTATATGGTATTCCCCTTATATGACGTAGCATAGTACGGCCACGCTAGATACGAATCCACTTTATCACTTAATAGTTCAATTTGGATTCACTCCAGCGTGATACAATAATTAACAGATCCTAGCCACGCTTGGTCATTGACTAACCCTTATGTCCATGCTAGAGATTTAGTCATATCACATGTCATGTAGCGCATAGGTACACCGTATTAATTGCCTCGACAGATGGGCCATGCCACGTGTCCTACGTATGCCGCTTTAAGACCCATGCGGCCTCGATATCATGTGGCCAGAGCGTCAACACCACTAGAATAAGCAGGATTAGCGATATTTTTTAGCGACGTCAAAGAAAAATGTATCTAATAAAATATAAATTAGCAACTCCATGTAAAAATGTCGCTAGACATCGCTAATTGGCGATATTTAACGACTTTTATTCAGTTTTAAAAGATTAGTCGCTATAAGTTCAATTAAGGTCGCTAAACGTCGCTAATATGTTTCATCTAGCGATATTTAGCGACGTATCTCTTTTAGACAATTAGCGACGTCATTAGCGACATTAAAGACGTCGCTAACTTAGCGACATCTTTATTGGCGTCACTAAAATGTCGCTAAATTTTATTCATTTAGGGCTGATTCCCCCCATTTCCTTCTATCTTTCCCTCTCCCTCTCCCAAATTTCAAATCAGAACCTCCTTCCTCCCTTCGGCGACCCCCCTCCGGCTCCTCCTTCCTTCCTCCTGTGACCCCCCTCCGGCCGCGTCCTCCCCCTCCGGCTCCCCTCCTCCCTCCAGCGTCCCCTCCTCCCTCTCAGCGACCCCCCTCCGGTCACGTCCTTCCCCCTCCGTCGTCAGCTCCTCCTTCCTCCGGCTTCCCTTCTCCCTCCGGCATCCTTCCTCCGGCTCCCCTCCTCGGTTAGCTCCTTTCTCTGTCTCCTTTCTCTGTCTCTCTCTTTCTCTCTAACACAAACATGATATAACATGATACGACATGACATGACATACACTAACCCTAACCCTAACTCGAACACATACACACACGTACGCGAACACACACTAACCCTAACTCGAATTGAAGCTGGTATACGACACGATACGATAACCTATATTGTTGTTGTCCCTTTTGAACTACAGTCATAACCCTGATCAACTCTTTGAGGTCAGATTTAGGGAGATTTAACCAAAATGGATCCATGATCCTGTTGATATCAATAGCACTGGTTTAGATGAGAAGAAACATCACACAACCA
Organism: Iris macrosiphon; assembly: GCA_036927795.1. Taxonomy (NCBI): domain Eukaryota; kingdom Viridiplantae; phylum Streptophyta; class Magnoliopsida; order Asparagales; family Iridaceae; genus Iris; species Iris macrosiphon. The sequence goes on along the minus strand of JAYESA010000007.1, from coordinate 23,247,648 downwards.
ACTTTATAGTAATTTTGTTTATAGAGGAGGCCATTGCTGGTGCTGGTAGAACACTCGCTGATTGCTTCCTGTGTCGTACGCCTTGGACGTAACATTGATCTTCAATGTGGTCTCCATTATGTGAGGGTTCATGTTTATGATGCCGATGTAGTAGCTTTCGTCCTCGTCGATCTCGTAATTTGCCTCCTCCTTGCTTGTACTACTTCCTGAGCAATATATATATATATATATATATATATATATATATATATATATATATATATATATATATATATATATATATATATCATCCTTGTTAATTAGCTAGCTAGCTTCAAATTCGAATTACACAGAAAAATTTATATATACAGAAAAATTACTATAAAGTAACAAATTTTAGTATAATTTGCTAGAACGGCATATGTTTGGAAAAATTGCTCTCCGCATGACATTATAATTTATACCCTCTAACCAACGAGAACTAATTACTCTCATCACTGCATAACAGTACACGACCAACTTGGAAATTTTGTGGGTTGACAAAATGGCACAAGCAGCAACCACCCAAACGAAGTGACATTTAAGAAAAAATAATGAGTGATGTGTATGTCATCCAGCTCACTATCTAACAAGGTTGATGGCTACTTTACATAAGACCTTGTGATTACCAAAGCAGAGCAGTAATCAGTCACTTGGCCATTGCATTGATAAGTTATTTAGTTAAATAAGTGCGTAAAATTAATATGTTTTACACTAAATATGAGATGGATTGTGACCTTGTCCAAACGGGAATGACTGCTACTTTCTGAAACTCTCTTCCATATTATTTGCCATCCATGCCCTGCAGTTGGACATACTCACTACCAATTGACAAGTCAGATGATATACACACACACACATAGGGCTTTGTGTATCAAGTTAGAGCAGTTTTTACCTTCCTCTATAGAATCATACTGTATGTAATAATTTATAGGATACATACTGTCATTTTTGCAGAAGTATCTAGAAATGGATATGAATTACTATCTGCATCATCGTTCGTGGATGTACAACCGTCATCCTGATGACATGTGCGGTGTATGGGATAAATATATTGAGGGTGTACAACAATTCCTGCAGTTTGCCAAGGCATTTTCTCAGTACATGGACGGTACCAAAATTAAGTGTCCGTATATGAGATATCGCAACAGGAAATATTATCCAGAAGTGGAAGTCACATATCATTTGTACTCGAAGGGCTTCACGCCGAATTACTATCAGTGGACCGCGCACGGAGAACTTGTGTCTCTAGCATCAGAGTCGGAGCCTTATATAGAGTCGTATATGGATGTCCACGACCACGATGCTTACGACGACGGGTGGGTGAACATAGTTTTTGATACGGCGGGGCCTAGTTTTAATTCGGACAATTATGATATGGTGAAACCCAGTTTTAATCTGGACAATCATGATGCAGCTGAGGAGGTACCGAATGCCGATGCTGCAAAGTTTATGGAGTTGATAGAGAATGCAAGGACTCCACTATATCCTGGTTATGAGGATCATTCACCGTTGGAGGTGGTTACAAGATTATTGAGCATTAAGTCCAATTTTAATATGTCACAAGAATGCTATAATCGACTGATCGATTTGATTATAGAGATCTTGCCCAAGGGTACAAATTTGCCTAAAGACTTCTATCGATCTAAGAGGATGGTGAGATCGCTCTGGATGGGATACAAAAAAATTGATGCATGTCACAACGGGTGCATGTTGTACTATAAAGACGACAAAGATGAAGATGCGTGTAGATTTTGTGGTACTGATCGCTACAAGGCCACTGTTAGAGGAAAGCCTGTTGGTGCAAAGAAGTCTACCGATTCGATGCACTACTTGCCTTTGATGCCGCGGTTGCAGCGGTTGATTATGGTTAAGGAGACTGCAGAAAATATGAGTTGGCACAGGCAGAAACAGATTGAAAGAGTATTAGATTATCCATCTGATGGAGAAGCATGGAAGCACTTTGATCGAGAGTATCCAAATTTTGCTTCAGATCCGTGTAATATCAGATTGGGGCTCTCCTCTGATAGTTTTACCCCATTCGAACTTTCGGGCTCCCAATATTCATGTTGGCCTGTGATCGTCACTCCGTACAATCTACCTCCTTGGATGTGCATGAAGACTCCATATATGTTCCTAACTGTTATTATCCCGGGTCCGAACAATCCAAAGAGGAATATCGATATGTATTTACAGTCTTTGATAGATGAGTAGAATTAGCTGTAGGAAGTAGGTGCCAACACGTATGATGTTTCTAGAAAGCAGAATTTTTAGATGAGGGCAGCACTTATGTGGACCATCAATGACTTTTCGGCCTATGAAATATTATCGGGATAGAGCACCCATGGTCATCTCTCATGTCCGTATTGCATGGACCGTACTAAGGCTTTTTATTTAAAACACGGAGGCAAACCGTGCTTCTTCGATTGTTATCGACAATTTCTGCCAAAGGATCATCCGTACCGGAGGAACAAGAATGCTTTTCGTGCGGACATTGTGGAGAAGGCCAATCCACTGCCAAGGTAGCCCAGATACACAATATGGAAAGAGATAAAAGATTTACCAAGTTCTATCGAAGAGCCTACTAAGGGGTACAAGTGTGACATATTTGATCGCACCCATAACTGGACGAAGATGATTATATTCTGGGATCTGCCATATTGGTGCACCAATCTGATCAAACATAACCTTGATGTCATGCATATCGAGAAGAATGTATTTGATAACATAATTAATACTGTAATGGAGGTAAAGGGAAAGACAAAAGATAATCCGAAGGCCAGGCTGGACTTAGAAGAAATATGTAGAAATCCTGTATTGCATTTGATAGAGGAGGGGAATGAAAAGTTAAAGCAACCTAAGTCAGTTTTTTCATTGGAGAAAGAGGATAAAGGGAGACTTTGTAGGTAGATTCAGGGTCTAAAGTTTTTAGACGGGTACGTGTCGAACTTGAAAAGATGCGTTGACCTCAAGGAGAACAAACTGGCGGGTATGAAGAGCCACGATTGTCACGTATTCATGGAGAATTTAATTTTGATTATATTTCAGGAATTCTTACCGTAGTTTATTTGGGATCCATTGACAGAGCTCAGCATATTCTTCAGAGATCTTTGTTCTACTAAGTTGCTCGTCGATCGTCTAGAAAAGCAAGAGAAGGACATTGCGGTAATACTATATAAGCTCGAGAAGGTGTTTCCTCCTGGATTCTTCGATTCTATGAAGCATTTGCCAATTTATCTTTCCTATGAGGCACGTGTTGGTGGTCCTGTCGGTTATTGGTGGATGTACCTCTTCGAGCGGCATCTGAATCAGCTAAAGAGAAAGGTAAAAAATAAGGCACGGTTTGAGGGCTCTATTTGTGAAGCTTATGTTCTCGAGGAGATTACAAACTTTTGCTCGACGTATTTTAAAACTCATGTTGCTACTAATAGAACGAAAGCTCCAAGAAATGACGACGGATATCAGGAATCTAATGATGCAATACTCAAAGTATTTAATGCATCCGGAAAGCCTTCGAGGAAAATAAAGAAGAGATATTTGAATGACGATGAGCTAAGGGCTGCTCAGTTGTATATATTACTCAATTGCGATGAGGATGAAGTGGAGAAGCTAGAGGGATAAGTAATTAATACGTCCACGTTTACATCATCTCAATATAATAGTATAAGCTACTATTATTCTACTAATCAGCAGTTGCTTTATTATTTTTTAGCACATATAATAATGAGTTGAGGTCGGTTAGACCTTACATTACAGACAAAAAAGTAGAACAAGAAATGAGATGCCATTTTCCTTCATGGTTGAGCGCATATATAAGGTGCTTGATAATTACTTTTTATTTCTGCACTTGCAAAACAAATAACTTACTATCGCTACTTTAGTATTTAGGTCGATCGTCAAATAACACTCGAGACTGAATCTATTAGAACTCTTGCCAAGGGACCAATTACTTCTGTGTGAATGGGTTCAGGTTCAAATCAACAAATGCTCCTATCAGAGACTGCTTTCTGGATCTTAATTCCACGAAAAATAGTTGTTTGTGTATCAAATCTTCGAACTATAAAGACGTCGATCCAGACAATGATTTCTATGGCATCTTACGAGAGATAGTGGAGTTGACATATAATTATGGCATAGAACTTGCTAATATCGTGCTATTCAAGTGTGAATGGTTTGATCCGATTAAAGATCAAGGTTGGAAAATTGACAAGCATGGCCTTGTAGATATAAACTACAAGCGTAGATACCAAGGCTATGAACCATTTATCCTATCAAGTCAGGCTCAGCTCATGTACTTCACAATTTATCCTAGATGGGGGACAGTGAGGTCGGATTGGTGGGCAGTATGCAAGACTAAAGCTAGAAATACCTTTGACATTGACAAAATAGCTTATCAGGAGGACGAGCTACCTCTTGTAACAAATATTATAGATGTGGACCTAATAGAAGTTACTCATTACATGAGTAATAATGTAGAAGATGTAGAATTATCAGAAGAAGAAGACGAAGACGAAGACGAAGAAGATGAAAGTAAAGACGAGGAGGAGGAAGAGGAAGAGGAGGACGAGAAAGGCGAACAAGATAAATTTTCTGTCGATGATTAAAAATAAAATATTTTTCCTGTAGAATGTAACTATATTTTGACTGTAGAATATACTATTTTGATGAATATACGTATTATATTTTAACTATAGAATGTACTATCTATTTAGACTTGTGATACCACTGGTTATTTACTATATAATTCTATAAATGCTGTGAGATATGCATAACATTTTGACTGTAGAATGTACTATATATTTGTGTATTTCTTTATTCATCATATGTTGTTATCAGGTATGACAGGACGACACAGAGGGTTTGACAGGTCCTGAGGTAGACATAGTGCTCCTCCGGTACTGCCTACTGTTGGTTTCGGATCGTCGTCGCCCAGTACTCCAGTATATCGATTAATCATATCTCCGACTACGACGACATTACATGGCATCACTCCCGGAATGAGTAGTTCTAGGCATGATAGTACTGCCTCGTCCAGCATTCCTTCTGCTGACAGAACCATGGAGACAGATGAGCATGTAGAGGAGGTCGTGCCGACGTTGTCCCAACATCAGCAAGATCCTCCATGCGCACCTCCGGAGGAGACGAGGACAGAGATTTGGGCCGACGGTACAAAGTAAGTCAATTAGATGGTTTAGCATCAAATATATCGTGTATTTCTTTATTCATCATGTATTGACTTTTTTGATCTAAAGAATTATCTCTGTATAGATATCGTCCATCGTCGGTTCAGAGACGCCTGGGCCTATTTCTGAGGAACAACTATAGTGGCCCTTGGATCAACTACTCTGAAGCTCCGGAGGAGAGGAAAGCATTCTGGTTTGCACACTTTAAGGTAAAAGTATATTATATAAATCATCTAATTTATGTATATTATATAACTTATCTATGATGCTCACTTACTAAATTATTTATTATAGCAAACGTATTTCTATCCTCCGCACCGGGCTGAGTTGATCGAGCGAATGTTTCCTGTCGTTGCCGCCAAGCTTATCCATGATGCTCTGGATGACCAGAAGGCTCGTGATCGTGCTGGAAAACCGATCCAAGGTTGGATCATGCCTGAGCAGTGGACTGTGATGGAGGATAGATTCGATAATCCGAGCTACAGGGAAAGGTCTGAGAAGGCCAAGGCGGCTAGGCGGAATGCTGCAAAGTGGTGTGGTGGCTCGATTTCGATGACGGAACATTTTCGCCATTTGGTATATTTTTTATTTAAGATATATTATTTTAATATAAGTACGATAAAATGGTAGTAGGAAAAAATATTTAATTTTAGTACTAAATAATATATTTTTAACAGCTACAGAGGGGTGAGGATGCAAATATGGTGACCGTCTTCTTGGCCACCCATCGCAAGGATAAAAATCTCATTGATGAGAGAGCCCCGCAGACCTATATAAGTATTACTTTACTTTGTTGTAATTTTAATATAACTTAGGCAATTATCGAGTATCCAAACTTTTCTAGGCCGAGTATCTTAGGCTGCGTGAGCGAGCGACTGCTAGTGCACCTACAGCTGGAGAGGCTGGTACTTCCTCGTAGCCTGCTCCAGCTCCGTCGGTGGAGGACCTGTGGGTGACCGACGCTGGTGGTCTCCAGAGGGGTACGTACTACGGTACAAGATCCTATGGCACCCTGGTTGCGATGCAGTCATCTAGGGCCTCCCCGACAAGTGCGCATTCCCTACAGCCCTCGTAGTCATCGGCCAGAGTCCAGGAGGCTGTTGACCGTCAGATTGCGTCTTTCCGTGACGAGTTGCTACGAAGGATGGAGGAGCAGCCCCAGTCCCAGCCGTAGGCGGATGATCCGACGCTCATTGTACGATTCGATATGCTTGACCGCAGCATCACGGAGCTCCAGGATTTGATAAATGATCTTAGAGCCTCAACAGAGCGCAGCATGACGGAGCTGCAGGCATCACACCTATCCATGGGCGAGAGGCTGACGATGATGCAGGATTCAATGGGGCATAGCAGTACGAGGCTGTTATCTACCATGGATTCTTACAACCAGCGACTCATAGAGTTGGAGCGGATACGTCCTCCTGGTGCGCCTACATCGACACAGACTCTACCGACGTCACTGCCTTCTCCATCGACATCGGTGTCGATTTCACGAGAGCAGTATGATCTATTATTATCCTTCATTCACGTCGGTGGTCATTCTCCTGCAGATCTGCAGTAGTATAGATATTTGTATGAATATTTGCTGGATATTTGTATTCTTTGTATTATTTAGGATGAGACTCATTGTATGGATATATATTTTCTTTATTCTTTACGACGATATTTGCTGGATATTTTATTTTCTTCAAATTTTATTATATTATTTATATTAAATATATGTTAATTTACCGGTGTTGAGTGTTCAACCTAAGGGGGTCGGCAAACCCAAAAAATTCAACGGAGGGTTGCTCCGGGTCTATTTGTACAGATTGTGAATTAATAAACTGCAGGAATAATAGTTTAGAAATAATTCAGTATTAATTTTTTTATTTTTTTACTGTACAATTAGCGATGTTGTTAGCAACGTTTAGCGACGTTTAGCGACGTTACTACACGTCGCTAAATACGTCACTAAGTTGCGACGTTACTATAAGTCGCTAATGACGTTGCTAAAAATATCGCTAAAAACTTTGTTGTATGTCGCAACTTGCTGCCATGGCAGTATTGTCAGGTCATTGAAGACGTCGCTGTATAATTAGCGACTTATATAGCGACGTTAAGCGACAGATGAGCATGTCGCTAATTAGCGACGTTACTTCGCTAAACGTCGCTAATCTAGCGACACATTTACGTCGCTAAAAAACGTCGGTATAGCAACATTTAGCGACATTTTTTCTTTCAGCGACTAGCTGAGTTTTGACTTCTGTAAAACATTGCTAATTACGTCGCTAAAAGTGATTAGCGACGTTTATTGGTTATTTAGCGACATTTTATTACGTCACTAATTTAACTTTTTCTGGTAGTGCCACCTGACCAAGGCCAAACAAGAGTTCGCATGCGGGTTCAAGACCTATACGGCCTCGACCACATACGGCCAGAGGGTCAATCTGACCAAGGCCAAACGAGAGCTTCTATGCGACTACAACAGTATACAGCTCTTGACTCACAAGATTTTATGTTACAATCGAAGATAATTTCTCGTACAGTTAGCATTAACCAAGTGTCCAATTGACCGAGTTATGCACATAACAGCCCCGAGATCTCTTCAAACAGAAATCTAACCAAACCCACATGTCAGCTTGCCCACACCATGTGGCAATAGTTGCAACCGTATTTTGGTGAAGGAGCCTTATGCAGCCACCAAACAGAGGCATATGCGGCACCCATATCCCAATAACACGATGGCTATAAATAGGAGCAACTTGAACATTCTAAAGGTCGACTTTTCTGCTTCAAAGAGAGACCGAACAAAAAGGACTGGCTATCTGCGGATTCACACTAAAACCAAGGAAAGAAGTTTCTGCGTCTGGATCGTCCACGGAGTAAAGAAAGTTGATACACTCCTAACCCTCTATCTTTACCCCCAAATCAAAACAAATTTGTACTTAGATTTTCTCTTAGGACTCTTCTCTGTACTCTCTAGTTTGTTAATCAAGTCAAGTTCTCTTAGTTCTTCTCTTTGATTTAAATGGCAAACACGATGGCAACTCTGCTGGGGACCGAATTCTCTTATATTGAGAAATTGGTGACGCAATCTGATGCAACCAAACTTGGCTCAACGTAAAAGATGTTGGTTGTTCGCTTCGACCAACAAGCGTTTGAGAAAATGCTCTCTTAAGAAAGTGTGAATCCTTTGCCAAGTCAAGCCAAGCCCAAGAAGGCCCGCATAACGTAGGTAGCAAAGGCCACTGTGCCTCGTCCAACTATGGAGGAGGCAATCTCCGCCTCTCATCTATTGCTGAGGAAGTCCACGTCTATGCGACATCTTCGGCTGGCATAGGAACTGCTCAGCACTCAGAATCTGGCAAAGGAAAATACTATGATGTCAGATGTTTTGGGGCTGGGGTAGGTCCTATGCATCCTAGAAGGAGGCCCCGTAATACTGTCCATGCGTCATCAACTCATAACCGCAGGTAGACAGCCGCATGCGACTCTGACAATAACAGAACTTCTATTTTTGACTGTATCTCATGCGGTGCAGATCCTATGCGACCTACTGAGAGTGGCAAGAATCCAAATCTAAACTCTTCTTACTACGTGCATGCGAGTGATAAATTAAAATTTTCTAGAGCAGTGCGAGCTCGTCAAGCTTAAGCAACTGCTCATACGAATGACCGCCAACAAGCATCGCTAACTATTATGTAGGCCTCTGACAGAAAGTTGTACAGAACTGACCCATGCGTCCAACCCACAGGGACCAGCGAACAGGGTTTATGCCAAAAGTCTTCCACCAGTACCTCAGGGCAAGTTCGTGTACGAACCCCAGATCCGGGAGTAAATGTATCGCCTGTACATCCGTGTACCCGGGATACCCAGAATCGCAAAAGGATGCAAAGGTAAAACACCCTTCGCATGATTTCCATGAAGTGGTCACTTATAAAGCACAAAGCGAGGGAAACCACTACGGTGTACGATGTGCCCTCTTCCAAGTACAGTTGTGCCAACATCATTATCAACTGCTGCTGCGATAAAGCGACAGTACCGCAGACAGGCAGTCGATCTTCCAGTGACTGTACTAGAAAGCACCTACCCGATAACAACCCGGAGATCAGGTGCAAGTACTAGAGGAGGAGGAGATGCCCTTCACCTCATTCTATGCAACTGAAAATCTTTTTGCCACCAAGGGAAGAAAGAAGTTAAATACCTCCAATCCAAGACTCTCTACAACTGCATCGCGAAGGCCACTACCCGGAGGGCTGACAACAGCACCTGCAGAAGGCATCTTCCAAGGCACCCACACAAGGAAGAAGCTGTCAGCCCCTGGGGGTAGTTCTTCCTCAGAACCCATGGGGGTGGCCCAAGCTGGGGGTAGTGTCCTCCTGGATGTACGTGATAACCCGGCGTTCCAAGGAGATAATGATTCCCAAGGAACGGACTCTGAGATCCCGAAGGATAGCTACTCCCACCAAAATAACATGATCTTCTATGCTGGGGGTAGTAATTCTCCAGACCTACACAACAACCCAGTATTCCTTAAAGATAGTGAATCTCAAAGGACATATGCCGAGTTCTATGGGGATAATTACCCTTATCAATAAGATGCACCTTCCAAAGCTGGAGATAACATTCCCTCCGAATCTGAAAAAGATATAGCACTTTTAGCTTTCCCTGAGGACAACGATACCGAGGAAGCTGACAACAATGTGCCTAGGGTTAATGCAGCATTTAGGGCTGGGGGTAGCAATCCTCCAGCATCGAAAGACGGTACGATGATGCCTACCTCTCCTGAAGAGTGCAACTCCCAAGGAATAGACAATGACATGCTTGGGGGTAGTCACCCTCGAATAGTCAGAGCATCATCTAAAGTTAGGAGTAGAGATGATGCAACCATGCCCATCTTCCCTGAGGATAGTGCCACTCAGGAACCAAAGATAGAAGGGCTCAGCGATCGCCAATGTCTCGATGCTCTTGAGGCAATGATGTATACCATGAGTGCCATAATGCAGACTCTGGCCCAGGCAATACTGGAGATCAAGGCAAACATGGTCCTGCCACCCTCAGGGCCTGCAGTAACTCTGCAAGCCGGGAGTAGCAATCTCCTGGTGATCCATGCCAACCCATCATACGGTAAGGACAGTGATTCCCAAGAACCAGACAATGACTTGTCTGGGGGTAGTCTCCCTCGACAAGACAGAGCAGCATCCAAAGCTGGGGGTAGAATTTTTTCCAAGTCCAAAAATGATACAAACTACCAGTCTCCCCAGAGGACCGTACAACTCAGGTATTGGAAGCCCCAAAGCCAAATGGGACTTTCTTCTTCAATGATGATGACATCATTGAGATCTTCAACATACTGATGAAGGGAAACAAACTTCGGCTACCCAACATCGGATGCCCTGAAGAGGCTGACAAGGTCGATAACCCAAAATATTGCCTCTTTTATCGGTACATTCATCATCCAACCAGAGACTGCTCTGTGTTCAAGAGATGTATCCAGCAATTGATCAATGCTAATGAGATCACCCTCGACTTTGAGGATAAGACGGCCATGATGAACATAGTATCCCTCCAATTTGGCAACTTCCCACCTACGAAAGCCCAAGATGGAGTGGTCCCAGCCCAAGCAACCAGGGAGGACGTCAACCTTCTGCCAGCTTATAACCGAGTAGCATACTTGGTATCACTTACCACCCCAAGAGGTGAGGTCACTACTCAAAGTTGGCACAACAAATAGCACCTTCAATAACCAGGTCAAAGAAAAAGCAATGCAGGCCAGGCCGCAGGATCCTTTCCTTAGAAAGCACCAATTGTAGACTTTGGATGCTCAGCGCAGCTCGGCAAGTCTCCCCGTGCACAAAAACTAAGTCTCGCATGACTCATCAGTAATGGCGTATAATAGGCATCGCTCTATTGTACGCATCCAAGCAAGTCTTCAGTGCAATGACGTATTACCCTCTATGTGCACACGATAGTACTTTTCGTCGTAACAAATCCTTGCAGGCAACAGACAGTGTTCCCCTGTGCAATATACAAAATATGCAGCAAGCGATGGTCTTCGACTTGGTAGACAAACGTGCGCACGCGGCAGTATTCAACGCAACAAATGATAAGTATTCAACGCAACAGACAGTGTTCTCCAAATTTTCTAGGAAAGGGTATTTTAGTAATTTTATATTTAATTAAATATTGTACATGATAAATAATTATTTGTTGTATTATTTAATTATTGTTAGATGTTAGTTATTTATTTTGGACTTGTGTTAATGGACCTAACTAGTTTAGTTTAGACCCATGGACCAACATGAATTAATTGGTTAGAACTTAGCCCATTTAGAAAGCCCATTGTTAAGGAGATTGATTAAATTAATTAAACCATTAGACTAGAAGCTTTCTTCCTTAATTATTTCTTCATGAAAGGCCCCAAGGGGTATATTGGACATTACATGATAGCTTGAGGAAGGGGAAAGGCGGCCAGCCTATTTAGAGGGGAGGGGGAATTATTTCTTTCTTCTTTTTTCATTTCAAAACTAGATCTAGAATTTTCCTCAACCAAATTCCTCTATTTCCATTTCATTTTCCTACCAAATTTTATTCCAATTTCTTCCCAAATTACTATTAGAGAATAGTGGAGCAAGGATCTAGAAGGAAGAAGCAAGGATCTACAAAGAGGAGCAAGGATCTACAAGTTGGAGCCAATTTTATCTCAATTGGAGGTTACATTGAGAATCCATCTCCCAATAGGTACAATTTAGTTTTTTCCCTTAATTTAAGTTATAAATCTGAGATTTAACCATGAAAAATTAACCCATATGCATATACTACCCATAGGATTTGGTTTTGTGTTCATAGGAGGCATATTGAGAAAGTTATGGTACTTTTTGTATCAATTTTGGGGGAATTCCGAGATTGACAATTGTTGTGTGTGTCAATTGATCCTATAGATTAATTTGGCATATGCTTGTGTGCTTGGGGCTAGTATCATATCCATAATTGGGTACGTGTAGGTCGTATCCCAATAATTTGGTGATACGTGTTATTTTGGGGATTTTTTCCTCCGACACGGGACTTTGTACATGTCATATTTTGATACGGATACGTAGATCTATATTTGACTCTTCGTATTGTTCATAAATAATATATGTGACTTGTTTGTGTCCTTCAGGATATATTTGGATGTGTGGTGGACTCGTGTCACATGCGTATCCTAGATCTAGTGGAATACGGTGTAATACTCTCCATATGTTTGTGTAAATTATATGTAGATCTATTTCTTGTATTCTTAATTCATGGAGAATGTATTTGTACATATATATATAGATATTTATATATATATTATAGTATATATAATTATGCTTCTTGTGTCTTAGATCTATGTATTATGTATGTACTATATGTGTGTATATTATGTAGCTATTTTCTACATGTATAAATATATATATATATATATATATATATATATATATATATATATATATATATATATATATATATATATATATATATATATATATGTTATAATATGTATATATGTTGTTACTACATATATGTATGTTATTATTATATGTGTTTAGTATATATTTGTAACTATGTATATATATGATATTATATTGTAACTATGTATTATTGTGTTAGTATATATATATTGTAGCATGTATATATATATATATATATATATATATATATATATATATATATATATATATATGTATATTTTAAATGCGAATTTATATTTATATGTGGATGTTATATGATTATATATACATATACATATATGTATAGTTATCTATATATATTAATATGTATGTGTGTGCATGTTACTATATCGTAATTATGTACATAATACTAGGGAGGGTGTATATATAGTTATTATTGGTAATTATATATATATATGTGTGTGTGTGTGTGTGTGTGTGTGTGTGTGTGTCATGACCCGTACCCAAAAAATCGGGCATGAGTCATAGGTACATCCAGCCTATGCCGCAGCATCGGCGATAGAACGCTGTCTAGGTCTACTATCTAGCTAACAATCTCATACAATTAATATATATACATGTCAAGATCTCAACTCCAAACGGAGGAGCAATATCATAATGATAACACAAGTACTCAATCACGAATCTAAGCACGATAAGATAACAAAGAAGACTAACAGGTACAAAGTCTAAACAACTGCTACTAAAACAACAACAACATCAATAATAATAATAAATACAATATCCTGAATCATATATAATACAAGTTCTCAATCCAAAACCGGGGACAAACCCGGTATCAAAGCTAATAAATACAACAACTGAGGTCCTAGTGATCCCGGCTACCAACCCAAAAATCACTCATAAACTAGGGGGTCCCTGTCTGCACCATCGACAGACTGAGATCCATAAAATGTCGAATACCAATCTTCTGGATCCTCTGGAAAAAAATATGTCCAGTCAGGACTGGAGCAAGTACACATCTAACAGCAGTTCCAGTTAAATAATAAAAACTATAAAATAGTTGTAGCAAGTAGCAAGGTGAAGGAAATAAAGTATGAACAAGAAATATATACATATCACTGGTGCATAAAGGTAAAGATGCATGAATATCAGAGACAAGATAGTAATAACTGCAAGATATAAGAAATCTAAACTAAGATCAAGTATGTGCACAAGAACGTGTAGTGAGTCCAGCAAGAGTACATGTAATGAGTCAAGTCCAGAAACATGTAAGTGAGACCAGCAAGAAATGCAAGAGAGTCCAGACTAGAAAGAATGAACTCGTGTCTTTGAAATACCTGTTTCGACATATAAATGGCTAGGGGTAAGTATGGCTCACCGCACACTGGGTGTGCGGCTGCGATCATTCCAGATTAGACCAGAGGGGGTGATTCCAGTTATTCTAGTTGGAAATATTTACATGTCTACTCGAGTATTTCTTCGCCCCGACTAGTACAAGTGAATCCAAGATCCGACAAGTAAATCAAGTATGAGTCCAGCCAAAAATATGAGTGATGCCTGTAGTGATGCCTGTAGTGATGCCAGTAAGTGATTCCAGAATAGAAGCCAAAAATATGAAATATACGTGTCGTAAGTAAATGAATCCAGAAATACTAGTCCGTGTCGTGCCAGAAAATCAGATGATACTATACTAGAAGTTGAATCATAATAATTATCAGATAATAAAAACTATCAGAGAATGTACTTGCCTGACGTCCTGAACAACTGGCGATCCAAACTGGCATCGCAAGGACCTATTACGAAAAGTAAGGTTAAACAGAATTTCTAATAAATTAAAAAGATATAAAATAACTAAAAATAAGCTTTTAAGGTCGTTCTAGGTCAAACGGGTCAAACCGGTAAAATCTGGATCAAAAAGTCAACTCTTGGTCCAAAAAGTCAACTCTGGGTCAAATCTAGGTCAAAAGTTGACTTTAGCTGTCAACTCTAGGTCAAACTAGGGGTGCCCCTAAAATTCTAGGTCAAAAATAGGTAATTAAGCTAATAAACCCTCAAACTCGCCTTCTGAGATACCGGGATAACCCTCGGTATCCGATATCTCAACCTACGAGATACGTCCCGTCTATACCCTCTAAAATAATATACCAGCACATATATATATAACTATATATATAAAAGCATCTCTAACCTCAATCCTAGGCTAAAACTCAATACCTTGCCCCGACGCTCAATACCTTAAGTATCTCAAGGTATTGAGATACTCAAGCCTTACCCCTCACTAACACTAGCTAGCTAACTATCTATAATATATATATTACCATATACTAATATATATATAACATATACTAACTATATATATATAATATATATATATATATATATATATATATATATTATATATATATATATATAACCTAGTGTATTATGCAATTACCTCATTCCCGATACCCCAACTTATCTCAATACCTTGGTATCTCAAGGTATTGAGATACCTTACCCGGATACCTTACCCTCTAACTATCTAGCTATATATATATATATATATATATATATATATATATATATATATATATATATATATATATATATATAACTTAGTATTAGGCTACCTCAATACCTTACCCCTAATACCTCAATACCTTAGGTATCTCGAGGTATTGAGATACCCAACTTACTTTCCACTAACTAACTAGATAACTATCTATATATACATATACCTAGTTATATATCTAAGCAAACATATATATATATAACACATATACATATCTACCTACATATATATATATATATATATATATATATATATATATATATATATATATATATATATATATATATATATATATATATATCCATACATACACATATTCATATCTATACATATATATCTCTTTAACTATATATATATATATGTACTAATACCTACATATCTATCTATACTTATCTATGTATCTATCTATCTATATAAGTATATATATACATCTATATATATACATACATATATATAAAGAAGGGGAAGGGGAACCAGCTGGAGCGCGTGCACTGCTTGCGCTGAAACGCGCTGCTCACGCTGCTGCTGTGTATGTGTGTGTTTGTATATATATATATATATATATATATATATATATATATATATATATATATATATATATATATATATATCGAGGTATTGAGATACCCAACTTACTTCCCACTAACTAACTAGATAACTATCTATATATACATATACCTAGTTATATATCTAAGCAAACATATATATATATATAACACATATACATATCTACCTACATATCTATCTATCTATCTATATATATATATATATATATATATATTATATATATATATATATATATACACATATTCATATCTATACATATATAGCTCTAACTATATATATATGTACTAATACCTACATATCTATCTATACTTATCTACGTATCTATCTATCTATATAAGTATATATATAGATCTATATATATACATACATATATATAAAGAAGGGAAAGGGGAACCAGCTGGAGCGCGCGTGCTGCTTGTGCTGAAATGCGCTGCTGCCTGCAGCTGCTGCGTGCTGCGCGCCTGCAGCCACTGCCGCTTGCGCTGCCGCGATGTTGCTGCCCTACTGCAGCGCTGCGCCCAACTCACTGCGGCTACTGCTCTACTCTCCCTTTCACTCTCTCTAACACTCACTCTACACACAACTCGACACACCACACACACAAACACTGAAACATATACACGCACGCACACTTACATATATATAAACACACAAACACATATATGTATATATATATATATATATATATACACACAACCAACCATATATATATATACACACACACCCATATATATATATATAATATATACACATAAACACATATATATATATATATGTATACACTACCATATATATATATATATATATATATATATATATATATATATATATATATATATATACAAACACACTCACACACCTCTCAAACACACACAAACACTCACACTACACTACACTACACTACACACTCACACATATACACAAACACTCACTCACACTCACACCTACACAAACATATATATATATATATATATAATATATACACACTCATACAAACACACACACACACACACTCATACATATATAAATATATACAAACACACTCACATTAACTAACACACACACAACTACACACACCTACACAAACACACACACAAACACACTACCCACACTCAACCACACTCATCCACACACACAAAAACACACATATATATATAAATATATACTCAAAAACTCTAGCACACACTCTCCAAAGCTAAACCAACGCGCGCATAAGCCCGAAACCTAGAAACCAAGTCGAAATGGCCATTTTGTCATTTCGATGAACACGTGGTGTGCGGTTCGCAAAACCTCATGAAACGCACACCAAACTTACTCGGAATCGGTCTAAAATTTATCTACGGATTCTAATCGATGTCTAGATCCTAGAAAAAATACTAATTCGTCGATTCTAGGTCCGTGACAAAAATGCGCACGCACATAGGACCTACGATGACGAAAAACCCCCAAATCGCTCGAAATGCCCATTTCTCCGCGACACGACCTCACATGTTCGAACGGAGACACGTACTTACCCTTAAGACACTCAAGCACGTCTACCTAGGTCCATCTAACCTAGGACAACACAAAAAATTGGGCCAATCTCGAATTTCACCCAAAATTGACATAAAACCTAATGTCAAAGTCTCCAAACACATCCAAGCAAGCTCCAACTTCATTCCACGGGTAGTCCTAAGGTCTAGAAAGGTTCTAAACTATTAATTACACTATATTAGAGTAATCACAAGGGGAAAAAAAAAATTAGGTTTTACCTCTTAGGAGTTGGAATCCCAAGCCAAAGTCTCCAAAAATCTCTAAATTCACCACACCAAGCCTCCAAGCTTTCAATCCAAGCTCCAACACCAAATCTAAGCTCTACCTACCTAGGTTAGGGAAAAGAAAAGGGTTAGGGTTTATATTAGAGAGGAAAGCAAGTGAAGGAAGAGAAGAAAAATAAAAAAACTTACTTGATTGGAAGAAATTGGAAGAAAGAAAGAAGAAGAAAATGGAGAGGAGAAGAAGAAGAAGAAGAAGAAGAAGAAGAAGAAGAAGACGTGAAGTGAAGTGAATGAAAGGGAGGGGGTCTGCTGGTTTGATCGGGCTAAGGGGCAGGAATTAGGGTTTGACAAAATGACTTAAATGCCCCTTTCTTAAGTCATTCTAATTGGGATTTGGGTTTGGGGTTCCAAATGCACTCAAATAAATCCCTAATCACTCCAACTAACTAATTAAAATATAAATAACTAATCTAAGCCAATAAATAAGTCTGACAAGGGTGCTGGTTGGGTCTGACATGGGTCCACTAGGGTCTGACATGGGTCCAGGCTAGCCAAAATCCTAAAATAACTAATAAAAAAATAATACAACCAACAATTAAATATTAATACAAATATTTATGATAAATACACAATTAACCAAATTAAAATAAAAAAATACCCTGCTCTGGAAATGGGGTAGTGACAAGCCTATCCTCCTTAGAAAATTTTGTCCTCAAAATTTAAAGTAGATCACACTTCTTCTAGGTCAAACCCGAACAATCACAGTCAAAAAATTCTACCTAAATAAAATACAAGATCATGGTCCTACTGGTCGTGTTATCACAGTCTCAATCAGGGTCACTACACTATCTACCACAGCACAAAGAAAAGTCTAATAGGTACTAATAAAGTACACCACAAGGAATGGAAAAGGACAGGAAGAAGAACAAAAGAGACAGACCTGCTAACCCAACACCCGTAGCATTGGCCTCCTCGACCGTCAACGCAAAAGCCCTGCCCTGCTAGGGTATATCCCTCTGCTGGTGCGGGACATAATGTTGTGCCACAGATGGCCTAGCTCTAACTCACTAATCCTGTGCTCCACCAAATGGAGGTGCAGTGGGGCAATCTCGCATCTGGTGAGCAGCGAATCCACAAAACAAACACACCTTCAGCCTCCTCCTACAAATATCCCAAGTGTGTCCTACCTTCCTGCAGTAGGCACAAGTAGGCACTCTCTGATCCTGACCCTGCTGTGCTGTCTTCTGCCCATAGGGACGCTTAGCCGGTCCTGCACTACCACTTGAACAACTTGAATCATCCCTGCCTCTCTTGGACTTGAGCTCCAAGTCATCCTCTGCCCTCTGAGCATCTCCTACTATCTGCTCGAAAAGTGCCTCGCGGTCGTTCCTAGTCAAATACTTGACCGCCATGATCAAGCCCTTGCAAAACTTTCTCGCCTTTGCTGCCTCACTTAAGCCATCTACAAATCTGCCCAGACGGCAGAACTCCGTTGCGTACTCGTCCACCATCATGCTCCCCTAGACGAGTGCCTCGAACAGGCTCTCCAAAGCACTGAGCGTCACATCTGGGAAAAACTTCTTCTTCAAAAGCCTCTTGAAAGCTTCCCAAGTACGCTCTGGTGCCGCGATCCTCATATCTGTACGATACCACGTCAAAACAAGGTCGAACATATGACTGCCCGCTACCTCTATCTGCATACTATCTGGAATCTGTGCCAGCCTGAAGATCCCCTCAATCTGCTCTATCCAGTCATCCGCGTACAGAATCCCTTCTGTACCCAGAAACTCCTTGGGCCGCATCCTCTGGAAGTCAATAATACTTTTTGGCCTCGGATGTTGAGTCTGATCTGCCTGTGGCTGAATCTGTGCCACCCTATCCACTATCGTCATGGCCACCTGGTGGGCGTTCTTAATACCCAGCCTCATCACATCCACCTAACGGTGCTGCGCGTCTATCATCTCCCTGAAGAATGCAAACAACTGTGTAGTATCTACTGGTGCAGGAGGTGGTAGAGGCACCACCGGAACGACTGGGGTAGTCCTCAGATCGACAAGTGGAGGAGAATCTCCGAGAGAAATAGATGCTCCCTCAACCACAGGAGTGGTGAGTGGAGCAGTAGCAGCTGCTTGAATACGAGCTGGACGAGAGGTAGCAGACCTCTCGGTGGCAACTGCTGGGACGGTACGATAGGATCGTGTCTTCGGAGGCATCATAAACACAGATTAAAAGAAGTCAATACGGCGCAAGATACGATATCATCAAAGAAGGACAGTAATATTTCAAAAGAAAACAATTTTAGAATAATTAGATTGGAATTGTTCCTAGTCGTGATTGAGTACACTCTCATCCTAGATCCTTGATCCTAGATCCTAGAGCAGGCTCGTAGCAATACAACTAAATCATTGTACTACCATGATATCGCACTAATTGCGAATTGAGACCTGCATGGAGCCGCCACCAAAAAATATGTCACGACCCGCACCCAAAAAATCGGGTATGAGTCGTGGGTACGTCCAGCCTACGCCGCAGCATCGGCGGTAGAACGCTGTCTAAGTCTACTATCTAGCTAACAATCTCACACAATCAATATATATACTTGTCAAGATCTCAACTCCAAATGGAGGAGCAATATCATAATGATAACATAAGTACTCAATCACGAATCTAAGCACGATAAGATAACAAAGAAGACTAACAGCTACAAAGTCTAAACAACTGTTACTAAAACAACAACAACATCAATAATAATAATAAATATAATATCCTGAATCATATACAATACAAGGTCTTAATCCAAAACAGGGGACAAACCCGATACCAAAGCTAATAAATACAATAACTAAGGTCCTAGTGATCCCGGCTACCAACCCAAAAATTACTCCTAAACTAGGGGGTCCCTGTCTGCACCATCGACAGGCTGAGGTCCATAAAATGTCGGATACCAATCTTTCAGATCCTTTAGAAAAAATATGTCCAGTTAGGACTGGAGCAAGTACACCTCTAACAGCAGTTCCAGTTAAATGATAAAAACTATAAAATAGTTGTAGCAAGTAGCAAGGTAAAGGAAATAAAGTATGAACAAGAAATATATACATATTACTGGTGCATAAAGGTAAAGATGCATGAATATCAGAGACAAGATAGTAATAACTGCAAGATACAAAAATCTAAACTAAGATCAAGTATGTGCACAAGAACGTATAGTGAGTCCAGCAAGAGTACATATAATGAGTCAAGTCCAAAAATATGTAAGTGAGACCAGCAAGAAATGCAAGAGAGTCCAGACTAGAAAGAATGAACTCGTGTCTTTGAAATACCTATTTCGACATATAAACGGCTAAAGGTAAGTACGGCTCACCGCACACTGGGTGTGCGGCTGCTATCATTCCAGATTAGACCAGAGGGGGTGATTCCAGTTATTCCAGTTGAGAATATTTACAAGTCTACTCGAGTATTTTCCCGCCCCGACTAGTACAAGTGAATCCAAGACCCGACACGTAAATCAAGTATGAGTCCAGCCAGAAATATGAGTGATGCATGTAGTGATGCCTATAGTGATGCCAGTAGGTGATTCCAGAATAGAGGCCATAAACATGAAATATACGTGTCGCAAGTAAATGAATCCAAAAATACTAGTCCGTGTCGTGCCAGAAAATTAGATGATACTATACTAGAAGCTAAATCATAATAATCATCAGATAATAAAAACTATCAGAGAATGTACTCACCTGACGTCCTGAGCAACTGGCGATCCAAACTGGCGTCGCAAGGACCTATTACGAAAAGCAAGGTTAAACAGGATTTCTAATGAGTTAAACAGATATAAAATAACTAAAAATAAGCTTCTAGGGTCGTTCTAGGTCAAACGGGTTAAATCGGTAAAATCTGGGTCAAAAAGTCAACTCTGGGTCCAAAAAGTCAACTCTGGGTCAAATCTAGGTCAAAAGTTGACTTTAGCGGTCAACAGGTCAACTACGGTCAACTCTAGGTCAAACTAGGGTGCCCCAAAATTTTTAGGTCAAAACTAGGTCATTAAGCTAATAAACCCTCAAACTCGCCTCCTTGAGATACCGGGATATCCTCGGTATACGACATCTCAACCTACGCGATACGCCCCGTCTATATCCTCTAAAATATATACCAGCATGTATATATATGTAACTATATATATATAAAAGCATCTCTAACCTCAATCCTAGGCTAAAACTCAATACCTTGCCCCGACGCTCAATACCTTGAGTATCTCAAGGTATTTAGATACTCAAGCCTTACCCCTCACTAACACTAGCTAGCTAACTAACTATATATATATATATATATTACCATATACTAATATATATATAACATATATCTAACTATATATATATATATATATATATATATATATATATATATATATATAACCTAGTGTATAGGCAATTATCTCATTCCTGATACCCAACTTATCTCAATACCTTGGTATCTCAAGGTATTGAGCTACCTTACCCGGATACCTTACCCTCTAGCTAGCTATCTATCTATCTATCTATCTATCTATCTATCTATCTATCTATCTATATATATATATATATATATATATATATATATATATATATATATATATATATATATATAAAACTTAGTATTAGGCTACCTCAATACCTTACCCCTAATACCTCAATACCTTGGGTATCTCGAGGTATTAAGATACCCAACTTACTTCCCACTAACTAACTAGATAACTATCTATATATACATATACCTAGTTATATATCTAAGCAAACATATATATATATAACACATATACATATCTACCTACATATCTATATATATATATATATCCATACATACACATACACATATTCATATCTATAATATATATATCTCTAACAATATATATATGTACTAATACCTACATATCTATCTATACTTATCTATGTATCCATCTATCTATATAAGTATATATATACATCTATATATATACATACATATATATAAAGAAGGGGAAGGGGAACCAGCTGGAGCGCCCGCGCTGCTTGCGCTGAAATACGCAGCTCATGCTGGTGCTGCCCGTAGCTGCTGATGCTGCTGCGCGCTGCCGCTGCTGCCGCGGTGCTGCGCGCCTGCAGCAACTACCGCTGCGCTGCTGCTGCTGCGCCTGCAACTACTGCTGCTGCTAGTGTTGCCGCGGTGCTGCTGTCCTGCTATAGCGCTGCACCCAACTCGCTGCGACTACTGCTCTACTCTCCCTCTCACTCTCTCTAACACTCACTCTACACACAACTCGACACACCACACACACAGACACTGAAACGTATACACGCACGCACACTTACATATATATAAACACACAAACACATATATATGTATATATATACACACAAACAACCATATATATATATACACACACACACCCATATATATATATATACACACACAAACACATATATATGTATACACTACCATATATATATATATATATATATATATATATATATATATATAAACATATATCCACACTCACACACACGCTCACAAATACACACTCTCACGACTACACACACATAAACATATATATATACATATACACACACACACACACACACACACACACATATATATATATATAGAAATACACACACACACACACACACACACACACACACATATATATATATATATATATATACAAACACACTCACACACCTCTCAAACACACACAAACACTCACACTACACTACACACTCATACCTATACACAAACACTCACACTCACACCTACACAAACATATATATATATACTCATACAAACACACACACACACTCATACATATATAAATATATATAAACACACTCACATAAACTAACACACACATAACTACACACACATACACAAACAACACACACAAATATACTACCCACACTCAACCACACTCACATACACACACAAAAACACACACATATATATAAATATATTCTCAAATACTCTAGCACACAACCCCCAAAGCAAAACTCTAGCACACACACACACACATATATATATTTTGGCCATTTGGTCATTTCGACGAACACGTGGTGTATGGTTCGCAAAACCTCATGAAACGCACACCAAACCTACTCGAAATTGGCCAAAAATTTACCCACGGGTTCTAATCAATGTCTAGATCCTAGAAAAAAAATGCTAACTCATCGATTCTAGGTCCGTGGTAAAAATACGCACGCACATAGGACCTACGACGACGAAAACCCTCAAATTGCCCGAAACATCCATTTCTCCGCGACACGACCTCACGTGTCAGAACGGAGACACGTACTTACCCTCAAGACACTCAAGCACGTCTATCTAGGTCCGTCTAACCTAGGAAACATCAAAAATTGGGCCAATCTCGAATTTTACCCAAAATTGACATAAAACCTAATATCAAAGTCTCCAAACACATCCAAATAAGCTCCAACTTTCTCCCACGGGTAGCCCTAAGGTCTAGGAAGGTTTTAAACTATTAATTATACTATATTAGAGTAATCACAAGAGGAAAATTAGGGTTTATTTCTTGGGAGTTGGAATCCCACACCAAGTCTTCAAGCTTCCAACCCAAGCTCCAACACCAAATCTATGCTCTACCCACCTAGGATAGAAAAAAAAAAGGGTTAGAGTTTACATTAAAAAGGAAATCAAGTAAAGAAAGAGAAGAAAAATGGAAAAACTTACTTGATTGGAAGAAATTGGAAGTAAGAAAGAAGCAGAAAATGGAGAGGAGGAGAAGAAGAAGAAGAAGAAGAAGAAGAAGAAGAAGAAGAAGAAGTAAAGTGAATGAAAGGGAGGGGGTCTGCTGGTTTGATCAGGCTAAGGGGTAGGAATTACGGTTTGACAAAATGACTAAAATGCCCCTCTCTTAAGTCATTCTAATTGGGATTTGGGTTTGGGGTTCCAAATGCACTCAAATAAATCCCTAATCACTCCAACTAACTAATTAAAATATAAATAACTAATCTAAGCCAATAAATAAGTCTGACAAGGGTGCTGGTTGGGTCTGACATGGGTCCACTAGGGTCTGACATGGGTCCAGGCTAGCCAAAACCCTAAAATAACTAATAAAAAAATAATACAACCAACAATTAAATATTAATGCAAATATTTATGATAAATACACAATTAACCAAATTAAAATAAAAAAATACCCTGCTCTGAAAATAGGGTAGTGACAATATGTATTATATATATATTATAGCGACAGCAGCTAATGGTGACTGCCGCCGTCACCAAAGCAGCAGCAGCAACAGCCACTGTAGCAGCAACAACAGCCAATGGTGACAGTAGTCGCAACTGTCACCAAAATAACAGCAGTAGCGGGAACACTAGCAGAATCGACGACAGTAGTTTGGCGACGGCTACAAACCGTCACCAAAGCAGCAGCAACAGCAGT
This sequence comes from Iris macrosiphon, assembly GCA_036927795.1. Taxonomy (NCBI): domain Eukaryota; kingdom Viridiplantae; phylum Streptophyta; class Magnoliopsida; order Asparagales; family Iridaceae; genus Iris; species Iris macrosiphon. The sequence continues at coordinate 23,222,749 of JAYESA010000007.1, read as the reverse complement.
GGGAACAGTCAGCAACAGCAGCGACAGCAGATTTAGCAACGGTCAGAACCATCACCAAAGGGACAGCGTATCAGAGTATCAGGATTTCAGAACTATTTTTAGTGACAGTTGGCAGATTATATATATATATATATATATATATACTTATATAGTTATAAATAGATATCTATATCTATATATTGGTATTTAATATAGATGTAAATATATTCTTAAATTGCTAATTTTATTATAGTATATGTATAATATTTAGTAGAGTATGTGTGTGTGTGTGTGTGTGTGTGTATATATATATATATATATATATATATATATATATATATATATATATATATATATTACGGGTAGTTAATATAACAAGGTATTGGGTATTACCTTGAGGAAACCAAGGTAATTGGGGATACCCAAGATATTGGGTTTGGGTATCAAGTTTGTGAATTATTGTTGAGATACCAAGTTGGTTCAAAACTACGGTACCTATTTAATGTTGTAATTGTGATTCTATATTATTAATAATAGTTTGATATATATATTGATGTTTTACCTATGGATTCACGTATCCGGAGATACGGTATCCTAATATTTTAAGATATGGTTTTTATGGCTTAGATTTTAGTATCTTGAACCCAATATTTTGTGTTAGGCTTATGCAATCTAAAAATATGTAGTTGACCATAGTTGACCATAGTTTGACTATAGTTGACCATAGTTGACTTTTGACTTAGAATTAACTTATTGACCTAGAAATTGACTAGTTTAACTTATTCTCTTTCCGGAACCTTGTATTGATGTTGTATTCCATATCTAGGTCTTCGAGGCACCGTATCAAACATATGTGAGACTATTCTTTGGACTTCAGGCGAGTACATTCTCTGATAGTTTCTCATTTATGATATTCTCTATGTTTATTGTATCTAGTATAGATATTCTTGTTCTTTTGACACGATGGTTACACGGATTGGTATATCTGGATCTCGTCATGAGATATTATTCCTTGGTTTATGGTGTATCTAGTGCAAGTCTTGTTTCATTTATTATCTTGTACATGTATAGATACTGTTTCTCGGGAAGACTAGCTATCTTCTTAGGGAATCTCGTGTCATAGCGTACCATGGTTGGATCTATTATACCAGTTGAGGGTGGGGAGTATTTTAGTGTAGATATGTGATCATATCCTCCTTGTATCAAGTCTTGTATTGAATAGTGTTAATCATACACCGCACGTATGATTAGCCAGGCCATATATCTTATATCAAGTTCCCAAGCCGATCACATATTAAAGCTAGTACTCACACACCTAGACATTAGTATTCTTGTTCATTGACATATTGCTCATTATTGTATTTATTCTAGTATTTTCTTATTGTACATATCTCTCTCATATCTATTATGCATCTTGTATATTCACATCTATTTACTATTACATAGTTTTTATCACTGATTAGAACTACTGTTAGAGATGTACTCTGCTCCTTTCCAGACTGAATATATTTTTCCCAGATGACATTGAAGACTGGTACCCTACACATTATGGACCTCAGGATATTGTGGGTCTAAAGTTTGAGACCCTGGTTTAGGAGGAACTTATCCCAACTGAAATAGATGACCCGAGTTTAGTAACTTCTTAGTATTCTTTGTACTGGATTTGTCTCCAGCTTATTTTATTTCTTTCAGACTCATTGATGTATTATTTTAGACTCATGAGTTGTATTATGACTTTTTTTTTATTCTTTATCTAATTCGTGCTTATTCTATCTTAGATCTGTGATTGAGTATATTATCATTGTTGGTGGTTTATTATATTGTTAGATAGATTACCCAGACATCGTTCTACCGTCGATTCTGCGACGTAGGCTGGGCGTTATTTTCGACTTGTACCTTACACCGGGTACGGGTCGTGACACTTGGCAACTTTCTTTCAAATTCTCTAATCTTTTTGAATCCCGTACTTGTATTCTATCACCTCCTTCTTGAATTCTTTATTGTTGTTTTCCTTTTTCCCCTATTTTGAAAAGACGAACGTTCGTGCTTAGTATAAGTTTGATACACGGAGAGTACTAGATATACCCCATAGGCCAAGCACTTATGATGACAAATAAGGAAGCGCAGGCACAGGAAGTCATAGATACATGTACGACCTTAGTTATATTTATCATTGCATACTCATGACCCCCTTATGATACGAGATCTTAGGTGCATAGTAGACGTAGAATTATATATATGGTAGTTTAGCAGTTATGAGGATATATTAATATTCTACCCAGGTGGTATACACGCGATGCTAATAGATGACATAAGTAGCAGTAGCAGTATTCTCCTCCTATCACTATCTCGCCCCTCGGGTGGCTCATCTTCTCTTCTATATCCATTCCTTATCTCGTTCTTAACTCTTCCTATCATAGTTGTATCATTTCGTGTCATTATGAATTATTTGAATTAATTCAACTTCACCCTTATTTTGTTAGTTAAAACATAAATGTGTTAGTAATGATTGATAACTAAATGATGAGTTAATAATAATAACCCTTATGTATATACACTATAGCAATATCTGTATTCTCTTATTAAAATTAACCCTTAAGTAGCATCCTTTAGCCTAATAGAAATTTGTTAGATTGTTGAAATAGTTCGTACTCCTAATAGTTATAAAGTTATTCAAGACCTAAAGTGTTGCCCTAAAACTTAGACTATGCCTAGGAAAGAGTTGAAGGCACTTGTTACGAACTGATGACTATGACAAATCGCTGGCGAGGTAGCGACAGCTGCAACTAGACGATTATGGTAGAGTAGTCGAATTACTTGCAGCCATATTGGCCAGGTGGCGTGGCAGTATTAGACTACGATACTTGACGGTTACGAGAAAAAATCATAGTTATGAGATTCCAGACAGGTATCCCAAGATTCTCGATCCAATGAATAAATTTGCCTTACAACCTAGACAATAGCTTCAAAAGACTGTGACTACTAGTATAACTCTTGTAAGTTGGGTAGTGTAGATGAGTTAGAAATAGAATAGTGTATGGACAATAAATGAGAAAGTGTTAAAATGGCTGACTATGACTCTTAGGAAACACTGCTAGATAGCAATAAAGTGTAATAGCTATAGTAATTTATTGTGAATATGAGTTAGTGTCAATTTCGAGGACAAAATTTTTGTAAGTTGGGTATAATATAAAACCCCATATTTTTAAATATTATATTTAATTTAATAATTTATTGGAATTTATTTATATTAGTTTAGTTAATTAAAAAATATGATTTATTGATTTAATTACCTAGATAAATACGCATTTAAATTTTTTGCACAAAACTATTTTGGGATCCTTGTGGGAGAGTGTTAGATTTTTAAAGATTTTAATTGGATACAAATATATTTTTATACCTTAAATATATACATAAATAATATATAGTTATTATATAATAATAATAATAATAATAATAAGTGTTATTTGTAATAATGATAATAATAATAATAGTGTAATAATAATAGTGTAATAATAATAGTGTAATAATAATTTTAGTAATAGTATTAAGAAAAAAAAAGAAATAGAAATGAGAAAAGAAATAGAAAAGAGTAAAAGAAAAAGGAAAATAAAATATAAAAAAAAAACTGAAAAAAAAACCTTATACTAAAAGCCCCCCCCCCCCCGCTGCTAAACCCACCCGCAGTAACCACGCGTGGCCCAGAGTTCCCCCCTCTCCGTCTCTCCCTCTATATATATGTTATCATTAAAACCCTAAACCCTAACCCTAGCTCCCACCTCCGTCTCCGCGCCGACCTGACGCTGACCGCCGCCGCCGGAGCTCCGCGCCGACCTGACGCCGGCCGACCGTCAACCGCGTCCGCTATCACAAGTGACGCGGTACAGAAATTGCAGCGACGAACCTTCCTTCCCATGCTGATTCCTGCCTCCTTGCTCGATCAAATTCAGATTCATCTTTGCTGGTACGTTCAGATTCATCTTTGCTGGTACGATCATCACCTATCTCTCTCTAAATCCCGTAAATTAATTCCCATCGAACAACGCTAAACCCTAGATAAAAATCGACGCCAACTTTAGGAAAAACCACATTTTTTAAACTACTATAATCTGGTGCGATGACCCATGTTCAAGGACTCATATCTCCCACCACAGAGATCCAAACTTAGATTTTCTTTTTGCTATATGAAGACCACATAACCGAGATTATTTTTTGTCAATTACTTTATTTTATTATGTGTTAGAATTAGAATTAAATTATGTTAAAAATCCAAAAAACCTGTTTTTAAAATGACAAAAAATTGTGATACGGAGCGCGCCCCGCCAAACGGGACCGCCCCGTCGCATACCAATTGCACCAAAAGGCGCGCATGGTATGCCCCTGACGTGTGAGCTTTCGCAAAAATTGATTTGGACGTGTGTCCGCGTCAGAATCACCCCGTATCCGTAAAAAGGCCATATATCGTGACTTTTGCAAAATACTGCACCATTTAGTGTACGCTCGTCAGAACGTGACAAAACTTATGCCATTGGATTCATGGTATCATGCTGGTCCAGTGACCCAAGTTTTACGTGATTCTGAGACAGTTGACCAAGCCGCTTATTTGCGGGCCCTACGGTTGACTTTTTGGACGAATTTGTGTTTGGTTCACCGGAATCTAAAATTGGACATACCATTGAGTTCGTATTGACGTTTAAAATTGGTTTGACCTATAATTTATCCCATTTAGAGACCTTTATCCCTGGCACATTTTTCGGTATAAAGTGGGCCACATGTAGACCCCGCTTTGACCGAAATTACCGTTTTGTCCCTGTGTCCAAATTGGCCGAAAGGGTATATTTTCTAGCTATCTCGCTTATTTTGGAAACATTGGTGATATTTATTTCAGCATCCAGAGACGTTTATTCGGAGACCGTAGTTTCTGATCCTGTGTGCTTGACTCCTGGACGTTACACTTTGCAGCTTTCTTACCAGGCAAGATACCTTGCCAAATTGCTTACAGTACTTTGCATGCTTATTATATTTTTATATGTTCATTGCATGTGCATTTTTTTCAGTCATAATTATATACTATATATATGTTGACACACACTTGACACATAGTATCATGGGAGGAGAGGACAATCAGTAGCCGTATGGACTATAATCACTCTGGTAAACCGTAGTATCTAGCACGCACTACGGTAGTGTGTCACGCTGATCGCTACCCCCAAGGTATATCGATTTCTGGTGTCGCGCTGGTCGCTACCCCCGAGGTATGTCGATTTTTGATGTCCCTGCCGTGTGTGTGAGTTGTGAGATTTAGATCGAGTAGCCTACCCATGCCCATACTTCGAAAAGTTGTCCTCATTATGCATTTCATATAGATTGTCTTGCACAGCGTACTTATATACTTTCTACCTATTATGCATGTTTACTGTATTCAAATTGGCATATTTTTATGTATCTTGTTACGTCCCTCTGAGGACCTGGTCCCTTGCCAGGTATAGACGACTAGGAGTATCCGCAGGAGTACGGGCCAGGACTTGACGCATTATTTTTTGTCGAGGAGGTCTTACCTTCTGAGCATCTTTGATTATCCCTAGTGATGGATCTCTTAGCCGATACTCTTACATCATTATCTTATTTTATATTGGAGATTCTACCCTCCTCTCTCATTTTAGTTTTGATATAGTCATTGGTAGTGTATTTGTCTCCACCCGACTATTATTTTTAGATTATTCAGACTCATTATTCTAATTTAGTTATTTCTTTTCTGTGACTTGTTATGTGGATGAGATTAGTATGTCTGTGACTTGTGACCGTATATATACTACATGTGAGTTAATATTCATATTACATCGTACGTATGTATTATGGTATCCATATATTGGAGTTGCCATATACTTACGGCTGGCATGCTTACGTATTTCTAGTCCTACGTATTTTGGGACTAGGACGTGACACCTGATCTCTCGGTACTACTATCGATCAGTTTACGTCCATACTACCTCTGAACTACGTCTCTCCACTTTCCCCAGCAGAGTAAATCTATCACTACAAAAAAACATTCACGTCCATATTACCTCTGTCCTGTTTTTCTTTATTCCCACAGAGTCATATCTTACCACGTCCATATTACCTCTGAGTAAGATATTTTCAGAACTTTTCCATGTCTATATTACCTATTAGTAAAGTTTTACTTTTTAACTTTCCACTATCACGTTCGTATAACCCCTGATAGTGCTAGTCGTTTCAGCTTATTATCCGTAATTAAGGTATGCCGTGGGTAATAAGTCCACAACCCAAGAGTTTGCCATGTCCATATTACCTATGAGTCAACTTTTTAGCCTTGACCATCGATCGTCACGTCTATATTACCTCTGATATCGATTATCTTCCAACTTATCACCCGTACCCAATTCAGAGTATGCCAACGGTGATAAGTCCACAAAAACTGCCACGTCCATATTACCTCTGGCAGGGCTTGTCTCAAACCTATTACTTGCATTATCGTTCGCAAAAAATAGTAGGTCCACAAAACCTATCACGTCCATATTACCTCTGATAGGGTTTGTTTCGAATCTATTACTCGCACCCCAAGTGTGCTAAAGGGTAATAGGTCCACCAAAATCTCTCAGTGGGATGTCCACACTTACTTCAAATGCTGTACTACGACCATCTCACCTCTAGTACTAGCACCACAAATGTCACAATAGCGATGAAAGTAATTTCTTCTTTCATTAAAACAAAAAGAAGGAAATAATACAAACATCAAGCAGAAGAGGAGTCAGAGCCCTCTATGCGACAACTTCTACATGCGTCAACTTGACGAACTTAGCAGAAGGAGACGGACAGTGAATGCGTGGTGATTTCATGCTTCTTATTCAAAGTATTCCAGACTTAGCGAAATCTGAAAACTTTGAAGGGGGTCTTGTAGAAGCATGAAAAATCTCTCCATGCGCTCCAGTTCACAGTCAACAAATAAAAAATGGACGCATAACAGCAGTGGCACATGACACCCTCAGATACATGATATCTCGAGATGCATACCGCCCTTTGACGCATCATTCCTACAGTCACATCAGAGCATTTATGACTCTGACAAAATAGACAGTCATCATGACCGCCTCGAATCCTGTACCGCTGATTGAAATCCGTGCTGATAGTTTCGTCATAATTACTTTTGGCAGTATACAGCTGTTCAAATGCCACGAAAGCAGAAAATGACAAAAGATCCATGCGTCTCTGGCCCTATATGTCCTAGACTCCATGCGTTCCATGTGTCGCTGGCCCATTGTGTCACAGACTCCATGCGTTCCATGCGTCTCTGGCCCAATACGTTCCAGACTCTATGCGTCCCATGCATCTCTGACTCTATGCGACTTCGACTCTATGCAGTTCACATATGAGGCATGAATGACCACAAAGCAGGACGGTCGCATAAAATCCCTTGACACAGATTTCGATGTCTATCAGAAGTTCTAACACCTCAATCATCACCCTGAGATGCTTCGAAATCCGTGAAGACGACGACTCATGAAAAGACAACAAGTCATATCAGTGCATTAATTGCATCGACAGATGGGCCATGCCACGTGTCCTACGTATGCGGCTTCAAGACCCATACAGCCTTGACATCATACGGCCAGAGCGTCCACCTGACCAAGGCAAAACAAGAGTACGCATGCGGCTTCAAGACCCATGCAGCCTCGACCACATATGGCCAGAGGGTCATTCCGACCAAGGCCAAACGAGAGCTTTTATGCGACTACAACAGTATGCGGCTCTCGACTCACAGGATTTTTTGTTACAACCGAAGATAATTTTTTGCACAGTTAGTGTTGACCAAGTGTCCAATTGATCGAGTTATGCACACAACAGTCCCGAGATCTCTTCAAACGAAAAATCATAACCAAAACCATGTGTCGGCTTGCCCGCACAATGCTACAATAGTTGCAACCACATTCTGTTGAAGGAGCCTTATGCGGCCACCAAACAGAGGCATATGCGGCATCCATAGCCCATCAGCACGATGGCTATAAATATGAGCAACTTGAACGTTCTAAAGGTCGACTTTTTCTGCTTCAGAGAGAGACCGAACCAAAAGGGCTGGCTTTCTGCGGATTCACACTAAAATCAAGGAGAGAAGTTTCTGCATCCGGATCGTCCATGGAGTAAAGAGAGTTGCTACACTCCTAACCCTCCATCGTCATCCCCCAGATCAAAACAAATTTGTTCTTAGATTGTCTCTTAGGACTCTTCTCTGTACTCTCTAGTTTGTTAATCAAGTCAAGTTCTCTTAGTTTTTTTCTTTGATTTAAATGGTAAACAGTAATTAATTTAAGAATAGAAGGTAATAGAATTATGATTAACAAATAAGGGTAAATACAAATAACTTTTTTTGTAATTAGAAAATATTGCATTTGTTAACAAATGATATACGTCTGAAGCAGTTAAAAAATGAGCATATTGGGTCACATAAAAGAAGTGAAGCCAAATGGGCTTTGCTCTTGCACCCCATGCTTACCAAGGGTATTTTCGGTATTCTTGTCCAGCGGTTTCAAATTCCAAACTCGCTAGTTTGAAGCGCCGAGAACACAAGAGTTCTTCTTTTTCTTCCTCATCATCGTCGTCCCGATGCCGAACCGCATAGAGATCACCTCCTCTCCTTCCTCCGACGAGAGTGACGTAAGCCCTATCGAGATGAAGACGGCGGAGGAGAAGAAGCTGGAGGAGGACGAGTGCTGCATCCTCAACTTCGACCCCTTCGACTCCGCCGGCGTCGTCGATCTCAAGAAGAGGAAGTGGATCCCCTCCTCCCTCGACCAGGAGGGAGAAGAAGACCAAGAAATCTCCGTCATCGCCGAGAAAGGAAAGGTATCACTGACCCTACTTCTTCTTCTTCTTCTCGAAAAATGATGTCTTTCGTGTCAGAATACTTGGGGTTTTACGAAATTTAGGTTTTTTCACTTTAAAGTTACCACATTTGACCTATTTGTCGACATTTAGGGTTTTTTCTTCTTCTTGACCGATCAATTAATTGTTTAGGGCCAAAATAATAGTTTTTATTTAAAATTCTAGTGACCCCTATAGTTGAGAATGGTTATCTGGAATTTAATTCCCACCCGGAGCTAAAAGATTTTAGAGGATTTATGTGATAACAGTGTTATAAATCCGAATCCCCGTCCGTAAGAAAATTTCACCAAACAGCAATCGGGTGACGAGAATTTTGGTGAAAAAGGAATTTGCACCCTCGATCTTCCGAACTTTAGAATGATGGCTGTGGAGAGATCATTGAAGAACCGTAGTCTATGGGCAAATGAATAGGGTATAGTCTCTCCTCCGGATATCTCCCCAAAAAATTGGTAATTGAACAATAAGGTTCAGCTGATATATGGGGTATATCGGGCTTATGGAGCAATGTTATATTAAGCAATTTTTATTATGGACACAATTTATGGTTACATATCAATAACAATTACTTGGCTGTTTAGATACATGGCCATTTTAAATTTTTGATTAATCTGCTACCGGGTAATAAAATTAAGTGATATACTACTTAGCCTATTAATCGTCCATAAATACTTTTTTAGCACTTACATCAATGCATATATTTACTAACTTTTCACTAAACCCTCTTTAGAAAATCTTAGTGCAAAAGTGTTTCTCTCACAAGAGAGAAAAAAGTAGCGATATATCCGACTCCTGCAAGTCGGCAACAATTGTGGCACTTGCCTTCTCTCTTGTCTACACATTTGTTAAAACAATTGACTTTTGAGTTGCTTAATTATTATAATTTTTTGTGGGTAGTTATTTGATATATATATAAATGCTAAGATTCTTGTTATATATATCTCATATATGATATGAATTATTATCTTGTACCTCCATGGGTCATATCTCCTGATATGTCCGATATATCATCCGGTATCCACTTTTCGATTTGGGGACCCCCCAACCGTTATGGGGCGGTATTCGATATAAACTCGAGTATAGTAGTAGCACCTTTGGATTAATTTAGGCTTTGGAATGACGTCATGGCAGATTGATCTAGCGATCGCAACATGTGAAATTGTTGGAAAAAACAAGACCTTTTCCGTCTTTGTGATGAGATAAAATAAAAATGGAAGAGAAGAGAAATTAAGAGAGAACACACACAAGATTTACCGAGGTTCAGCTCAATTTGAGCCTACGTCCTCCGTCCGCCCCTTCTTCACTGTTTTCACTATAATCAAATGAAAGATTACAAGGGTCTTCTCTCAAGTTGGTACAACTTAACTTGATGATAACTTTCTCTCACAAACTCACTTGAGGTGGATTACAAGTTGTGTATTATTCTTCTTGTTACTTGTTGTGTTCAACTTTCACCATCTTCCCTCTATTTCTAGGGAGGATATGTCTCTTGGGTACATCACATTCGTTGAGATGTCCAAAGGAAAGATCCGTTCCTTCTCCTAAGATTCGTTCATCTATCATCAATGTTGCATGCAAGCTGAATACATGCAGACTATGAATAGATAGGCTACTGCAGATGGTCATAACTTCTTCAATACACCTCCAAATGACCTGGTTCAAAGCCTGGATGAAAGAGAACTTTTCTCAACAACTTTTGTATTGAAGACCGAGTCAAATAATGATTGCTACAACTTCGAAATAGTCTCCTAAAACTGAATCTTGTCACAGAAATTGCACCCAGAAAAATAGCTAAGTACTTGGCCGAACCCAACCATGGGTGACCGATTTCCATGGATTAAATTCATGTTTATTCATCATGGGAATGGACCCCGTTCCCATCAAAAATGCCGTTTATATGGTGATTGGGTAAATGCCGGTCAACGTATACCAGGGACATGGCTCCTGAAATGAACCATTTCACAATGATGGGAAGTAGGTTTTATTAAGCTCATGCTAATGGGCAATAGAGCGAAAAGAAGGATATGACTTTTGTTAACATTACAGAGGCCCTTAACAGAGCCGAATGGAAGAAGAGGATTCAAACAGTTGACCCCAAAAATTTGGGATAAAAGGCTTTGTTGTTGTTGTTGTAGGCTAGTAGGCAATAGTAATGATCAATCCTTTCATACTGAGAGGATTGTTTAACCTGTATAATACCCAAAAGATCCAATAAGACTACCAAAGGTCAAAAGTAATACCATCCTGATTCACTCATCACTTGTTGTTTGGCCTATTTACTCTCGATCCTATACTTCTGCCAAATTTCTGATCCGGTTTGACCAGTGCCTGAGTTGTACCTGATAAGTGCATCAAATGCTTCCTCAATATCACTGACCATGTATGCTCTCAACCATATATTGCACATTTCTTTTCTTTTCTTCCTTTTCTTCTTCTTTGTTTCCCTCCCTTTCCTCCTTATTTACCGTTTGTCTTTCTTCTCTTTTCCTTCTTACTGCAGTTTTCCAGTGAACCGATGATTTTCACTAGTTTCTGTACTAGATATTGATAATGATTGTGTCATACTTTTCTGAATGAATTTCAATATATTACTAATTTCTTATACTTCCATTCTCTTCGTCTGCCTTGTTTCCTATTAATATAATGACTATTTATATGAGAATGTCATTCCTTTTCACCCTTTGGCTTAATGTGCCATAGAGATGAACATAATTTCCTACAACAAAATTTATCATTTTACCTTCTATTTTAGACCCTTTATATTGCATAATGTCAAGCTGCATAGCTCAAAGCTGACTCTACCTACCTGCCTATTGATTTCTCGATTTTATATCATAACCCTCTCATGCTCATAGCTACCTTGATTTGGAAGGTTGAAGTTAGGTTGGCTGCCGGTCATAAAAACTGTTGATTTTATGGAGCTCTCTTATGTTCTGTAGACGGCCCTATCTCGATAGAAGAAGACTTGCATGATGATGATGGTAGTGATTATGTGTGTATGATCATTAGCATCATCAGCATTCAAGTCATCTTCCATCAGTTAGTGTCGTCCATGGAACATAAGAGAGCTCCATAAAAGAATTAACAGTTATGACATTCGCCAACCTTCCTAGTCGAGGGTAGCTATGAGCATGAGACGGTCATGCTATTGCTAGACTTGGATCCTTGGTAGTGGATTAGAGATTCGATCTTTTCCAATCCAAAATAAGTAACAATTCAAATTGAAAATCCAATCCGATTGCTTGTCTTGTTTTATTGTGCAATAGATCTGTTCTAACTAGTGGTATTATCTTGCAATTTTTTCTTGACAACACCATTCACCCCACCAGTTATAATTCAGGTTGTCTTTCATTTTTGTAATCTCATGGGAACAAATTAATTTTAATTGCAGGTGGCATGTAGAGATTATCCTCACTCGAGGCATTTATGTGCAGAATATCCCTTCAACAGTACACCACATGAGCGTTACTGCCCTCAGGTAATTTTCATTTTTATCTATTCCTCCTCATAAACCAGGACAAGACACAAACACAGTCAGATAGCTATGAAACACAACTTTAAAATTGAAAAGGGTCTACACCATATTGTATTGTACAAATTTTATAGACTGAGTTCGCCCTGATCCGACTCTCTTAATTGCTGCTAAATTTGTGCAAACAAGCCAAGGAACTATACGCCTACTAAATGCTACTTGCAGGTAGGAAAAAGTAATTTGTCAATCATGTACAAACAAGGAGCTTTGCCTCAATATTCTCCTAAGAGCATGCAGGCGTTGAAATATGTAATTATTCCAGTCTTCCAGAGAACTGTACTTATCTCTGACAGGCTGTTAAGGCTTCTGTTTCCAGTATCTTGTTGTTTACCTTTTATGTATTCATTTTAATAACTAGCTGTTGTTTAGATAAAATCTTAGGAGCATATATTATAAGGAGAGAGGTTTAGTCCAATGTTTGAAAACTAGGTTTCGTCATTGGTTTCAGCAGTTTTAGCCGTTTTGGATCAGAATATTGGAATTTCAGATTTCGGGCTTTAAGAAAAAGAATTTGGAAAAAAAAAACTAAAGCATAAATGGGTATATTTAGGTGTACTTCAACTATATGGCCTCAATGTGTTTTCAAGGTCTTATTGGAAAATTGCAAGTTACTATTTTCGTACTTTTTAGGTTTTGTCAATTTATCTTTTAGTCACTTAACATGGTTCTTTGTTTCTTTAACTAATATTAGCATCATTTTATGAAGGTTTTTTTTTTTCTAGAATAAGGGAGGTTATATAAGGGTGTTGATATGGTATGTTGGGTGTCATATTTAAGTATAGTATAAGCACATGGGAATATCCTGAGGACATATTTGGGATGCCAGAATATGTCACAGGATATTCCATTATGAGATTATTGTCATAATGATTGAGATCATTGTATTAGTGACTGTAAGGCTATATAATGCCAATGAGACAATCAATAAAATAATCAACTAATCACAACATGGTATCAGAGCCAAGTTTCCACAAACCCTAGCCGTCACCAAGCTTCCACAAACCCACAGGAGGATTTCCTAGATCTCCTCCACCGAACTCTTCCACGCCCCCCCTTCTTCCCTTCTCCGCCCTTCGCAGGCCGTCCTTCGCTGTTGCTACCCCGTTCCGCTACTGCTGCGGCTACTACTGCTGCGGCTGCTGCGACTGCTGCTGCTGCTGCTGCGACTGCTGCTGCCGCTGCTACTGCTGCTGCGATATGCGTGCTGCCGCCTCCTCCGCACCAGCACGAGACAGCGCCTAATAGGGATGCCTAGATCTGAAAAAAGGGGGAACATGTTCGGATCTAGGAGCGGACGACGATGATGAGCGTGAGTCGTGGAGCGGACGTGACGTGATTGGATAGACGACGTATCGATGGAGGAGATCATCAAGAAGCTAGATTCTGCAGAGGTGGCGACGTTGATGAAGTTGTTGACGATGTTGGCTGGTGAGAACACGACACGAACGTCGCCGGAGTTGAAGCTTCCCTCCATCGATCTGAAATTAGATGGACCAGCCACCTATCTGAGTTGGTCACGGCGGGTGAGAAGAACCCTCGCAGGAAAAAACATGGAGGGGTTCCTGACGGGCGAGGCGACAGAGCCGGACGAGGGCTCGACAGGACGCAATAAGTGGAAGTCCACTCATATGGTGATCTACATCTGGCTTCTCAACTCCTTAGTCCAGTCTATTGCCGCCACAGTAGACGGTATTGAGATGGTGAAAGATGTGTGGGAGAAGTTGAGAAGGACCTATGATGGTGTTGGGAACAACTTACGGGTCTTCCAGATAAATGGGGAGATTGTTGACACCGTACAGGGAGAGAAGACGGTGCAGAAGTATGCCACGGAGTTGCAGCGTCTGTGGTTGGATTATGATCACTCCTCAGATCGGACGAGCTGCGGGGACCCTAAGTGTAAGGAGAGACAGGTGTGTCTGCAGGAGAGGACGATGAAGTTCCTCAAAGGGCTGACTGCAGCTTTCGCACAGAAGACGACCCTACTTCTAGCCCAACCAAAGATCCCTAGCCTTGAGGAGGCTATTTCAGCCATGATCCAGGAGGAGACACGCATCAGGCTGCAAGCCGGGACATGTGGTCCCCCCGAAGCAAAGTCAGCACTAGCGATCACCAGCTCAGGTAACACAGGATCTAAGGGAGAGCCCTGGCAGCATAACCGGCAGTGCTACAACTGTGGGGAGATGGGTCATCATCGGTATGCTTGTACCAAACTACCTAGGGAGGGAGATTCAGGTGGTGGACGAGAACTGTTCGGCGGACGAGGATATAATGGAGGACGTGGTCGTGGTCGAGGGGGTAGACGAGGCGGCCGAGGAGGTTATCGGGCGAACCTCCTGATATCAGAAGGGAACGGAGAAGCTGATGGCACCTTTACTGTGGAGGACCAGGCACTGGGAGACATGAGGAGTAGAACAGAGGAGGCGTCCACCTCATTCTTTGTTAGGGGCAACGCTGCCATGTATGCCCATCCATCAGAAGGTACTGACGAATCATTTGCCCTTGCGTCTATCTCTTCCCTTAAATCATCAGACTGGATTATCGACTCGGGAGCATCTCGGCATGTGACGGGGAATGCTAGTGAGTTTTCTTCCTACACTCACCTAGCATCAGCAGACAGCATTCAGACAACTGATGGCACTTTCCAGCCCGTGGTCGGTAAGGGTACTGTTAATTGTACAGGTTCAGTAAGATTATCCAATGTTTTACATGCTCCATCCTTTCCAGTCAGTCTCTTGTCCATTAGTTCTATAATCCTCTAACTTAAATGCATTGTTTCTTTTGATATTCCTAAGGTGACCTTCCAGGAGAAAGGGACAGGACGAAGACTTGGGACTGGCACTTGGCATGAGGGACTGTGGTACCTAGATCGAGAAGGACTGGACTCAGCATTGGTATCTATGGCAGAGAAGGCTGGCATGGAAGGACTACAGCAGAGGACTGAGGATACCTTGATACTCCATCATCGGAGGATGGGACATTCTTCCTTTGATACTCTAAGTAAGTTGTATCCAGAGATTTATGCAAAAACAAATAAAGAAAAATTAGTATGTGATGCGTGCGAGTTAGGAAAACTTACTAGGAGCTCATATGTTGGCACGGGTCATAGGAGCACTTTTTCTTTTGAGGTAGTACATTCTGATGTCTGGGGTCCATGTGCTACTAACACTATGAATGGTTATAAGTACTTTGTTTCTTTCATTGAGTGTGCCTCTCGTGTTACCTGGTTATATTTGATGAAAAATAAGAATGATGTACCTGCTTGTTTTCGGGATTTCCATAAGCATGTCCAGACTCAGTACAAAGCAGTTGTGAAGGTACTGAAGTCTGACAATGGAACGGAGTATACCAACAGGACGCTTGCAGAATACCGGTCAGTACACGGAATACAGCATCAGACCACCTGTGCATACACACCAGCACAAAATGGAGTTGCAGAAAGAAAAAACAGACACCTTCTGGAGGTCGCAAGAAGTATGATGATCGACATGAATGTCCCACAGAGTCTGTGGGGGCATGCAGTGTTGACAGCAGCTCAACTCATCAACAGGATGCCCTCGAAGGTCCTCGGATGGAAGTCCCCATGTGAGGTATTTCAAGGCAATAATAGTGGGATACTTCCACTGAAGGTGTTTAGGTGTGTATGTTTTGTGAAGGACAACATGCCATCAGTTGGAAAACTTGACCCTAGAGCGGTCAAATGCATCTTCGTAGGCTACTCGGCGACCCAGAAGGGGTATGTGTGCTGGAGTCCAGTAGAGAAGAAGAAGTTTGTCAGTATGGATGTCCACTTTCGGGAGCATGAGCCATACTACCGCCAGGACGGAACTTCACACAACACGCCTAATACTGCCAGTATTAGGCGAGAGGGGGAGATGGAGAACTTGGTGGTAACCGATTTAGAAGTTTGGCATGGAGGCACGGAGAAGGGACAATAAGGTGAAGGTGTTAGGTCTACGGCTCAGGGAGAGTTACTTACCTACAGCAGGAGAGAGAAGCAAACTGCAGGACCAGTACCGACAGTGCCAGTGCCAAGTCCTTTGCCTGCGTTCGTCCCAACTCCCGAGGCACCGACACCAACCCCCCTTCAAGTGATACCCCCTCCTTCACAAGATATCATTCCTCCTACTTCTACTCCTCCCACACCACTATCTGTACGGAGGACCACTCGCAGCAATGCAGGAAATCCTCCACATAGATATGGTTAGGATATTGCTCAGTTTGTTTCTTATGACCATATCCCTTCTTCTCATGGAGCATTTATAGCATCTTTGGATAGTATTACTGTACCTAACAATTGGCAGGTTGCCAAGAACGATCCAAAGTGGAAAGCGGCAATGCACGAGGAGTTGGGAGCTCTGGAGAAGAACCACACTTGGGAGCTTGTGAGACTGCCAGAGGGGAAGAGAGCAGTTGGATGCAAGTGGGTCTTTACCGTGAAGCAGAACCCAGATGGACTGGTTGAGCGCTACAAAGCTCGACTAGTAGCCAAAGGATACAGTCAGACGTACGACATCGACTATGACGAGACCTTTGTACCAGTTGCAAAGATGAGCACTGTCAGGACTCTGATTTCTCTGGCAGCGAATGGTGGATGGAAGCTACACCAACTGGATGTGAATAATGCGTTTCTTCACGGAGATCTAGTGGAGGAGGTGTATATGGAGATACCACCAGGATTTGGCACCAATCAGACAGTAGGCAAGGTCTGCAGGTTGAAGAAGTCCCTCTATGGACTGAAGCAGTCTTCTCGAGCGTGGTTTGACAGATTCAGAAGGGCGATGATAGGGATGGGATATCAGCAGATCAATGCTGATCATACTGTGTTCTTCCGTCGGAGTGGAGGCCACATCACCATGCTTGCGGTGTATGTGGACGATATGATTATCACAGGAAATGATGAGCAGGAGATCGCCCAACTCAAAGGAAAGCTTGGCAAGGAATTCGAGGCGAAGGATCTCGGCCTTCTTCGGTACTTCCTTGGGATTGAGATTGCTCGAGAAGCAGAGGGGATTGTTCTCTCTCAAAGAAAGTATGCACTGGACCTTCTCACAGAAACTGGGATGTTGGGGTGCAAACCTGCAGCGACACCAATAAATCAGAGGTTCAAGATTGATGCTGAGGCTGGAGAACCACTTGATCGGGACAGATACCAGAGACTTGTTGGCAAATTGATCTATTTGAGCCACATACGTCCTGATATCTGCTTTGCAGTAAGTGTGGTGAGCCGCTACATGCATGACCCACGGAAGGGTCATATGGATGCAGTGTACCAGATTCTGAGGTACTTGAAAGGTGCTCCCGGAAATGGACTAATATTCAGGAAGAACAATCACGTGAGCATCGAGGGCTACTGTGATTCTGACTGGGCTAGTTGTGCTGATGACAGGAGGTCTACCTCGGGATATTGCATATTTGTAGGAGGTAACTTGGTCTCCTGGAGGAGTAAGAAGCAGTCTGTGGTGGCCAGATCGACAGCTGAAGCAGAGTACAGAGCTATGGCCTTGGGAGTTGCAGAGCTGCTATGGTTGAAGAATATGCTGGTGGAGCTGAAGCTGGATCAAGGAGCCAAGATGAAGCTGTGGTGTGACAATCAGTCAGCTATTAGTATCGCCAACAATCCAGTACAGCATGACAGGACCAAACACATTGAGATTGATAGATTCTTCATCAAAGAGAAGTTGGATAGTGGATTACTGGAGCTTGGTCATGTTCCAACCAGGGATCAAGTAGCAGATGGATTACCCAAGGGACTCGCCTCAGTGAGCATGATTAGAGGATGTGACAAGATGGGCTTAGTGAATATCTTTCACCCATCTTGAGGAGGAGTGTTGATATGGTATGTTGGGTGTCATATTTAAGTATAGTATAAGCACATGGGAATATCCTGAGGACATATTTGGGATGCCAGAATATGTCACAGGATATTCCATTATGAGATTATTGTCATAATGATTGAGATCATTGTATTAATGACTGTAAGGCTATATAATGCCAATGAGACAATTAATAAAATAATCAACTAATTTCAACAGAGGCCAAGCAAAATTTAGTCCATTGGATAGGATGGGTTATTTTGAGGCATTAATGTGAGGGTTGTTTGTTAAATTAATAAGGGTTGTTTTTCTGAGATCATATGGGTCAGGCCCTATATTGTGCCTCAACTCGGCTTGCTCTTTTCTATGTTGTCCACCTTCCTAGCAACAATCCATAGACTGACTGAGCACCGAAGACTACTGATGGAGGAAGACATTGACGTTGACAGAAGAAAACTAGTTTCTTCTTTATTTATTTTTTGATGAAAATATCAGCTAGTATCATTCCTTGTCGGCTGAAACTTAATTGATAACGACAAATACCCATCTTCTGATGGCAGATACTAGCTTGTACCAGGTAAAACAACCAAGTTTTGGGCCGAGCTTCAGTTCGGGAAACACCTATCAGATCCAAAACAGCCGAAGTCCATCAAATTTGGTTGGATACTTTAAACCTTGTTTTTTAGGAGTTCACACTTGCAGAGTTGCAGTAAATAATAAAGTTGCAGGAGTATAACATTTAAGTTCAGATACTTCGGGTTACCGATACTCTAGTGACATAGTTGACTGTCACGTGCTCTGTATGTGCCATAGGATCTAATCAGAAATACGATGCCAAGTTTAGTAGTTTATTTCTTGGGAAAAATGTTTAGGAGTTTAGTTGATAATTGGGTTGAACTGGCCATTCAAAATTTCACACGTGAGAAGGAATTAATCGAAACTTTAGTGGCCGTTTCATTGCATGATTGCATCTTTATAGAAACACTTTGTAACATTATTGCAATTTGATGCAATAGCTTTTGCTTTAGGCGGTGTTACTGCAGGCTTGCAAGTGAGTTATTGAATTTATAACTTCTATATTGGGTGCTTATATGGAGTTTTCTTGATGTATTTAAGAATTTGTTATTTGGTTGCAATTTTATAACATGGAAGGTAAAATATTGCAGTAATATTTCTAGGTGGTGATGATAAAGCTGAATTTATTGTTCACTCTTGTAACAAAGTGGTGGCAAGACATTTTGGCTGCAATATAAGTTGCAATATTTAGAAAGAATCTTTCAACTTTTGTTGTTGAAATTGATTTTTTCACTTGAGTCATCAAAAGAAAGAAATGGCTCAAGTATGGCAACCTTTGTTGCCGCAACGCTACTTACCCAGAAATGCACTCCTTGCAATGTAGTCAAAGGCGCGTCTCAGGCGCGCCTTGCTCCTAGGCGCAGGGGCAGCGCCTCAGGACACTCCAGGCGAGGCGCAATTCTTAAGGCGCACCTAAGGCGCGTCTAGGTGCGCCTTTTTCGAGCGCCTTGGAATAGCTAAGGCGCGCCTAGGCGCGCCTTGAAAATCTTGTGAAAAAATAACATGTTTAGACTATTTGTTTTAACTGTTGTACTGTTTTTAGACTGTTTTTTGAACTGATGTACTTTTTTTTATTGTTTTCTCTCTCACTCACTCAATTCAAAGTGATTGCAACCTAGACATGGGAGAATTTGAAGCACACATGTTTATCAATGTAGAAATCCGATGTTATATATATATATATATATATATATATATATATATATATATATATATATATATAATTTTTGCGCCTCGTGTCGCTCGGGTGCGCGCCTTAAGTGCGCCTTGCGCCTCGGGCGATTTGGACCCTTTGCGCCTTGAGTGCGTCTTGCGTCTTTGACTACCTTGACTGCTTGAGTTGAACTGGACGACATGCATTTCACATGCAAGACATTGAATGGAATTAAAGCTTACGTGGAACTTGTAGTTCTTTGAGACTTTGGCAGATATAAGAATATGGGGTTGCCTAATACCTTACAATATGTCGTCAGTTAATGACCAAAGTTATTTTGCACCAATTGAGTGCACAAGGATATGGATATGCAAAACTCTTATATTATATTGAACCCTACACAGACAAGTTCTTTCATGGAAATCTATTTGCACTTTTCCTTTTTAAGGTTGTATATAATATCCACAACTAAGAACTCAGACTACAAAATTGCATAAAAGCTAAAAATTGCATTTTTTTTATGTTGGATCCTACTATCATTCATCCGTTGAAGTATTGACATCTATTCAACAATATAAAAGTTGCATTTTTGACCAAGAAAAAAATGGATTTTACTTTAGTCAATATATATACAATCGAATAGGCCGGTCCGTGGATTTTTTTTAAGGAATTTTTGATATTACCCCCCTGTTAGATTGGAGATATTGATATTACCCCATGTTAGATTAAAAATTGAGAACACCCCCCTGTAAGTGTCGCTATTGTGTTTTTAACGACACTTACAGGGGGGTGTTCTCAACTTTTAATTTAACATGGAGGTAATATCAATATCCCTCATCTAACATGGGGATAATATGAAAACCCCCCTTTCACGCTATCAAGGAAATGAAGTAAGCCACACGAGCTTCAAGGGAGCTATGTATTCACATTTGCTTCCATTCAATTTCAGGCCAATTACACATTTCCATTGGCCTAAGCCAAGTAATCTCTTGCAATAGTGTGTGTGTGTGTGTATATATATATATATATATATATATATATATATATATATATATTATACTTGATTTATGCTCATGTTTTTGAGTCCACAAACTAGTTGGTCTATTATCATTGGACTTTGTTTTGTTATTGGAGCCCCTTTGTTTTATGCTTAGTCCATATTCTAGGATGTTCTATCATTTATACCTAGAATATTCTTGGTAAGATTGATGCCTAGAATGATTCATAATTATCTTTTAATAAGTGTGTAGACTTTTCTAAGAGTCCTATAAATAGAGGTGATATTCCCTTATTTTGTACACAATAAATATTACGAGCTTAGTGTTGTTATAAAGTTTCTTTCTTACCATTCTTCTTTTCTACCAAATTCCTCTATCCACATTTTCTCCATCTCCAAGCTAGTTCTTCATAGCTAGTCAGCCTACCACAAGTCCAACAAAGTGCTATTAGAGTAAGGCGATTCGAGGTCGAAGATGACACGCGAGATGACTACTTTCCAAGATTCCATTCTCAACAAAAGCAACTATACAAATTGGGGCATTAAGATGAAGGCTTTGCTAGGAGTACAGATATACGGGAGGTTGTCAAAAAATGCTATATTGAGCTACAAGATGAGGCTTCATTATCTAAAGCTTAAAAGCAAGGTTTAAAGTATCGGCCGATACCGATACGTATCGGATCGGTTTTGTCCCCTGCCGATCCGATACCAACAGAAAAGATCGGTATCGGCCGAAACTGGTACGAAAAAGTTCGTATTGGTCTGTATCAGCCGATACGGGACCGATACGGGTCGATACGGAAAAAAATCAGATCAAATCAGATCATCACAGGAACTTTAACAAAGTAGATGTTCTACAAAAAGCAAAAAAAAAGTAGAAATTGATTTCAGACATATCAAATCCAACAGAGAACAATAATGAAGAACCAAAATAGTAGACAAAAAAAACTATAAATAGAGGCAAATTCTTCTACAGACATACACATGATGACTATTGTTTTATTCAATTATAATAAAAAAAACTTAAATAATGCATAAATATATAAATTATTTTTCTATTTTTTTACTAATTTACTAATAATTATTTATATATTGCCGATACAGCCGATACCAAAAAATTCGATACTCCGATCCGATACTGCCGATACTACTGATACGAATACTCATACAAACTGTCCGATACCGATACCGATACCGAGTTTTTGAACCTTGCTCAAAAGGAGATATTGAAAGCTACAAGAAAGAGGGACAGTAAAGTTCTCTTTCTCATCTACCAAGCCATGATGATGATGCGTTCGAGTTAATTTCAAGGACAACAACCGTCAAAAAAGTATGTGAAAATCTTCAAATATCTTACAAAGGATAAGAGAAGATGATGAAGGTACGTGTCCAAACTTTAAGAGGTAAATTTGAAGCTTTACATATGAAAGAGTGAAACTATTCCGGACTACTTTGCTAGAGTTTTGGCCAACGTTAATCAATTGGAAAAAAATAGTGAAAGCATGACCAACACTCGAGTGATGGAAAAAAAACCTTCGCTCTTTGCTTCCACAATTTGAGCATATTGTAGTAACTATTGAAGAAACCAAAGACTTGGAGTCCTTGACTATCGAGCAACTTAAGGACTCATTACAAGTCTATGAATAAAGGAGAAAAAGGAAGCAAGAGACATTGGAGCAAATCCTTCAAACGAAGCTCACCTTCAAGTAGAAACAAAAAAGCTTTACCAATCAAAGAAGTCAAAGAGGTTGTGATCGTGATCATGGCCGTGGAAGAAAAGAAGAACTCATTACAAGACATTCACCAATGGAGAAAGAGACTAAAACTTTCCTACAAGATGATGTGGAAGAGGAAGTTTCACAAAAAGAGATGGAAACCAAAGGTATGACAAATATCAAGTTGAATGCTATAATTGTTACAAGCTTGGACATTATCCATCAGATTGTAGAAACACAACTAAAAACGTCCAGAGAAAGCACTATATAGAAGAAGAAAGAAATTCAAGAGAACCCAACTTTATTGTTGGCACATAGAGAAGAAAGCGTGGAGAAGACTTCTTGGTACCTTTTACACCGATGCAAGCAACCATATGTCTGGAAGCAAGATCATGTCAATAAAGCTTGATGAATCCATTAGTGACACATCACCGTCGGTGATGAGGTGATGAATCCAAAATATCGGTGATAATACTAGTAAAGGAAAAATGTAAAATTTTAATCCGCTTAAAAGATGGAAAGCATTAATTTATTTCCAATGTCTATTATGTCCCAAGCATGAAAAATAATATTTGAGCATGAGACAACTTTAGAGAGAGTATAATAATCCACTTGAGTGATCACAACATTTCAATAAGAGATAAAAATAATAATTTGGTAGCCAAAGTGCGATGGCAAGAAGTAGAATGTTCTTGCTTAATATTCAAAATGATATGGCAATGTGCCTAATGGCATGCTATGGAGATACTTCTTGGTTTTGGCACTTAAGATTTGGACATCTGAATTTTGTGGGACAAAATTATTGTCTACAGAAATCATTGGTGAGAGGTGTGCTTTCATCAAGCATGCAGATCAATTATGTGAAGGATGTTTGCTTGGAAAGCAATTTAGAAAAATAATTCTCAGGGAGGCCACTACAAGAGCCAAGGACCCCTTGCAACTTATGCACACCGATGTATGTGGGCTAATCAAACCTTCCTCCAATGGCACGGATATATATTTTCTCCTCTTATTGATGATTATTTTAGAAGGACTTGTGTATCTTTTAAAACAAAAATAATAGGCATTTGGTGCATTTAAAACGTTCAGAACACTTGTTGAAAAAGAAAGTAGCGATAAAATTAAGGTCTTGAGGTTCCGATAGGGGAGGTAAATTTACATATCATAAATTTAATCAATATTACGAAGAAAATGGATTTCTTGTCCTCTAACGGTTCATAGATCCCCCCAACAAAATGGAGTAGCCGAAATAAAGAATAGAAATATCCTTGACATGGCTCGGACATGTTAAAGAGCAAGAAGATGTTCAAGAAATTTTGGGCAGAAGTCGTCGACTGTGCCTACTTGTTCAACTGCTCTCCTACAAGAAGCGTATGAGAAAATATACCACAAGAAGCAATGAGTGGAAGAAAGCCCGACAATCTCTCATCTCAAGATGTTCGGAAGCATTGCATATGCACATGTACCAGATAAAAGAAGATCCAAGAAGATCCAAGCTTCATTACAAGAGTGAAAAGTTCGTCTTCCTCGATTATGACTTAAGTTCCAATGGTTACAACCTCTACAATCCAAGCAACAAGAATATTGTCATTAGTAGAGACGTTCAATTTGATGATCGAAAGAGTACTTCTTATAGGAGATACCGCTTTTACGTGGAGCTCAAAGAAGCAATCAATTGTGACACTATCAAAATGTGAGGCCGAATATGTCGTTGATATTTCATGTGTTTGTCATGCGATTTGTCTTAGAAGTATAAAAAAGAGCTTCACATGCCACAAGAGAAGGCAACGAAGATCTACGTCGACAATAGTTCGGCTATTTCTTTGGCGAATGATTCGGTCTTCCATGATAGAAGCAAATACATCGACACAAGGTATCGCTACATAAGGGACTGCATTGCAACAAGAAATTACAAATGAAGCTATGTCATAAAAATCATGCTTAATCGGCGCTTAAGCGAGTATTAGAATTATGATGTCTCGCTAATAAAATTTCGTTCCAGAAAAGCGATCAACACTTAAGCGTGCTCAGGCGTCGGTTAGTAGCGTCTCACCTAGTCTTAGGTGCAGGAAAAATCGTATTTGTTTAAAAAATCGAACCTAAGCTTTTTTTCTCATCCCATATAAACCATAAAAAACATCACACCTAAAAATTAGGGTTACCTGGTCGATGAAGGGAGGGGCTGCTCCTGCTCGAGCTTGAGGGAGCGATCGCCGCCGACGAGTCGACCGCCCTCGACATGTACTTCTTCTTTCTTCTTCGGTTTCTTTTTTTCGATTTTTCATTTCTTATTTTCTCTTCCTCTTCTTTCTTTTGGTTCTGTTTCTATAAGAAGAGGAATGTTCCTCTTCTTTCTTTCTTTCCTCTTCAGTCTTTCGGTTTCAATTCTAGTATTTATATTGTTACTATATTTGATTGATAATTGGTATTGTTATTCATGTATATACTAGTAGGATTGTATGAAAAATTATTAAAATTTATATGTTTATAAAGTATTTTACTTGTAGGAGCAAAGGTAGGTAAAAATAGATGCTGGCAAGCGGAAACGCTAACTAAGCCAGCTAAACGCGCTTAAACGAGGCGACAATCTGGTCGCCTCATGCTTAATATAACATAGAAATGAAGTATGTGAATTTCAAGACCAAGTCACCAACATCTTCACCAAGTCACTCAAACAAGATGCATTTTTTAAGTTAAGAAGTCTACTTGGAGTTATAAATCAAGTTTATTGGGGAGTGTTATAAAATAAATTTGATTTGTGCCCATATTTTTGAGCCCACAAACTTGTTGATCCATTACCATTGGATTTTGTTTTGTCATTGGACCTTGTTTTATGCTTAGTCCATATTCTAGGATATTATATTTCCTAGAATGTTCTTCGTAATATTACAATGTCAATCTTCTAGAGATGTTCTAGTAATATAGTTATAAAAGAGTCTAGAATGATTCATAAGTATATTATAATAAGTGTGTAGACTCTTCCAAGAGTTCTATAAATATGGGTGCTCTTCCCCTATTTTTTACACAACAATTTAGTGTTATTATAAGTTTCTTTATTACCATTCTTCTCTTCCACCAAATTCTTCCATCTACATTTCTCCATCTCCAAGTTAGTTTTTCCTAGTTAGTTGGCCTACGACAATTCCAACAGTAAATATACTACCAATAAAAGCAACTATTTCTCTGTGGTTTAGCCGTGTGCAATGTAGACAATTTTTGTTCCAAACAGTAGAGAAATTTTGTAAATCATTCTTCATATTTATGTTCTTGATGGTATGTTATTTTGTGATTTTTTTTCATGTCTAATTTTTACTCCGCATTAGGTAATGTATATTCTTTTCTCAAGTATTCGACAACTAGCGGAGATTATCATTGAATATAGTTTCAATCTTTGACCTCATTGCTAGGCTCATGAAATGTAACCCCAAGTCAATACACAGGTTATGTTGTATGCATCTTTTACTTCTTGGCTCTACGTGTATCATGATTAGTTGATGTACTTGAGTTTTTGGTTACAAACTACTGTGTTTTCTACCTTTACTGTATCCAAGTACAGGAGTCCGGTGCCCATGTTCCTGCTTCACTTTCTCATATCATGTGGTGTTGTATCTTCTCACTCAAAACTTACGTCGGTAGTTCATATCGAGTTTCCCTACCATGCTACCCCTGCCACTTTCAAGAAATCAATCATAGCTGTATCGAAAGTCCACTCTCTCTAATCAATAGTTTTTACTCATCTTTTCACCGTAATGACTTTGTGTTCATTCTTTTTTAGTAATGGTATGGTCATATAATTCAATGACGGTGTTCCTGTTGTCTATGGTGCAGTGTTATTGTTACGTTTGTGATATAGCAGTGCCTTGCTTTCATTGGAAGGGCAGTGACTTATGGACATTGTAATGCTTCTGACCAATCGACCTTGTGGAAAGAAATGAGGAGATCCTACAAGGAAAGGAGGTCAGAAACCAAGTAAAGATAGAGTTGGGTACTGAAAGACACCTCGACTGCTTCAACCTCTTATAGAAGAGCATTGTACCAGGTGGATGGATATTTAAGAGGCTCATCTTCCTTTTTGTTGATGTTTAAGGAAATCACAGAGTTCTGGATGAGTAAAACTGTATTAACACTATTTATAAAGAGTGCCAATTGGGTCGTGAAGCCATTTTACTAGCTGGAGTGACCATGCAGAACGTAGGTGTTTTTGTTGTGTTAGCACAATTTTTTGTGACCTTTCTATTGGCCAATATATGAAAATGTTCTTAAAAGTTATGACTTGTGAGGTCTCACATCTTGTGAAATATTCATACTATTGCAACGAAACTATAATGTATATTGTAGTCTGATCAATGTTGATATAATTTAAGCTTTGGAACTGAGAAATTGAGGTTTGGACTTAAAAGTTTGACATGCATTCATAATGGTGGCATTAGCTAACGGGTTGATTGGTGGTCCATCAACAGAAATGTTATACAATATTTGTTTGTTAGTATAATGATTCACTTCCCTACTTTTCCATCTTTCTTTTTAGCAAATGCATCTTGGAAAGGGGAGACCACGGCCAGATCCACCCTATGCGAAAATGGGTGTGGGATTTTTGGTTTCCGAGATACGAGTCATTGGTTCATATTTCTATATGAGTCATATACATGTGGACCAATATAAATGTATTTTTACATTTCATGTGCACTAGTACACTACATTCCTATTGATCCACATGTGCATTGGCTCATGTAGTAATATGAGTATATGGCTCATATTTTTTTTTCATATATATATATATATATATATATATATATATATATATATAAACGGGATATGAGCCATAATGCTCATTTTTCTAAATGAGTCATGCACATGTGGACCAATAGGAATATATAGTGTACTAGTGCATATGGGATATAGGAATTCATTCCTATTTGTCCACATGTGCGTGCATGACTCATTTAGAAAAATGAGCACTATATCTCATATCCCGTTTAATATATATATATATATATATATATATATATATATATATATATATATATATATAAAAGGAGGGATCTACATCCTCCTATTATTTATCCCCAAATATTTGCATGTTTATAATCGTTGGATCTTGTTTAAGTCATCTAATCTTAATCGTTGATTTGAACCATTCAAATCAATCGTTAAGATTAGATGACTTAAACAAGATCCAACGGTTGATAACATAGGGATGCTTGGGGATGCAAAAGATCGGAGATGCGGATCTCTCATCTTCGATTTTTTGTAGAAGAAAACCATTCAAATATATATATATATATATATATATATATATATATATATATATATATGAGAGAGATCTACATTTTCAATTTTTTGCATCAATCGTTAGATCTTTTTTAAGTTATATAATCTTAACTATTGATTTGAATGGTTCAAATCAACGATTAAGATTAGATGACTTAAACAAGATCAAACGATTATAAATATGAAAATGCATAATAGGGAGGATGTGGATCCCTCCTTATATATATATATATATATATATATATATATATATATATATATAAACGGGATATGAACCATAGTGCTCATTTCTCTAAATGAGTTATGCACATGTGGACTAATATGAATAGACTTTCGCATCCCATGTGCACCCATGTGCAAAGTACTCTATATTCCTAATGGTCTACATGTGCATGGCTCATGTAAAAAAATGAGCACTATGGCTCATATCCCTTTTACCCATATATATATATATATATATATATATATATATATATATATATATATATATATATAGCAAATGCATCTTGGAAAGTGGAGACCACCGCCAGATCCACCCCAGGTGAATATTGGTGTGGGATTTTTGGTCCCCCCACCCGCCCACCACCACACACACACACACACACACACACACACACACACACACAATATATATATATATATATGGGATCGGATAAGGAGTCCCGCGAAAGTCTTGTCACTCCCAACTGTTGGATCGCGGGGGCCCCACACGTGCCTCCCGATTCGATGGTGCAGGAGGCAAAACTTCGACGAAGCTCCGGGAACGGATATATATATATATATATATATATATATATATATATATATATATATATACGGATCAAGAGTCCCGTTTATAAAGTCTCCAAAAAGTTCCATCATTTCTAGTCATTGGATCGTCTTTAAGTCATCTAATCTTGACTGTTGTTTTGATCAACGGTCAAGATTAGATGACTTAAAGCACCATCCAACGGACCACAGCGACGAAGCTTTTTTGGGGACTTCATAAGCGGGACTCTTGATCCGGATCCATATATATATATATATATATATATATATATATATATATATATATATATATATATTTGTTAGTAGGTGTTTAATCCACCCAAACATATGTCTCCACCTACTAGCATATTCTACTGGAAAACGACTCAAAAATGAGCCGTCTAAGTAGTATATATATCATTACTAATTTTTTTTTTAAATTTAAAAAATTAACTACCATAGTGTAAGCCCCCTCATTTTGGAATAAGGGAGTAATTTGGTACTTTATTAATTTTTTTAATATTTTAAAGTATTAATTTATAAAATTATTTTTTTTATATATGACACTTTGCTATGGCT
Source organism: Iris macrosiphon (assembly GCA_036927795.1). Classification (NCBI taxonomy): domain Eukaryota; kingdom Viridiplantae; phylum Streptophyta; class Magnoliopsida; order Asparagales; family Iridaceae; genus Iris; species Iris macrosiphon. Next base: position 23,193,492 of record JAYESA010000007.1, on the reverse strand, counting down.
TGGATATTTGGAGCAATGCACAACATTTTTCCTTCCAAAAAAAATTTATATTACTAATCTTGATTGTACCTAATATATTTGGGATATTGATGTTGTATTTGTTTGATCTCCCCAATGCTCCAAAAATATTGACAAACATCTACAACCACGGTTATCGTAAACTGCTTCCTTTTGACTAGAACTTGACCCAAACAAAATCCAAACACATGTAGGCCTGTAGTGCACCCAAATATATATATATATATATATATATATATATATATATATATATATATATTTAAATTTATTTATTTTTATTTATAGAAAGTGCCATAGGTGTTATCATAGTTGGCCTAACTATCTAACTACCCAAGATCCTAACCAACCAAATTCCAATCCTAACAAACAACCCCCACACATGTTTTCCTATTCCATAATACATCCCACATATAAATATATCCACAAAATCTGAACAAATCAATTGAAGATTTAAATCCCACATTTCCAAATTAGAAAATCCCTAGTTTGTTGCACATTCCTATTTTTGGATCAAACCAAATCCGAAGTGAATATTTTTGTGACAATATCATAATTTTAAATTTTAGCCCCTTACCATATTAAGACTCCACGAAATCCTACCCACATATTTTTAAATATTAAATCAAATCCTAACCACCCACCTATTTAAACTACATATATTTATCAACTACCCAACACTGAAATCTAATTATTATGTTCGACCCCCCCATTTTCTCTCTCATGAAAAAAACTCCTTCCTCACGTTCTTTCCCTCTTCTAATTCTTTCCCTATTCCTCTCTCCTTCCCCACAGGCCACAACTCAACAAAAACTCTAACTGATTCCTCTTTTTGGCCAAATATTGGCTGCTGGTTGTAGCAGTAGTTCAAACCCCACCACAGCAGCAAACAAAAAAAAAAAAAAAAAAAATCCTAAAAGTCCTATATTTATATCATACTTTAATTCCCCAAGAGCCTCTTCAAGTTTCGTGAGGTTTAGAGTTCGTTTGGTACTCCGTTTGGTCGTAGTCGCAAAAAAGGTCCCTGCCATAATCACAATCGCATAAGTTTTTCAACTTTGTTTCTTTTCCTATTTTTTCATGAATAAAATCTTGTGTAAATTTATATTAATTATAGATGATGTTTAGAATTAGTTCCATATATTAGATCTATATTTTTACGTACAAAAACTATCACAAACCAATGAACAACCTTGACACGGACACGTCGCATCAAGACTAGTTATAGTTGTTTAATAGTTGTTATATTTTACTGAAGTAAATAAATTCCAAAAATTAATGTATATTAATTATAGAATATTTAATGTATTAATTTCTTATTTAATCATATTTGGATGCTAACATGGAGGTTGTATGTCAAGGCTACGTGCCAAAGTTGGATAGAATGACTAGTTGTCGTCCGAAGTAAATAATGGCATACAATATCGATATTTGGTTATTTTTGATTATTTAAAAATAATTTTATAATATTAATTATGATTAATTCAGTAATAAATGATGTTAAAATACATGATTAAGAGGTTTCATGCATGTTAGATGAATATGATAGCAATGGTGCAAATTTTGCGACATCGATACGTTCCTACGTAGACTACGTGTAGCCAAACACATGTAAGTTCCTATAAGTACGTATGGTATATCGATGTAAGACACCATCATAATATATTTTGAGAGTGGTATGTCACGTGTATCTTGGCACGTTGTTCAAATGCTACACAACTATTGGATTGTTTGACAAGAACGTCCACTGAAAGTTGAGGTTGTGTAACAATCTTTTGTGTTGTCCTAGAGTAGTTAGCGTGTATGGTTATTGATTAGAATGTATTTAACAGGTCATCTTGGATCTGCTACTCTTCCAGCAGAGGATGTCGGGCAGACAATATCGCAGCCACAGACAGTAGGCAAGTGTACCTTGCCATGATGTATCACAGTTTCTTGCCTTAATTATCTTATTTAGTTATTATAGTTATTTGATATAGTTGATGTGTGTGTTTATCCTAGGGCCGTGAGACATTGTTTAGCGTCCGAACAAGATTCAGGTGTCAACGCCATACGCAGAGTCGAGTAAGCTCACTTAGAGAGTTAATACCACGATCCCATTTTACGTGCTTGTATCCTTGCACGTCAGACCGTAGGACACTTGACACTATTTTATGTGATAATTCTTCTTGAGATATTCATGGTGATCTGTATAAGATTACAAGACTCGTGATATGAGACTTGCATATTATATACATATATCATTATGACTCGTTGTACTAGCTAAAGGTCTTGATCTTGCGTGTTATGGACATTAGACGTCGTGGACATGAGACGTGAGGTTATATTGGGTAGGGAGAGACACGTACACCATACTACAGGCTAATTATGTTTATATATATATATATATATATACTATGTTACTAGAGGTGCCTTAGACTCTGTCCCAGATCTTTGGCACATTTACTGGCCCTACGAGATATTACTTGCTGCTATAGGCTCCCTGACACAGAGCCTGTAGTAGTTTCAGCCTGAGTATGAGTGATGTTCTCATGTGCATATCACTTAGATGGTTACAGTAGTTTACCCTTGAGTATGTGGCATTATACTATTTTACTTTGGCATGTTGTTTCTTGTACCTTGTTACGTCCCTCTAAGGACCTGGTCCCTTGCCAGTTTTGCAGCATAGATCGTTGTGGAGCCTGCCTGGAGTTGCTGATTTGGGTTGCTTTGCCATGTGGACATTGGTACCATATACTTATATCATTTCTACCCGAGTTATGCTATTCATTTATATTATTGATTCATCTGCTGATGTAGTCTAGTTTTTATAGACTCATATTTCTTTCTTGAGTTTATTCGAGCTTGTGTGTTACTGAGCGGCCAACTTTAGCACATGTAGCTCATTCTTGTTGTATTCTGTTCATTGTGGATTGAGACATAAATATTTATATTTATTGGATTATCTAGATAGTGACCATTATAATACAACTTATACGTATTTGAGTCGGACCAGAGTTTGGTCGAATGTGTAGCTGACATGTTACGTATTTCTAGTCCTACGTATTTTGGGACTGGGGTGTTACATATTTTTGTGGTGGCCCATGCAGGACATGATTAAATTATTTCGGTTGCGTTACTGCATCGAGCTAGCATGCATTAGGATAAGTTTGTTAGGATCTCAATCCACAATTGTTATTGGAACCTTTGAATTCTAATTTCGTCCTTGAACCTCAAAATTATATTCATCCATACTTTCTTTGAACTCTTATTCATTGATTCTCATCTTTCCCTATCTCGGAGAGATGAACACTCGTGCGCGTTGATTTTTCCAGAAGATTCTCGTCAAGACGAAGAAGACATATTTGGTAGAATATTTGTAAGAAGAGGGGTACTTGAGTTGGAAGATTATGGTAGATGATTTCTAGATGTTAGAAATAGAATAGATTAAGGGCAATATTAGTAATAACCTAAACCAATGTAGACTATAGCAATTGTCTAGATTATAAGTGATGGGGTACTATTAGATAAATATTTTAGATGAATGTGAGTTATTTTATGTGAGGATATAATATTATGTTTTGATAAGATAGTATGATCTAAGGTGGGTAGGCTTCTCGACTAGCAAATTGCTTTGGAGGTTAATCAATTGATGAAGATGAGAATTGTCAATTTTAGTGCTTCGAAGATTAAACTTCTATGTGATTTGAAAAAAAAGGGTATTTTCGATTTAAATTTGATGGAAAAAAATGATGAGATAAGGAGCTAAAGATTTATTGAATTTAAAATTTTAAGATGATTATGATGTAATGGATTTAGAATTTTAAATTGAAATATTTTGAACGAATTTAAATGTTGTGGAGTTTAGATTTCAAAAATAAATATTAGTTTAAATAAAGAGTTGAGAATTTGATATGACAACATTGACGATTTTATTAAACCATAAGTTTTTGAAGATTATGATATGATTGGATTTGTGTTCAAATTTAAAGGAGATTATGCTGATGGATTTAAATTTAGATTTGAAGTATCTTGAAGCATTTAAATTTTATAGAGTTTAAATTTAAAAAATTTGATAAGATATGACTTGGAATCTAAATTTGAGAATTTTAGGATATGATGAGGCGGAGCATTGGTGAATCTCAATTTAAAGATTTTATAATTATTTTATTATTTGAATATTGTATGAAAAATAAAAATATAAAGTAAAATGATTGCGAGAATAGTTTCAAATTCAAATTTTGAGGATGGAAATTTGAATTAAAATTTATTCAAGAGAATATGCAATGGTTGGATTTAAAATAGAGGATTGGATTTAAACTTGAATTATTGAGATTGAGTCATTAAATGAAGTTTTGAGGATTTAGATTTCAATTTAAAATTTAAATGGTAGAATTTAAAATTTTAAAACTTGGAGAAGAGTTTGATAAAATAGATTTATATTTTATTGAAAAAATTTAGAGGTTAATTAATATTTGGTGAATTTGAGATAGTTTTGCGATAATTGTTGAATTAAAGGTAAGTAGAAATTGTGGTGCAAAATTTTTGGTTGATTATATAAAGAAAAAATATATAGAGGAGTAAAATTTGATGGAGCAATTTTTAGATGAGATTATATTTAAAGTTTGTTATTGGATTTAAATTTTAAGAATAGATAGAATTAAATTAAATTTTGAGATTTTGAGGAGATAAAGATGTATTAAAAATTATAAATTTTGAGGATTTGATTTGATCTTAAGAGATTGACTAGGATTAAATATGCCATATACCAATTTTTGTTGGGTAGATTCATGATTTCTAGGTTTAATGATAGAGGATAAATTGATTAAGTATGGATATTATGGATTCGAAATAAAAAAAAAATTTAATCCATGGAGGGATTGAGGAGAAGACTATCTTAAGAATTGAATTTAAAATTTTAAAGTTTAACAACTTTGAGAATGGAATTTAAAAGTTATTATGTGGTAATAGTGAAATATTAATTTTTGGAAAGATCATGATATTCTAGATTTAAATTTTCTTTGGAATTGAAGGGTCCAACTCTAGAAGAGTAAATCTTTGGAATTTAAATTTGGAAGATAGAATTTTGAGGATTGGATTTAAAAATTTTGAGTATTGGGTTATTAATTTATAATTTTAGAAATTTAAGAAGATTTACATTATAGTCCTTGGACTACACGATGTCGATATAAAATATATTTAAATTTTTTTTATTTTTTTGAAGATTAGAATTAAACTTAAGTTTTGAAAATGTTGAGGACTTGGAATCTCATGGATCAATTGTTGAAGAGATAAAGAATTTGATCGAGTAGAAGAATGATAATTTTAAAAGTGAGAATTTTATTTAATTTAAATTTGAGGAGTTTAATTCTGGTTAAATTTTGAGGACTTAAAATTTTATTTTAAGTATGGAAAATGAAGTTAATATTGAGGACTTTTCAAAATCACAATAAAGGATTTGACCCATTGGAAAAAAAATGTATTATTAAAAATCTTAAATTGCAAGGACGCAATTCTTTTAAGGTGGGTAGATTGTAAGTTCCCTCATTTTGGAATAGGGATAATTTGGTACTTTTCAAATTTTTTATTTTATTTTATTTAATATTTTAAAGTATTAATTTATAAAATCTTTTTTTATATATGATACTTTGCCATGGCTTGGATATTTGGAGCAATGCACAACATTTTTTCTTCCAAAAAAATTTATATTACTAATCTTGATTGTATCTAATATATTTGGGACATGGATGTTATATTTATTTGATCTCCCTCATGCTCCAAAAATATTGACAAACATCTAGAACCACGGTAACCGTAAAACTGCTTCCTTTTGACTAGAACTTTACCCAAACCAAACCCAAACACATGTAGGCATGTAGTGCACCCAAATACCCCCATGCATATATATATATATATATATATATATATATATATATATATATATATATATATATATATATATATATATACACACATAATATTTAAAATAATTTATTTTTACTTATAGAATTTCTATTCATAGAAAGTGTCATAGGTGTCATCATAGTTGGCCTAACTACCTAACTATCCAAGATCATAACCAACCAAATCACAATCCTAAATGAACAACCCCCACACATTTTTTCTATTCTATAACACATCTCACATATAAAATACATCCATAAAATCTGAACAAATCATTTGAAGATTTAAATCCCATATTTACAAATTATGAAGTCCCTAGTTTGTTGCATATTCCTATCTTTGGATCAAACCAAATCCTAAGTGAATATTTTTGTACTAATCTCCTAATTTAAATTTTAGCCTCTTACCATATTAAGACTCTACAAAATCCTATCCACATATTTTTAAATATTAAATCAAATCCTAACCACCCACCTATTTAAACTACATATATTTATCAACTCCCCAACACTTAAACCTAATTATTAGGTTCGGCCTCACTTTTTATCTCCCTCACAAAAAAACTCCTTTCTTATGTTCTCTCCCTCTTCTACTTCTTTTCCTCTTCCTCTCCTTCCCCACATGCCACAACTCCACAAAAATCCCAACTGAACCGTCTTTTTGGCCAAATATTGGCTGCTGGTTGTAGCAACAGTTCATACCCCTCCATAGAAGAAACAAAAATACTAGATTTACATCATACTTAAAGTTTCCAAGAGCCTCATCAAGTTTTGTGAGATTTGGAGTTCGTTTGGTACTCCGTTTGACCGTAGTCGCAAAAATGGTCCCCGCCATAATCACAATCGCGTAAGTTTTTCAACTTTGTTTCTTTCCTTATTTATTCATGAATAAAATCTTGTGTAAATTTATATTAATTATATATGATGTTTAGAATTAGTTCCATGCATTAGATCTATATTTTTATGTACAAAAAATATCCCAAACCAATAAACAACCTTGACACGGACACGTCGCATCAAGACTAGTTATAGTTATTTAATAGTTGTTATATTTTACTGAAGTAAATAAATTCCAAAAATTAATGTATATAATTCCAGAATATTTAATGTATTAATTTTTTATTTAATCATATTTGGATGCCAACATGGAGGTTGTATGTCAAGGCTACGTGCCAAAGTTGGTTAGAATGACTAGTTGTTGTCTGAAGCAAATAATGGCATGCAATGCCGATATTTGGTTATTTTTGATTATTTAGAAATAATTTCAGAATATTAATTATGATTAATTCAGTAATAAATGATGTTAAAATACATTATTAAGAGGTGCCATGCATGTTAGATGAATATGATAGCAATGGTGCAAGTTTTGCGATATCGATACGTTCCTACGTACATATAGGACTACGTGTAGCCAAACACATGTAAGTTCCTATAAGTACGTGTGGTATGTCGATGTAAGATACCCTCACATCATATTTTATGAGTGGCATGACACGTGTATCTTGGCACGTTGTTCAAATGTTACGCAACTATTGGATTGTTTGACAAGAACGTCCATTGAAAGTTGAGGTTGTGCAACGATCTTTTGTGTTGTCCTAGAGTAGTTAGCGTGTATGGTTATTGATTAGAATATATTTAATAGGGCATCTTGGATCTACTACTCTTCCAGCAGAGGATGTCGGGCAGACATCATCGCAGCCACAGACAGCAGGCAAGTGTACCTTGCCATGATGTATCACAGTTTCTTGCCTTAATTATCTTATTTAGTTATTATAGTTATTTGATATAGTTGATGTGTGTGTTTACCCTAGGGCCATGAGATATTTCTTAGCGTCCGAATAAGATTCGGGTGTCGGCGCCATATACGGAGTCGAGTAACCTCACTTAGAGAGTTAATACCATGATCCCATTTTACGTCCTAGTATCCTTGCACGTCAAACCGTAGGACACTTGACACTATTTCATGTGACAAAATCCTTCTTGAGGTATTCATGGTGATTCAGTATAGGATTATATGACTCGTGATATGAGACTTGCATATTATATAGATATATCATTATGACTCGTCGTACTAGCTAGAGGTCTTGATCTTGCGTGTTACGGACATGAGACGTAAGGTTACATTGGGTGGGGAGAGACACACCATACTACAGGCTGATTATGTTTATATATATATATATATATATATATATATATATATATATATATATATATATATATACACTATGTTACTGGAGGTGTCTTAGACTCCGTCCCAGATCTTTGGCACATTTACTGGCCCTACGAGATATTACTTGCTGCTATGGGCTCCCCGATACAGAGCCTGTAGTGGTTTCAGCCTGAGTACGAGTAATGTTCTCATGTGCATATCACTTAGATGGTTACAGTAGTTTACCCTTGAGTATGTGACATTATATTATTTTACTTTGGCATATTGTTTCGTGTACCTTGTTACGTCCCTTTGAGGACTTGGTCCCTTGCCAGTTTTGTAGCATAGATCGTTGTGGAGCCTGCCTGGAGTTGCTGATTTGTGTTGCTTTGCCATGTGGGCATTGGTACCAGGTACTTATATCATTTTTACCAGAGTTATGCTATTCATTTATATTATTGATTCATCTGCTGATGTAGCCTAGTTTTTATAGACTCATATTTTTTTTGAGTTTATTCGAGTTTGTGTGTTACTGGGCGGTCGACTTTAGCACATGTAGCTCATTCTTGTTGTATTCTGTTCATTGTGAGTTGAGCATAGATATTTATATTTACTGGATTATCTAGATAATGGTTATTATAATACAACTTATACGTATTCGAGTCGGACCAGAGTCTGGTCGAATATGTAGCTGGCATGTTACGTATTCCTAGTCCTACGTATTTTGGGACTTGGGCATTACACATAGTTCTCTCCCCACATTAAAAACCTAACTAAAATCCTTCTAACTACCTGAACATGTGTAAAACCTCAAATATATTTAAAATAACTAAATGATATTATCTAACTAAACACATATCCAAAATTCTAAAATTATATTTATAATAAATCATAATTAAAATATATTCAAATTATATTTAAAATTTTCTAACATAATTTAAATTATTATCTAATTTTTTAATAATATTATAAATTTTTTCGTGCAACGCACGTGGAAGTAACTAGTATATATATAAAAGCAAGACCATACAAGACAAACCTTATTGTAATGGAAGGTTTTGCTTATTTGCACTCTTATATATCCTGAAGCTTGTCATGTGTTACTTAAATTTTTTTTTTTGATTCATATCTAGGCTACACCTGTGACTATAAGAGCCATCCAGCCGGCGGAGGAGGAATTCGAACCTTGGTCTACTCCAAGGCGGCCTGCCACATTACTACTAGGGTAATGCCTTTGGTATTGTCATGTGTTACTTTGTTACCCCGGTTGTTTTGTTTCATAGTTATACCTAGAATTTCTTAGTTGCTATCAATTTGTTACTTATTGAGAACTTATGACAATAATATCCTTAATCCCAACCATAGTCTACCACCATTTTCTTCTTCCTTCCATCCTTATACTAACTCCAAAACTACCGAACTCAGCTAGCTCTTGTAGTCAGCGAGGAGAGGTATAAACTCCATGGTTAGACGGACTGACTCAAAATTGAACTACGTGTGTGTGCGTGTGTGAAAGTTGAGGGCAGTGGATCTAAAAGACATGTATCGCAACGTGCACAAAGTCTCGTACGTTACGTCGGATATCACAAAAATAAAATAAAATAAAATAAAATAAAATAAAATAAAATAATAATAATCCAAAACTAGCATACCCTCCTCATCCCCAAATCCTATCACACCTCATCATCTTCCTCATAAACTCTTAACTCACCATCACCATTTCCTCCTCACACATAAATCTTTACCCATAATCAACATATTCTTTCCTAAACTCAAAACTAGAACCTAGAACCACCATATTCTCTCTTCTTCCAATTGGTACCTCCACTACTCGTCCCTTCCACCCCTCTCGCGATGCTGAGCAGCTCCCCTCATTCTCTACTACCAACACCACCACCACCACCTTATTCATGGCATCGTGGGTATAAACTTCATTGTTCTTTTTTGTTGAAATTTTTATAGAATTCAAGTATTTAGGTAAGAAAAATAAAGTTTATGTTGTGATAGTGGCGACTAGGGGTGAACATTATTCAGTTTTGGATCGAGACTGGACAATATTCTATTGTGATATATGGATCAAAATCAAATGTTGTGAGATATGGATAACCTTAAATTTTATAGAATTTAAGTATTGTGTTCGGTTTGAAAAAAATCGGTTCGATTTTGAAAATACTAAAATTTCTTATTCGGTTTCGATAGCTTTTGATTTCGGTCTAAAACCGAAAACTGGACAATATTTATGCAATTACTAAATATCCTTTATGATTAAAAAGTGTATATTTTGAAAACAAGAGTTATATGTATGTGTTTTAAAGCTAAACTTTGGTAATTTAATAATTAGTCTAATTTGGGGCCCAGCTTTGAAATATAACAAACCTATATACAAAAATTATAATTCCAATATAATTTAACTATATTCCCAACTTTGGGCCCGGCTCATTAAACAATAAAAATAGTCCGACCGAACAAACTGAATAAACCGAATTGATTATCAGTTTGGTTCGGTTCTGTTTCGATTATGGCTAATTTCGATTAGATTTCGGTTTTTGAATTTTTGAATTTTGGTTTATTCGATTTTGAATATTTTGCATAGATTGAAACCGAATAAACCGAATGCTCAGCCAAATGGCATCCCTTATCCAGAGATACACACCCTAATCTTCTTCCCCTGAGCTAATAAGAGAATCCCCAGATTGTAGTTATTTCATTGTGAAGAAGATTGTAGTTATTTTGAGTTAATTTTTTATTATTAATTATTTGATTATCTAACCACTTAATGAAAGTTTGTAAGAACCAGGGCCTACTTACAAACATAAGGATTGTTGGTGTTTTTTAGTTAGCTTTGGGAGTTTTAGTCCCACATTGGCAAACCACCAAAGTGTATATTCCAATATATAGCTTTGCATTGTATTATCATATGCATATGTGATGATGGCCCATGTGGGGTAATTTTTCTAGAGAGATTAAGTGTGAACCCTTTTATAGCAATCCTTATTTTATCACCACCTTTGGAAAAAAAACTCTTAGGATCTAAGCCTCAAAGGGGCATACTTAGCGACTCGGGCTCGAGCCCGCGCTCGTGCGAATGGCGCAAAGTGGCGCTTTGATGGTGCACTTTGCACCTAGCACGTTAGTCGCATGACACTCGTGCGTGAGTAGCATGCACGGTTGTTAGCTCGAGGCGTATGTGCCCATGCGTATATGAGGGGCTGCAGCACGGTGACGCACGGCTTTGCGTTGGCTTGGCACGGGCGCATACGCGGTTGCATGCGCCACATAGTTCTAACAGTGCAGCAACTTACTTTCAGCATGTGGTAGTCTGTGCCCTACTTTTGGTGCACAAGCAGCGCTGTCTGCTCTATGCAGCATGGCGCACATGCGGCACGAGCAGCAAAGGTGGCGCATAGGATTCTGTACCCCAGATTTTGTTGGATTGGTCGACTGAACAGCGCGCATGCGCGCACATATGTCTTATGCACGCATGTATGTTGCTGATGGGTTTTCTCTATAATAGAGACCCTTTCTCTCACTTTGTGGACTTGGAATTTTTGGAGAGTTAATACTTAAAGAGAGAAAGAGAGAGAGAGAGCCACCAGAGTCCATGCGCGACCGAGAGCATCCCTTCCATAATTTGTCATTCTGAGTGATTTCGAAGGTGATCTAGAGTGTTCTAGAAGTTCTTTTGTGAACTTGCTGGATCCTGGGGGGCAGATCATCGTATATGACGAATCTTGCTTTGAGCAACGGTAGTTTTGATCACGCCAGCAAGGAGTTTCTTTGCATTTTTCTTATTGTGTTCGTTTTATCTCATTATAGTGTTTGTGAACGCAAAGCGAAGAACATTTTTTGTTTTTTGTTGTATTTTTATTTTTATTGTAGTCAGTTTGTAACCTGTTTCTTATTGTGCTTCTTTGGAGTTGTGTGTCACTTGGGAGCAAACGAGTTTTGCGGGAATCTCAGTGCACCAACTTCTCTTCAAGATCAAGTTGAGAGCAGACCTTGGGGGTTTTGCGTGAATCTCCACTCCTGACTTGGATCTCACTTTCTTTTGATCAAACTTTGGGACTAACATGTTGGTCCATTCAGTCTCAGTCAACTTGATTTTGATAGATAACTAAACTATGTTTCGATATATCGCGATATGATACAACTGATGTAACTGAAGACTCAACAATGCTACAACGGATGATGTTTGTACTATATTTTTCTCTAATTCTTTAATGTAATCTTTCACTTTATTTGATTCTAGGACTGATGTACATCGAGTCACACTGATATAACTCAAGTTCACTCAAATAGCCTAAAATTTATCCACCATACACAAACCTAAACTAGCCATACATAAAACTAAAACCCTACTAGAATAAACCAACCGACCTCGGACCAAATTCTAGCCGAACTCGGACTAACTCGGTCAGTCTATTTGGAAAAAATGACCAGTTGTGAAATTCCTGATTTTTTGGCCCCCAATGTTCTTTGAATATTCCATACTGAATTCTGGCCGAACTCAGTTTGAGAACAACCTATAAATAGGAATAGATTTTCATAATCTTACTCACTCAACTATCTCATTTTTTCTTCATCCTTCTATTCTCTAGTGAGCAAACCCTTAAGCAACCTTCCCATCTCCAAGATCAACTTTCTAGCCTTCTAAGTGTCCAGTGCAATCTCGGTCTAGAAGTATATCAGAGTTGTAAGAGCTTGGCTCAACAAGTTTTCTCTCTCTCTCTCTCTCTCTCTCTCTCTTTCTCTCTCTCTCTCTCTCTATTTGTGAAGTTGCAAGCCTTCATATCAAAGCTTATGGTTGTAAAGAAGTATCAAGCCTTCATATCAAAGCTTGTGATTCACTATTGGTGATTATAGTGGATAAAACTTCGAGCAAGAGTTCTCGGGACTGGACTAGTCCTCGTAGAGAAAAACTAGTATACATCAGGGTGTTTGCGTTTGCTCTCTCTAAACTTTACTACTCTACTTTATTTACTGTTATTAGTTGGTAGCTATCTTTACTGTGCATAATTTTTATTGGATAGATTATTCTGCTGACTCTTTTCACCCCCCTCTAGAATTGCCCTACGGTCCTACAATTGGTATCAAAGTAAGTTCTCTTATTACCGGATTAATCTTCCTAGAGATTTATGAAAACTGTTAGATCTATCCACACAAACATTGGTGAAGGCCAGTCCATAAATATGCCACCCTTGTTTGATGGTACCAACTACACGTACTGGAAGATACGTATGAGGTTTTATCTGAAATTACTTAATTTTGATCTATGGGCTGTTGTAGTAGATGGATACAAGAAGCCACCTAGAATAGTCATAGATGGTAACCTTGTAGATAAGTCCCATGATAAATACACAGATAATGAAAAGACAAGTTAATCTTGACGCTAAAGCTATTAACGCTATATTCTGTACTGTAGACAAAACTAAATTTAACAGACTCTCCACTTATAAAACTTCATACGAAGTATAAAAACTTCTTGAGGTCACTCATGAAGGAACCTCACAGGTGAAGGAATCAAAAATAGGTCGACTGACACAAGAATATGAAGCATTCAAGATGAAGCAGAATGAGATGATCACTCAAATATTCACAAGATTCCTCGACATCGTCAACCCTCTATCCTCTCTTGGAAAGGAGTACAGTAATCATGAGAAGATTCACAAGGTACTCAGAGGACTAACCAAGAATTGTAATCTCAAGGCCACTAAAATTATTGAAGGGAATGATCTCATCGTAATGACCCTCGAGATGCTCATGGGCAAGCTGGTAACTCACGAGCTAGTCCAAGGAATTTGAAGATCCCATGCCAAAATAAAAGATGATTGCATTCAAGGCACATCACAAGAAGATCTCCAACAGTGACTCCGACGACGATGAATCTCAAGATGAAGAAGTTGCCCTGATCACCAGGAACATCAGTAAATTTTTAAAAATTGAGAGATCAAAGAAGGAGTATAATGACAATATGATGAACCTCTGTTTCATGGCACTAACTGATCAACTAACTTATAAAAATTTCTATGATGATTTTATATTTGATGAATTAGGTGATGCTTTTAGTGACTTACTTGGGGATTATAGAAAGCTAAAGGATAAATACAAGCATGCTAGGAAAGATGTTCAAGCCTATCAGACTGAAGTAGAAAGAGTTACCTCTTTACTAAGATGTTCAAGCCTATCGAGACGCTCATGGGCAAACCTCTGTTTCATGGCATTAACTGATCAACTAAATCATAAAAATTCTATGATGATTTTATATTTGATGAATTAGGTGATGCTTTTAGTGACTTACTTGGGGATTATAGAAAGCTAAAGGATAAATACAAGCATGCTAGAAAAGATGTTCAAGCCTATCAGACTGAAGTAGAAAGAGTTACCCCTTTACTAAGTGAAGTAATTGATACTTCTACTTATAATGATTCAGATGAGATATCCAAACTTAAGCTTAGTCTTCATGAGGAACTTGACAACATTGACAAGAGTTCTCAAGAGAATGCTAAACTTAAAGAAGAACTCAAATCAGAGAAGAAGAAATATTCCATTGCTGCTCTTAGAATAGATGCTTTAACTGCAAAATATGATAAAGTTTATGCTACCTCTAAAAGATTAGAGACTAGATTGGGAAAATAAGTTGAACAACCTACTACCCAGTCTAACACTAGACACGTAGCTAAACAAATGGGCACACACAACAAGACATCAACAAGCAAAACCTATGATTTACACAACATGCATGCAAAATACTTTACACTATCATGCACGTAGACCACAATATACTAACTAATTCATACAATCATGCATTTTACTATAGATATCTACGCAAAACACAAAGTACTACTTCACACACTCATATCTATCATAATGCACCAAGCACCAATAATACTGTGATATGTCACTACTGTGGTAAGAAAGGATATATATCTAAATTTTGTAGAACTAGAAAATTAGTAGATATGAATGTATATGTATGGGCACCAAATACTAATACAGCTGGACCCTCAAGAAATTGGTAGCAAGAATTACATCTACAACTCGTTTTGTTGGTGGACCAACCCTCTCATGCTAGAAGTGGATTCTTGATAGTGGTTTCTCACGACATATGACTGTCATGCCCCAGTACCGAAATATTGAGACGGACATAGCCAGCTACCCCGTACAAGGTGCTATACGTCGTACGACGATCATGGCTGTATAGGACAAGGGGGTGCATACTACAATCAAGTCTCCTATGGTCAAGAACTTCTATGTCTCAATCATCAACTAAGAAATAATAAGAATGAACATGTAAGATAAATCAGTTAGGCGTTCCTGACGCTCTATCAGAATGATCATGAAACTAGTGATACAGGATGGTACACTAGTACATTTCCAAGAGTACATGACTGTAAGTCAGCTGGGTCTGAAAATATATAATCATGTAGAGGAACTAACGTCCAGATAAACCGGCTAATAAGTATCGTTGGCTAAACGCCAAAAGGTAATACAATATAAAACTCATAGTGGGGAAAAAGAAAACCACTCAAGTTTCTAGACGGACATCCTTCTGGTCTGCGCCATCGGTCAGATACATGATAGGATCCTCGGACTCTGCTACTAAAACTGGCCAAACAAAACCAGCAGGGTCAGGCCCCGATAGCAAGTACCACAAAGGAGCACAAGTGAATGAAGCAAAAACCAATAAAGTACATAAAATAAAAAAAATTGTGCCAGAAAGGTAAGCATATGACCTTTCATCGGAGTAGTAGGACACCTCTACAACCAAACAAGGACAAAAGGTACCGCACTACTCTGAGATAGGGTACGACTAACCAATTATGAACACGACGAAGATATAACACATTAACAATAATCTAGGACACGCATACCATAATACAAGCTAAGATATATGCAGATTCGGTACATGACCTATTATGACACATTGGCGCAACCTGACAAAAAAACAAGGATAAGGGTTGAACCGTCATACCACAATAATTTATGTCCCTAGACTACCAGCACATACACACTTTAATCGGCCAATCAATCATATGGCTTGTTATGTAGAGTCTGAGTTATCTCAGAAATAATGTATAATAAGTATTCTCAGATCACGCTATTGCCGAACATGAGCTAACTGAACCAAATAAATAAAACAGGCACTTACAGGATACACCATTCCCCCATAGGGCCACCGCGCTAAAAATAGTGTATTAGTGGTTCCAGTGTTCCTATAGTGAAACAGTGGCTCGACATAATAATAGGCAGATACTGCACTCCACTAAGACAGATGATATATAGTATCTGTGGTGGCTAGCCCACAGCACACTTAGAATGAATCTCTGTGGGAAGATTCGTTAGCATGATCTCATGATTATAGAAGCATAGAAAATGTGCAGCCATGCGACCGACGTCCATACGCCCCTAAATAAAACTATATAGATGATGGACCACATGGATACCATATGGCCCCAAAAAGGGACACCCATGCGGTCCAAACAAGCATCCTGAATACTGGCCGCAGGTTGACCTGACAAGAATCCTAACAACAAAGATGGCGTCTGACACAAAATCCTAACAAAAAAGATTTTTTTGATCGTCTCGAAGGACGAGAACACACTAAGAGACAGAAGTTCTAAGGATGGTGCAGAGCCACATGGACAACACAACAAAAAGATCTCATGCGGCTCTGGTCCATGCGTCCCAGACTCCATGCGGTCCATGCATCTCTGGCCTATGCATCCCAAACTCTATTCGTCCCATGCGACTCTAGCCTATGCGTTCCAAACTCAATGCGGTCCATGCGTCTCTGGTCCCGTGTGTTCCAGACTCCGTGTATCCCGTGCATCTTTGGCCACATATGTGTCAGATTCTACGTCGGCCAAGTCTTACTGTTACAACTAAGTGGTCCTCTCCAACCAATTAGCGGCCATGTGTCCATTTGACCAAGTCGTGCCTACACAGTTGAGAATCGCCCAGATACTCAGCAAACAACAAAATCCTAACGAATGTTCACATGGCAGCGAAGCCCATATTCCCGTACATAGTTGTAGCACCCTTCCGTTGAGAGGGGACACAAGGCAAACCCCGCCATCTATGTGACCCAAAATCTATGGGGCCACAAATATGACTATAAATAATAGGGTACCAGACCCGGACAAAGGGCTGGCTGGCTATCTGCGAATCAACACTCAAGGAAGAGAGAAGAGCTGCTATATCGGATCGTCCGTGGAGTAAAGAGAGTTGCTACACTTCTAACCCTCTATTGTCACCCCCAGAAAATAAATGTGTACTTAGATTGTCTTCTAGGACTCTTCTTTATACTCTCTTAGTTTGTTAATCAAATTCAGTTCTCCCAATTCTCATTTTGATTTAAATGGCAAACACGGTGGTGACTATGCTGGGGACATCCTTCTCCTCTGTTGAGAAGTCGGTGACGCAGTCCGATGCGGCCAAGCTCAGCTCGACACAAAAGATGCTGGTGGTCCACTTCGACCATCAAGTATTCGAGGATATGTTCTCCGGGGACACCGTGGGTCCTTCTCTGAGGCAAGCAAAGCCCAAGAAGACCCACAGTAAGTGGGTAGCAAAGGCCTATGCGTCTCACCTAACTAAGGAGCATGCGCTCCCCGTCTCTTTCCCAGCCGCAGGGACCGCACATAATGTGGCCACTATCTATGCGGTAGCCTCTTCCAACCAGAAGGGTGCTCACCACTCAAAGACCAGCAGAACATGGGTGGCCAAGGCCATTGCACCCCACCCAGCTGCCGAGCAGACGCTTCCAGCCTCTCACTCTGTTGCCAGGACGAACACCCATAATGTCCACGTCTATGTGGCATCCCGGGCTGACGTAGAAACTGTTAAGCACCCAGACTCTGACAGAGAAAATACTACGATGCCAGAAGTTCTGGGGCTGAGGCAGCGTCTATGCGGCCAAGGAGGAGGCCGCATAAGACTGTCTATGCGACATCAACTCACAACCGCAGACAACAGGCCGAATGCGACCCTGATAGCAACAAAACCTCTATTTTCGACCGTATCTCATGCGGCGTAGATCCTATACGACCCACTGAGAATAGTAAAAACCCAAAGCTGGACTTTTTATACTACGCGCCTATGGTAGCTAAGCTGAAGAAGTCCAGGGCAGTGCGAGCCCCTCAAGTTCAAGCAACTACTCATACGACTGATTGCCAACAGGCATCGCTAGTTATTACGCGAGCCTCTGACAGACAGTTATACAAGATTGAGCCATGCGTCCATCCCACATGGATCAATAGACATGTCTAGTCTCAAAAGTCTTCCACCAGTACCTCAGGGCAAGTTCGTGTACGAACCCCAGGCCAGGAAGCAAATACAGCACCTACGCATCCGTGTGCCCGGGATACCCGGACTCACAAATATGATACAAAGGTAAAATACCCTTCGCATGATTTGCGTGACGTGATTACTTACAAGCACAAATCAAGGGAAACAACTACGACGTACGACAAGCCCTCTCTGAGGCACAGCTGCACCAACATCATTATTAACTGATATTGCAATAGAGCTGCAGTACTCACAGATAGGCAGTCATCCTTTCAGCAATTGCATCAGAAATCACCTATCGGGCAGCAACCCGGAGATCAGGTGCAAGTATCAGAAGAAGAGGAGTTTCTCTTCGCCTCATGCTATTCAACTGGAAAGCTTTCCGCCACCAAAGGAAGAAAGAAGTCAAATACCTACAGTCCTGTGTTCTCTACCACGACATTGCAAAGGCGATTACCCGAAGGGATGACGACAACACCTGCAGAAGATGTCTTCCAAGGCACCTGCTCAAGGAAGAAGCTGTCAGCCCCTGAGGGTAGTTCTTCCTCAGAACCCCTGGGGTGACCCAAGCTGGGGGTAGTGTCCCCATCGACGTACGCGATAACCCGGCGTTCCGAGGAGACAATGATTCTCAAGGAACAGACTCCGAGATCCCGAAGGTAGCTACTCCCACCAAGATGACACAATCTTCTACGTTGGGGGTAGTATCCCCTTCGAATTCGAGTAAGACACAACGGCTCCCACCCTCCTTGAAGACTACTCACTACAAGGGTATGAAACAAGGAGCACGATATCCACTGCCCCCTCTATTTCTCTCCTTGTGAGGATGACATACATGGCTGGAGATGACTATGAAGGCCCCAGTGACCAGCAGTGTCTCGAGATGCTCGAAGCCATGATGCATAAAATGAGTGCATCAATACAAGCTTTGTCCTCCCAGTCAGCAAAGGCCTCTGGGCAATCAAACTTGAACCCCAGGACCAACGAGGATTCAAATACGACCGCTCCACCTACGGGCGGTGATCCTCTCCTACCTGGTTCGTCGGCGCCTTCGGCTAGAGATGAAGCTAAGGAAGCAAGGAGGGAGGTCCGAGAACTTTGGGCTCACGTAGACTCCATGAGCAATCGGGACTCACTCCGTGATCTCGGGGTACAACAACCATACCCGATTGAGTGGAGGGATGTACCGTATCCGCCCAAGTACAAGCCTTTCAACATTAACATGTTTGACAAAAAGTCCTCCCCTTGCCGCTTTATGAGCTACTTTGAGATCACTACGGGAAACTTACCCCACAACAACGCTTGTCACGCCCCTGCCCCCGGCGGGGCCGCTCGGTCGGACCGTCGCTTCGCCCGCCCCCGTCGGGCCGGATTGAACCAGACGCGAACCACCGCGCCTCGGTGCACCGGACGCGCATCACCGTGCCTCAGCGCCTATCCTGCGGGTGCGAAGAAGGGAATGTGTGGCCCGTTCGAATATATCGGGATGTGATGCCGTGCGAGCCTGGGGTTGCGCCCGCACAAGACTTCATCGTTTAAGTTTGTTGGCTATCATCGCATCAAACGAGTAAGCAGCGGAAAGGGATATTGTTGCAATGTAATACATTTAGCCAACTAGGTATTCGGGACAATCGAGGGACTTGGGTTCTCTTATGTAAAGGCATTCCTTCCATACATTATGCTTCCTTATACGATAGCATCTCGGGACACAATCGAAACCAGAATTTCTGGGTCTTAGGGACTGAGGCACGCCTATCGATCCCTCGAACGATCCAGTACCTGCAAGCAAGTAAACTGTTGGTGGGTCAGCACTTTTATAAGTACTGGTGAGATAAAATAACTGAACAGAAGCAAGCATTCACTAAAACCAACACTAAGTAATCATGTTATAAAATATTATATTACTAGTGATCTTTCTAGTTTTACCTATGTTCATTTCATGCAGTTAGATAGCAGAGTCATATTACATTATTTTGGAAACATCTTTAAAAACAGAGTTTCATATGCAATAAGCAAGACAAGACAAGCCGATGTTCTGTTTCAGGGTGTGCGCAGCGTGTCTCGTGAGACTCCAGGAACAAATGCATAGTTAGACACACATATACATCTTCGGGTCAGTCCATCTATCCAAGCCAACACAATAACTTAGCTATATGTAGGGCGGTCCCCGAGTATCTCAGGATCGACAGCTATTGGTCTAGCATACCAATGACTCATTCATCTGATGCTAATGGCAGCTGTGACCCATGGTGGCTAATGACGCATGCAGTTCAGCTCTCCACCAAAAGCCATTGTCCGACCGATGCGAATGCATGGAACACTATCAAATAAACTCTAGTATGCAGACGAGAGGAACCATCAGAATAGTTATCGTTGTTGCGGGGCAATCCGACTTATCACTTGAATACATTCAGGCACGATATGGTTCTCTCGAAGCATAGACGATAGTGAACATGTTCATGCACTCTTAGACAAGCGTTTCAGTATTCTTGTTAAGCAGACTTATCGTTTCAAAGATAAGCTATGTGAGTTCATTCATTAACATGCAAGGCAGGTTCTATCATTCTCTTATGAAAATATTGGAAGCAAAAACTCATATTATTATTAAGGCGTACAAGAATCAGAGAACGAAGTTCTGCCTACTCACCTGATACAAAATATCAACGCGGAGTCGGGCATTACAACGCTATCCTTACCAGGCTCTTCATCGGGTCATTGGCAGGGGTAGCTTTCAATTGGTTCTGCAGTCTCGAAGATAGCTCTATCTCATTATTCGATGACCTCAAGCGTCTGTTCCTTAACAGATTCTATAAGGCAGGAAATGATATGATGATGTCCTCTCTGATGGACATTGCCTAGGGTGAGAAGGCACTGATGCAAAACTACATCGAGCGGCTCCGACAGGCCGCTCTAAGGTTACCTCCTGGCAATCCCAAGGCCACACTAATAGAGATGTACTGGAAGATCATGCTCCCGGCAGTTAGCCTCTGGATGGGCGAGAGTCAGTTCAAAGACTGGACAACGTTCATTGTAAGTGCTATCAATGGTGAGAAGAAGCTCAAGGATGCTCGACACTTGGGGATCAATATCCCTACTTCTGAGGAAAAGAACAAGCATTCCAGCAACAACAACAACAACAACAACAATAATGGCGGCAATAGCAGCCACGACAGAAAGGAAAAACAGGCTATGGTCGCTACCTTGACCAAGAAGCATGAGCAAAAGCCGACAGAGCCTCCAAAATCAAAGAAGACTTACTCTTTCGATGATGCTGATGTTATACCCATCTTTGACATGCTGATGAAGGGAGGAAAATTTTGGCTCCCCGACGTCAGACGTCATCCTGAGTCGGCGGAGATTGCCAACCCAAAGTATTGGCACTTTCACCGCTACGTCCATCATCCGACGCATGAGTGCTATATCCTGAAGCGGTACATCCAACGTCTGATAGACACCAAGGCTCTTTTCCTAGACTTCGATGACTTGACGGTCACCGCCAATATGGTGTCCCTCCAATTTGGCAACTTCCCACTGACCGAAGCCTAAGATGGAGTAGTCCCTGTCCCTAAGGCGACTATGAAGTTGTCAACCATCCACCAGCTCAAGACCAGGCGGCTGGGCTAATACCTCTTACCACACCACGCGGAGAGGTCATGTGGGTCCATCCCGACCTCGTGCCAGACTTGACGCAGCCGGTGGCATCCTCCATCGCCAAGTCTAAAGGCAGAAAATCTAAGACCTGTTACACAGTTTCTTTCTCGGCTGAAGAGCTAGCAGCAGGTGCAACAAGTTCAGGCAAAATATACCAACCGATGCACTATGATACGCCCCCGGTTGTCGTGCCTACCACCACTGGTCCCGGGCCATCTCAGCCCCCACCGGTGGACAAGTCCAAACAGAAGGAGACGCACTTCGATAAATTGTTGTGTAGGGATACACCACAAGGGCTGGAAAGGCCCTATAATTTTGATATCTTAGTACAATTAGCCCACACTTCGGCAAAATTTTCAATATTTGAGCTTTTACGGCTCTTTAATGATACTCGGGCTACCATGAGTGAGGCACTGCAGAATATCGATGTCTACCTCGCACAAGTCAAGCCACCAACCGAAGATCCTGCTGCTTGTCCATATTGCAACAACGTCATGGATGCGATACCCAATATCACCTTCTCGCAACAGGACATGTTGCTCAAGAACAATAGGCACGATCGGCCCCTGTACTACACAGGATATATTGACGATATCAAGGTGGACCGAATACATATTGACCCAAGATCGTCGATCAGCATCATCCCGAGAAGTTTGCTTCAGACCCTGGGGATCCCGATGTATCGTCTGGCAGCCACCAATACTGCCATCAATGGTTTCAACAAGGGGAGGAGCTACCCTCTGGGTAAAATTTGTCTAAAATGTCAGATCGGCGACTTAAAAATAGAAGTCACCTGCTACATCATAGACGTAGATACGTCCTACAATACCTTATTAGGGCATCCGTGGATACATGAACACATGATTGTTCCATCCACTTGTAAAACCCCTATTCCTAAAAACCGTATTTATTATTTTTTTATTAATTATTAATTTAATTGTAGTAATTATGTGCTAATTAGGAGAAATAGATTTTAAATAATTTTTATTTTAGGTGTTGGTGCACTTAGGGAATTTATGGGACCATTAGGAATTTTTTCGAATTTATTCCATATAGGAGATCCCTTGAGCAGTTGCTAGCTTAATGTTATGTATTAGTGTAATTCTAGATTTTTACTATGAGTATATACGCATATATAAATATATATACATATATATTTTAAAGGAATTTAGAAAAGAAAAGAAAAGAAAAGAAAAGAAAAAAAACTATTAAAGAAAACTATTAAATACTAATGCTATTACTATCCCTTAATAAACTATTAGCAACCATTCCTACCACTCACGTTTGCTTACAGCAGCCCTTTGTGAGCCAAAAAACCAATCGCCCCTATTCAGCAAGTCACCAAACACCCCTTCCATTAGTAACCCGCGATTACAACCACCCCTCATTCTCTTATATATATATATATATATATATATATATATATATATATATATATATATATATATATATATATATATATATATATTAATTCATCTAAAAAACCTAAACCTAAATCATCCAAACCTTTCCACTTCCCATCTAGACCTAGAGAGCGCCACCACGACAGCCGGAGAACCCCGCCAGGCGGTCCAAATCGATCCCGACGATCGTGACCCCGCGCACTGCAGAATTTCGTAGCGAGGTACCTGTGTTCCAGAGTTATTTTCCGTCACCTCGCTCATCCAAACGCCACCCCGTCTTCACCGGTATGCTCACCACTTAACCCTCTTCCATATCTGTGTGATAGTAGACCTCGAACAACGCGTAACCATAGGCAAAAATAGCGCCAAAGTTGGCAGAAATAGACCAAATTATGGGATCGCAAAAAACTGCGGTGATCATCCATTGTTCCGAGTTCGTATCTTCCACCATAGATATCCGAATTCGATGATTCTTTTTGGTGTGCATAGACTACTTGAGCTAGTTTAATTTTAATTAAATAACCCTAGATTATTAACTGTTGTAGACAGAATTAAATTCTTTAAAAAATCCTGCGAACACACTTTTCCAGATTTCCAAAAATTGTGAAACGGAGCGCGCCCCGCCAAACGGGACCGCCCTGCCATTTACCAAGTATACCAAACGGTGCGCACAGCGTAACAGGACATGTGAGAGTTCGCAGAAACTGATTTGGACGCGTGTGCACGCCAAAATCAGCCCGTATCCGTGGATAAATCTCGTGTGGCAACTTTTGCGAAAGTCACGCGCATTTTTTGCACGTTCGTCAGATTGCTACAAAACTTGCCCCACTGGACTCGTAGTAATGCGCTGGTCATGTGACCCAATTTTCACATAATTCTGAGATAGTTGACCAAGTCGCCAATTGGCGGGCCCCACGGTTGACTTTTTGGGTGAATTTGTGTTCGGCCCATCGAAATCTATATTTGGACATACCGTTGGGTTCGTATTGACATTTAAAGTTGTTTGACCTATAATTTATCCCATTTAGAGACTGTTATCCTTGACACGTTTTTCGGTGAAAAGTGGGCCATACGTGGACCCCACTTTTACCCAAAATTACCGTTTTGCCCCTGTATCCAAATTGGACGAAAGAAAAGTGCTTTCTAGCTATTTTGCTTATTCTGGGAACATTGATGATGTTTATTTTAGCATCCGGAGACGTTCATTCTGAGATCGTAGCTTCTGACTCTTGGTGTTGACATCGGGACACTATATTTTGCAGCTTTCTTGCCAGGCAAGATATCTTGCCAGGCAACATATCTTGCCAAATTGCTTACAGTATTTTACATGCTTAGTATATTTCTATATATTTATTACATTTCTGTATATTTATTGCATGTGTAGTTTCTCTCAGTCATACTATATATTAGATATGTTGACACACACATGGCACCTAGTATCATAAGAGGACTATCATTAGGCGTATGGGCTTGTAACCACTATGGTAAACCGTAGTATATAGTTCGCACTATGGGAGTGTGTCCGATGGTCGCTACCCCCGAGGTATGTCGGTTGATGGAGTCACGAGGGTCGCTACCCCGGAGGTATGTCGGCTGAAGATGTTCTCTGACGTGTGTGTGAGTTGTGAGGCTTAGATCGAGTAGCCTACCCTTGCCCATACGTCAAAAAATTATCCTTATTGCATTCATATAGATTGTCTTGTACAACGTACTTATTTATTTTCAAACATTATGCATGTTCACTGTATTCAAATTGGCTTGCTTCTATGTATCTTGTTATGTCCCTCTGAGGACCTGGCCCCTTGCCAGGTATAGACGACCAGGAGTATCCGCAGGAGTACGAGCCTGGACCTGACGTATTACTTTACTTTATGCTGATGAGGTCTTACCTTCTGAGCATATTTGATTATATCTAGCGATGGATTCTTTTTAGCTGATACATTTCTGTCTTCACATTATTTTATATTGGAGATTTTATACTCCTCTCTCATTTTAGCTTTGGATATAGTCTTTGGTAGTGGATTTGTCTCCACCCGAACATTATTTTGGATATTTCAAAATCCTTATTCTAGTTTAGTATTTCTTTTCTATGACTTGTTGTGTGGATGAGATTAGCATATCTGTGACTTGTGACATTATATATACCACATGTGAGTTTATATTCATTCTACAGTGTACGTGTGTATTATGGTATCTATATATTGGAGTTGCCATATACATACGGCTGGCATGCTTACGTGTTCCTAGTCCTACGTATTTTGGGACTGGGGCGTGACACCACCCTCCACCAGTGCCTAAAATATGTAGACGAACACAGTTTCATCAAAACGGAGTTCGCTGACGTTGATCCGTTTAAGGGTATCAATATTTACTACTCCGACTCAATCCTCTACAAGAAATTCTGCCAAGTTGAAGGTGGCAATGAGGTCAACGATGAAGCCGATGCCACAACAGCACCCGAGGAGCCTATGAGAATCCGTCTCAAGGCTCGCCCTCCCGATGCGACCGTACCCCTCATCATTAAATCGCGCAGAAAGGCACCTGAATCTTCGATACCTTCGGCGTGGCCAAAACCAATGGTCGTCCACCTTCGCAGGCCGAATCGACCACCAAAAGGAGATTTTGCCTTATCTACGCCTTCCGAACCTATAGTCGTTCGCCTTCACAGGCTGAGTCAACCACCAAAGGAAGACCCGACCGCGGCTGCATCTTTCGGACCTTTGGTGGTAAAATTACGCAGAAAACCACCAAAGCATTCGCTTACGCTGGAGGTATCCGAGGAGAAGGATGAGGTGGAAGAATATATATCCGCCAATGTCAATATCCCTTCCCCTGACGATGTAATCCCGCCGGAAGAGATACCTTTTTTCCTCAATAATGTACTATCTTTGAACTACTCGGAGCGTATGCATATAAGTACACCCTACTCCCTGGAGCATGGTCTAGGACTTCATCTGCACACACAAGTGACCACTACTTGCACCTTGCACTGGCTTCGCTCTTGTTAGGATTCTTATCTCTTAGTCCCACCCAGGAAGAAGGGAGATAAGATCATCATCTTCGGCAGAGTGGAATGCCCCCGATCATTCTTCCCAAAGAAAGTAGAACCAGAATCCGAGGTAGGCAGAATGACACTCTACCGGTACAGCTCTCAAGCCCTACATCTTATCCAAAAGATGGGATACAACTTGGAGGTCACTGAAATATTAAACTACGACAAAGGTCAAAGGTCGCCTTTACGACTTTTCTCCCCCGCGGGCAAGCCCGAGGATTACTATCATAAGACTAAGCATAGCTTAGGATATGTAACGCCTCCTACAATCCCCGAGGGCTCCGATAAAGAAGATGAAGAGCACTCACACTCTTCATAATCGCCATCCTATGACTCTGATGTCAACATCGGGAACCTGCTCAAACAAACACTGTCCTCCAACATGGTGTCTACCGACCTTGAGGAAGACAATGATGATCCACCCAAGCTCTTTGAGATGGAACCTTGGGCCCAACACCTAGGTTCACAATGGGAGATATAATTTGAGCAGTGAGAACCTCCTACCGAGGACGAAGTTGTTCAATTCGATCTAGGTGATGAGACCTCCCCAAAGCCTATCTTCGTCAGCAAAAGTCTGCCCGACGAAGACCGAGAATTTCTATTATAACTCGTCAGGGAATATATTGATGTCATTGCCTGGAGTTACAAAGATATGCCAGGACTGGACCCCCAAATCGCGGTCTACAAACTCAGCATTCAGCCTGACGCCAAACCAGTCAAGCAACAACAACGACGGTTCTGGCCAGACGTGATGGATTCCATCGAAGCTGAAGTCAACAAGCTGATAGCTAGTGGCTTCATCTGTAAGGAACAACATCCCGATAGGGTAGCCAACATCATGCTTGTCATTAAGAAGAATGGGAAGATCCGAGTCTGCATCGACTTTCGTTTTCTAAATATAGCATGTCCAAAAGACGAATTTTCTTTTCCAATCACTGACGTAATGATCGACAACACTTGTGACTTTGAGCGCATGTCCTTCATAGATGGCTTCTCAGGTTACAACCAAATCAAGATATTTTTCGACGATAAAAAACATATGTTATTTTGGACCTCAATAGGTGTATACTACTATATGGTCATGCCTTTCGGCCTAAAGAACGTAGGTGCTACATATCTGCGAGCTATGAGCACCATTTTCCTTCAACATCTGTACAAGATGGTGGAATGCTACATCGATGACATCATCGTCAAAAGTCTCTCCAAGGATGATCACCTCTAAGATCTGAGGACTGTGTTCGACTTAATGCACACACACCGCCTCAAGATGAACCCTACCAAGTCCTTCCTAGGAATCTCCAGTGGCAAATTCCTGGGTTTCGTCATCACTTCCAGGGGTATTCACATAGACCCCGATAAGACCAATGCCATCCAAGATATGCACCCACCAAGGAGCCTCCGGAAACTCCGCGGCCACCAAGGGAGGTTGGTATACATCAGCAGGTTCATATTAAACCTCTTTGGACGTTGTCGGCTGTTCACACAGGTCATGAAGAAATGTGTCTCCTTTGTTTGGAATAAAGAGTGCCAACGAGCATTCGACAATATTAAAGAATACCTATCAAACCCTCATGTGCTGGTGGCTCCGGTCATGGAAAAGCCATTCATGCTCTATGTACGCACAATTGATCACTCTCTCGGTGCCCTGTTAGCCCAGAATATTGATTCAGGTCACGAACAGGCCATATACTACCTTAGCCGGATGATGGTCGGCCCATAGTATAGATATATCGTCGTCGAAAAAGAGTGCCTTGCGCTGGTATTCTCCATCCAGAAAACTCGATACTATGTGACTGGATAGACCATTCAAGTAATCTCGTGAGTCAACCCCCTCAGGGTCCTTATGACCAAACCTGGGGCACTCAGCTCCCGCTTGGCTACCTGGGAAATATTATTATCTCCATATGATATGGTATTCATCCCACAGGAGGCCGTCAAGGGTCAGTCATTGGCTGACTTTTTGGCAGACCAAATGGGGTCAGAAAACTCAAAGCTCTATGAAGAGATTCCAGACGAAGTGGCAGACGCCAATGTCACTTCACACAAAATAATTTGGCGAATGTTCTTTGATGGTGCTTCAAGAGCAGGGCCTAATGGCAACATCATCGCTGGGATCGAGATAGTATTGATCTCCCTATATAGCCTTGTCATCAATCGTGCATACTCTCTCACGGAGCCATGCTCCAATAATATGGCAGAGTACAATATCCTAATCATGGGACTCCAGCTCGCCAAGCAAGTCAGAGTAGAGTACTTGGAAGCTTACGATGATTCTCAGCTTATCGTCAATCAAGTCCGGGGAGTATATGAAGTCTGAAACGAAGACTTGATCCCCTACCACCAAGCTGCACTTAGCATCATCGTAACCTTTGAGATGTTCTTTATTGATTAAGTCCCTCAGTTGCAAAACATTGAGGCAGACGCTTTAGCCAGCCTCGTTGCTTCCTTGGCAGTCCCAGACAACACCCATCAGCTAATCACGATAATCGGTCAAGAACTGGTATGTCCCAAAAGCAACATATGCTTATGCCTCAGCTATACAGTGAAGGTCAATATCGATACTCAAGATTAGAGTCTTCCATTCATCGACTATGCAGTTTATGGAATTTTTCCAGAAAATCCAAATGAAGCTACTTCAATCAAAAGACGCTCCCTCCGGTTCTATTACGACACAGAGACCAAAATTTTGTATCATCGGTCCTACAATGGCCTTCTGCTCCGATGCTTGTCGAATACAGAGGCAAAACAAGCCCTCTGCGAAGCTCACGATGGCGTATGTGGGGCAAAAGCCATTCCGCTCGCTGAACTTAAAACAACAAACGTGATTAACTTCGTCAAGCATCACGTCATATATCGCTTTAGCTTGCCGCATAGGATCGTCTACGACAGTGGTCCACAGTTCGCAAGTCACGCCTTCTATCAATTTTGTGACAAGAATCGAATCTAAAACATAGCCTCCACGGCATAAAATCCTACAGCAAATGGTCTAGAGGAAGCGTTCAACAAAACCATCATCAAGCTCCTCAAGAAATTCGTGTCTTCCAATAAATGCGACTGGAACGAGAAGCTGGATGAATGTATCTGGGCCTACCAAACAACAACCCGGACATCTACTGGGAATACGCCATTCTTTTTGGTGTACAAAAGTGAGGCGATACTCCCTCTCGAGGTCCAAATTCCTTCACTACGAGTATCTCTCTCCAACCAACTAACCACAGATGACAACTACCGCTGACAGTTACAAGAGTTGGAAGCGCTCGACGAAAAATGGCTCTTAGATCAACAATGCATAGATTTGTATCAAGCACATCTCTTTAGATCCTTCAACAAACGGGTAAAACAGAGAACGTTTCAAGTGAGTGACATCATCTTAACAGTAAGAAGACCGAGGGTTATGACTCACAAAACGACTGGCAAATTCCAACCTAAATGGGAGGGCTCGTTCATTTTGGAAACCGTATTTTCCAATAGCACCTACCGGCTAGCAAAACCAATGGCGACTTGCTCCTGATGCCTATCAATGGTAAGTTCCTCAAAAAGTACTACGTCTAAATTAGACTGGTACTCCTCTATTACCAAACTATATCGTATCTTCCTGGGCGCTGGTTCTTGTCCACCTTACCTCTGGACTGCCGCTCTAATATATTACTCGGGCAGAGTCTGCCATGTCAATTTTACCTCTGAGCAAACTTTTCGGCCTTGACCATCGATCATCACGTCCATATTACCTCTGATATCGATTGTCTTACTTATCACCCGTACCTAATCCGGAGTTTGCCCGCGGTGTTAAGCCCACAAAAATTGCCACATCCATATTACCTCTGGCATGGTTTATCTCAAACCTATTACTTGCATTAACGTGCACAAAAAGTAGTGGGCCACAAAATCTATCACGTCTATATTACCTCTGATAGGGTTTATTTTTGAATCTATTACACGCACCACAAATGCACAAAAGGGTAATAGGTCCACCAAAATCCTCCAGCATGATGTCCTTAAAATTCACAAAATCTATCACGTCCATATTACCTCTAATAGGGTTTCTTTGGAATCTATTACTCGTACCAAAAATGCACAAAAGGGTAATAGGTCCACCAAAATCTCCCAACGGGATGTCCTTAAAATTCATAAAATATCATGTCCCAGTCCCAAAATACCGAGGGACTAGACACGTGGCAATGGCCAGCAGCACACACCGATGGATAAACCCAATTTAATGGATCCATCGGGGCATACTTAAGCTGTAGTACAACAATAATGGTCTAAATATACTAATCTCATCCACAACAGATAATCACAGATCAAATGCCAGAATAAATACAAGTAAAATAAACTAACAAATCTCAATAAAAGTGTCTCGAAGAACAATCCGAGAACAAGTCTGATACATCAATGCAATAGACTGGAAATAAAATAACTAGAAACAGAAATAAATGAGTATCTCAAGCCAATACTCAGGAGAAGTCCTCTGGTATGATCTCGTCCTCTGGTCCTGGTTCTGCTCTAATGTAGGCACCTGCTTCTGCTAGTGCTAATGCTCCGGTCCCGTATACCTCGGGATAGATCTCGTCAGCTAATCCTGGGGACATAATCCGGATCCAGGTCCTCAGGGGACATAGCAAGGTACAGATAATACAAGCCAACATAAATACAGTGAAATAGTAAATGAAAATAAACAGGGTAAATATGTAACCATCTATGTAAAATGCAAGTTGAGAGCATCACTAAAACTCAGGCTGAGACCACTACAAGCTCTGTGTCTGGGAGCCGGTAGCGGAGTTTATTATGTGTTTTACTATGTGTTTACTATGGATTATATATATATATATGAAATCAGCCTGTAGCCTGTGTGTCTCTCCCCACCCAATGTAATCACACGTCTCATGTCCATGACACGCAAGATCAAAACTAATGCAGCAAGTCATATAATGTCTAGGAATATAATGTCTATGTCATAAAACCTGTATCCTATACAGAATCACCATGAATATCTTAGGAAGATTCTGTCTCATGAATAGTATCAAGTGTCCTGGGTTAAGATGTACTTGATAAGACAAGTACGAGAAATATAGGATCTCGGTATCCATGTCTAGATGACAATACACAACTTCGCGTACGGTGTTGGCACCCGACTATTAATCGGATGCTAAGTAAAGTCACACGGTCCTAGGTCAAGCATGTATAACAATATATAAATATAACAACATTGATCGGACCAAGATCAATAGGGCAATCCTACCCCATCCAGGGTTGGGCAGCTACTCCCGCCTGGTGGTATCGGACTACCAGCACTGCGCCCAATCGCACGATGCCCATTGTTTCCTCTATGGTGGAACGGTCCCGATGCCCCGGTGCCTCATCCCGTTCCAGGAAACCAAACCCTGTGCCACACAGGTTGTCCGTGACTATGCAGACACAGTAGGTATGACGAGAGGATCGAAACATTCTCGCCCTACCAAGCGATCCTAGACTCGTTCAACCGATATCCAACCAAATATCCATAACCATTCTTCCAACATATCCAACCAAGGAATCCAAATCTCGACCTCAAGATATCGCCCAAGGCACCAAAATATCAAGTGTTTCATAGGCACGATGCCTCTTCTCAACACAGAGTCCAAATTGGTGCAACATCCATGCTCAAAGCAATTCCTATGGCACAATGCCATTTTAGTGGCACAATGCCCCATTTGTGGCACGATGCCCCATCAAGCAACACAATGCCCTCGCCGATGCAGTTGTTCAGTTTCGAACCATAACTGCTCGCTTTGCAAGACAAAGTGTCTCAGTGATACTCGTGCACGAATGCACGTTCGCTCGCCCGAATTCCCGATATTCCCATTGCCTCAATGTATCATTCCAACCATCCAAGTATAATCCCAAGTATCCAACCGACTGCCACAGATGTAATAATCCAACTCTAGCTCCAACTATCCAAACGCGTAAATCATTCCAAGCCACAATCCTACCAAGCCAACGACGTACACTCTATGCACGCCTCAGTGTAGTGATTCTCAATGTTTCAGCCTAAGTATTCAAGCCTTTTACGTATTTTCCATATTATTAGGCATGAAGGAGTAAAGGAGAAGGGAAAGAGCCCACTCACAATGATTGATCCCGTTAAGCATCCTGTCCTGTCGATACGGCCAATCCCTTGAACCCGTGGTCCGATGCAAGCACGATCTACTCAACTGGTATGACCGTGCGAGCAGGCCGTGCTCTCCAAATCATCCTACCGATTGGATTAAGGAAGACGGCATTATCGCTTCCATTCAGCTATTCAGTAATATTCTGAACGAACACCTGATTTCCATCGAACCCGCTAGCCATCTGCACATTGAAACCAACTCAATTAATCCTTCTTCCCGAAAATCCAACATTTCAAATGTAACCAGCATTTGATTCATTCAATCCGACTCAGCGTAACGCTCCGAACGGTTGCGGGGCGTTACAGCTGCTGGCCGGAGCTAGGGCGGCTGTGGGTTGGCGTCGAGGCGAGGGGAGTCAGGTGGCTGGAAGATGAAGGAGATGGGGTCTCGGGGACGGGTCGAGCGGGTTGAGGAGGGAGGTGGTGCCGGGGCAGCGGGCTAGGGCAGCGAGTGGGCGGCCGTGGCTAGGGTGAGGTGGTGGAGGCGTCGGGGCTTTGAGGCTCGGGTGAGGTGGATGAGGTGAGGAGGAGAGACACTGGTCGGGGCTGGAGGACGGGAGGAGACGACTGCGGGGTTCTCGTCGGAGCTGAGGGAGTCGGTGGCTGGTCGAATAGGGCGTCGAGGGAGATGGAGGGAGGTTTAGGGTTTAGGTGGTGCGAAGTCGGGCTCGACTGCGGGCGGCAGAGTCGGCTGCGCCGGCGGGGTTGACGATAGAGAGGGTGCGATGGCGGCGGCACGGAAGTCGAGGGCTCTTTATTGCCGGAACAGTACTCGGGGATAGGGATCCGATTAGGGTTCAGTTTGGGTTTCGGGTCTGGGTCGGGTTTGACTCGGATCCGACCCGACCCGACCCATTACGCTGGGTTGGCTTGGTTCGGTTTAGTGTGGTTTGGTTTATTTTGGTTCAAGTGAACCGGGTTCAGTCAGGTTTAATCGGTTTAATTCTACGTTGGTTTTTAGGGCTTTAAAACTGTTTCCGAAGTCCAATAAATTCACAAAAAATTACCCTATGTCCAGTTTTCCATTTTACACCATAAAATATTATTTCTATAATATTTTAATACTATTTAACAGTAATTAAAAATCATTTAATTTCAAAATACCTAGGTTTTAATTACAGAAAAATCCCAGAAAATTACAGAAAATTGGGAAAATCCAATTTAAAAATTCTTGAAAAATCAGGGGGTTTATAATCTACTCAACTTAAAAAAAATTCGTCCTCGAAATTAAACTAGGGTAGGGTCTCTCTATTAAATCTCACTTGATTACAGTCTAAAGAATTTCTCTCTAGTGAACATTGCGGTCTCTACCCAACTTAGAATTTACCCATCTATCATCTAAGGCTATACATCTAAGAAAGCTATGCCCCCAAATTATTGAATCATGTTATTGAATTCTCAACTTTTTTTTTAACACCAAACATATCATCTATGATATGCCCTTGGTTACAAAATAATCATCAATCCATAGGGTACCTCTACTACTATCCGTGTATCAACTTATGCTAGGCACGAGGTTTCGTCTTTCCGAAATAAGGGAAGATGGAGATCAATAATAAAGGGTTCAAGGGTGAGGTAATAGAATAGAAGTATTGGGATCAAGGCATTTAAAGAATTCAAATGGAAATTGTTAAGCAGTTGTGGATTGAAATCCTATTCTGGTAATTCTTCGTTCGCATGCTTGTATTAGTACAGTTATGTAACCGATACGATATGCCAGACATGTCCAGGGCAAGTATACTAGTCAACTATATATCTCAATCCACGTAAAGTAGTCGTACGAAGAGCGAACCAAAATGCACTAAGGTTGATCAGACCGTAATACACTGATTCTGAATAGACAATTGTATTAGTGTGTCGACCCAATAATACATATGTCATGAACAAGCTCGATAAAAGGATAAGGTTGCAAAACTAGGCTATATTAGCAGCATAAGTCAAGGTAGTACATCAAATATAAGTACGCTAGATGATGATAAAAGGAGGTACAATTTAATTCAAGTTCACAAAGATAAAAACAAAATAAGCAATAATAATAAAAGACTTTACAATCTCTACAGTTATCATACAACCTCCTCGTCTAAGTTGCTAGTCGACCAAGTAGGGGCAAGGACCTCTAAATTCTACAGTCTGAATAAACACTATCTTCTTATGCAAGTCTAAAGTTGTGTCATCCTAGTTCATTTCATCATGGGTCAATAGGGCTAGGTGGTACTATGTTGTGAGGCATACTACTCAACTTAAAATAATAAACTAATACTAAAATCGTCTTAAGGATACCGTAAAAACTCTGTTAAAGTCTACGAGAAGGGGTCTTGGTACCTATTAGGGTATCCTCCTATATTACATAGGTCATGGTCGTCTTAAGCCTTAGTCTTATTGCTTATAGAACAAGTGTCGATAGTGAGGATAGAAGAGTTACTGGCCATCAAGGGCAAGGGATCTAACTTGTATCGAGGTGGGGGTACTAATTACGCGACTTAAAGCTAAGGGGTAATCATTAGGTCATAATCTACAATAATAACTTAAACTATAAAGTTCTAATTACCAATCACCTAGAAAACTAAAAAAAATTTAGAGTAACAACCAAAATAAACAATAAGAGGCACACAGGAATCAAGGCAGGATGCAAGTCAAGAAATTAATTCGAATCCGATATAGCTGTCAAGAACGATTCAAGCAAGTGGATGAGATCCAAAACTTATCCTATTCTTATTGCAGGCTTGCTCGGTCCCTAAGTTGAAACCGAAATAATTTAGTCGTTGACCTGCATGGGCCACCACAAAAACCATGTCACGCCCATGTCCCAAAATACCGAGGGACTAGACATGTGGCAATGGCCAGCAGCACACACCGATGGACAAACCCAATTTAATGGATCCATCGGGGCATACTTAAGCTGTAGTACAACAATAATGGTCTAAATATACTAATCTCATCCACAACAGATAATCACATATCAAATGCCAAAATAAATGCAAGTAAAATAAACTAACAAATCTCAATAAAAGTGTCTCAGAGAACAATCCAAGAATAAATCTAATACATCAATGCAATAGACTGGAAATAAAATAAGTAGAAACAGAAATAAATGAGTATCTTAAGCCAATACTCAGGAGAAGTTCTCTGGTATGATCTCGTCCTCTGGTCCTGGTTCTGCTCTAATGTAGGCACCTGCTTCTGCTAGTGCTAATGCTCCGGTCCCGTATACCTCGGGATAGATCTCGTCAGCTAATCCTGGGGACATAATCCGGATCCAGGTCCTCAGGGGACATAGCAAGGTACAGATAATACATGCCAACATAAATGCAGTAAAATAGTAAATGAAAATAAACAGGGTAAATATGTAACCATCTATGTGAAATGTAAGTTGAGAGCATCACTAAAACTCAGGCTGAGACCACTACAAGCTCTGTGTCTGGGAGCCGGTAGCGGATTTTATTATGTGTTTTACTATGTGTTTACTATGGATTTTATATATATATAAAATCAGCCTGTAGCCTGTGTGTCTCTCCCCACCCAATGTAATCACACGTCTCATGTCCATGACACGCAAGATCAAAACTAATGCAGCAAGTCATATAATGTCTAGGAATATAATGTCTATGTCATAAAACCTGTATCCTATACAGAATCACCATGAATATCTCAGGAAGATTTTTTCTCATGAATAGTATCAAGTGTCCTGGGTTAAGATGTACTTGATAAGACAAGTACGAGAAATATAGGGTCTCGGTATCCATGTCTAGATGACAATACACAACTCCGCGTACGGTGTTGGCACCCGACTATTAATCGGACGCTAAGTAAAGTCACACGGTCCTAGGTCAAGCATGTACAACAATATATAAATAAGACAAAGAATAGGTAACGAGAACTGCAATGTTGGTAAGGTACACTTGCCTGTGGTTCTGGCTTCAACTGTAGCTCTGGTCTCAGTGTGATCTGTAGGTACTCCTCCGGTTGCTGAAATAAATATCACCATTAGATTCAGAAAATATCAAATAGCTAGAAACGCCTGTCCTTACGTCCAATTTGGACACAGGGGCAAAAATGACATTTTCGGGTCAAAGCGGGGTCCACATGTGGGCCACTTTGCACCGAAAAGCATGTCAGGGTAAAAGGTCTCCAAATTCGTCAAACTTAGTGTCAACAAGTCAGGAACGATGATATGAACCCAACAGAACTTCCAGAATTGGACTCCGATGAGCCGATCACAAAATCGCCCGTCAAGTGGAGATAGTAGGGCCCACGATACGCGATTTTGTCAATGTTCTCAGAATCGAACCAAACTTGGGTCACAGGACCAGCGTATTGCTACGAGTCCGATGGCGCAAGTTTCGTATCGATCTGACGTGTGTACACCAAGTTACAACGTGTTCCAGAATAGGCGGATACGGGACGTTGTCGGCGGATACGCGTTAATTCCGGTGTGCACGCACATCTAAATCAACTTCTGCAAAATTCCGCACATCCGTATCAACGACGCGCACGTTTCGGTAAAGACCGCGTGCGACCAAGTAGTCCCATTTGGCGGGGCGCACTCAGTTCTGGGGTAAAACAGGGCATTATTTTTCCTGTTTTTGGATCGTGGTTCGCGATCGCCACAGGACGCGACGCGCCGAGCGGGTTGCACGGACATCGAGGGGGTTATACAGTCTATGCGACACAACTGACGGAATCAAAAACGGAATCACGAGGAGAGAGAACGGGTTACCTGAACATGGCTCCGTAAAATCTGAATTTCTTTGTGTCCGTGTGTCGTCTCGACTCTGTGCTGTGTCCTGTGTCCGAGCCGTGTCCTGGCAGTTCTAGGGTTTGATGCTGGGGTTGGGGGATTCGCCGGAGGAGGGCGGAGACGGTCGAGGACGGATCAACGGGTGGAGGCGCTGCTGGCCGGAGCTAGGGCGGCTGTGGGTTGGCGTCGAGGCGAGGGGAGTCGGGTGGCTGGGAGATGAAGGAGATGGGGTCTTGGGGACGGGTCGAGCGGGTTGAGGAGGGAGGTGGTGCCGGGGCATGGGCTAGGGCAGCGAGTGGGCGGCCGGGGCTAGGGTAAGGTGGTGGAGGCGTCGGGGCTTTGGGGCTCGGGTGAGGTGGATGAGGTGAGGAGGAGAGACATTGGCCGGGGCTGGAGGACGGGAGGAGACGGCTGCGGGGTTCTCGCCGGAGCTGAGGGAGTCGGTGGCTGGTCGAATAGGGCGTCGGAGGAGATGGAGGGAGGTTTAGGGTTCAGATGGTGCGAAGTCGGGCTCGGCTACGGGCGGCGGAGTCGGCTGCGTCGGCGGGGTTGACGAGAGAGAGGGTGCGATGGCGGCGGCACGGAAGTCGAGGGCTCTTTATAGCCGGAACAGTACTCGGGGATAGGGATCCGATTAGGGTTCAGTTTGGGTTTCGGGTCTGGGTCGGGTTTGACTCGGATCCGACCCGACCCGACCTGTTATACTGGGTTGGCTTGGTTCGGTTTAGTGTGGTTTTGTTTATTTTGGTTCAAGTGAACCGGGTTCAGTCAGGTTTAATCTTCTACGTTGGTTTTTAGGGCTTTAAAACTGTTTCTGAAGTCCAATAAATTCACAAAAATTTATCCTATGTCCGGTTTTCCATTTTACACTATAAAATATTATTTCCATAATATTTTAATACTATTTAACAATAATTAAAAATCATTTAATTTCAAAATATATAGATTTTAATTACAGAAAAATCCCAGAAAATTGGGAAAATCCAATTTAAATATTCTTGAAAAATTATGGGATTTACACAAAATCTATCACATCCATATTACCTCTGATAGGGTTTATTTCGAATCTATTATTCGCATCCCAAAGTGCGCAAAAAGGGTAATAGGTCCACCAAAATCCTCCAGTAGGATATCCTTAAAAAGCTATGTATAGTGCTACATTCATATTACCTCTAGCACCGCAAATGTCACAACATCAATGAAAGTAATTTCTTCTTTCATTAAAACAAAAAAAAAGAGTAGGGGAGAATACAAACATCAAATAGAAGAGGAGTCAGAGTACTCCAAATTATTGATGTACATTGCCAGAAAATGAAAGAAACAAGAGTCCGAGGACACAAACAATGGACGAGAAGCGTCTACAAAAGCCTGCTCCTCTGAGTTGGCAGGGGACTCAAGGAGTTCTGAAAAGATATCCATCTTCTGCACTCGAAAGACAGACGTTTCTCCAGCAGGTAGCGGCTCGGGCTCGCTAAAGTAGGAGTCAGAGGCCACCAGAGCAGTGGAAAGAGACATTTGATTTCCTTCGGAGCATTTCCAGAAGCCATCATGCCCAAAAACACGAATTGATGCAAGCAGCCTACAGATTGTTCGCTATTTATAGGCAAAGAATCAGCGGCTCATCTGGTGAATCATAACGATCTTCTCAGGGAGACATGATGATTCATCCCTATACAACCAAAACTGCGATTGTAGAGATTTGACGTGATCCTCTTAGAGATCCGGACTGACACAGCTGTGTAAACACGTCAGGCACACAATAGCACGTAAAGTGCAATAACTGGTCATTTCTCTTTCAGGGTACAAATTAAGTCAGTCAAACAATCGCGACAGAAAAAAACTTTTATTTCATAGACGCAAAAATAACAAACTACACGAATAAAAAACAGTCTCAGAAAAGGAAAGATAAACTACTGCTACTCATCGTTGGAGTATAACTCCAAGATTCATCTATGGAGATGGGCAATCTGATTTTCTCGGCGTCTAGTGGCCGACACTCGAGCTCTTTTGCCAAGACCTCAGGATCCTCGAAGCGGACATAGGCCTCATACCGGTCATCTAGCTTCTGCACCATGACCTCAATGGCGGAGGTATTTTTCGTAGCCCGGCTCACCTCGGCCTGGATAGCCTCCTCTTCCTGTTGGGCCTCCCGAAGATTATTTTCCAACATGTCAAGCTTGTCCTGGAGCTTCCGGATCTCCTCGGTTAAGTGCCCTTTCCTATTAAGGAAATCCTCCCTAAGATTGCTTAGTCGATCACGCTTCTGTCGTAGCTTCTGGAGGTCATTCAGCAAGCCTTCCCTAGATGAAGTTATGAGGTCCTTCTCTGCACCCAGCCCATACGATAATTCCTCGTAT
Source organism: Iris macrosiphon (assembly GCA_036927795.1). Lineage (NCBI taxonomy): Eukaryota > Viridiplantae > Streptophyta > Magnoliopsida > Asparagales > Iridaceae > Iris > Iris macrosiphon. Next base: position 23,153,810 of record JAYESA010000007.1, on the reverse strand, counting down.
TGAAGGGCTATCAGTACCCCCAGATTGTCTTGCTGATGTGGCCATAGCTCCATCAGGCATCGCTCCACCACCGCAAACTTTAGGTTTAGAAGGGTCGCTGTCGCTTCTAAACAGGGAATGCCCCTTAAAGAGTTGGCCTGGCCTTCGGCAAAGCGTCTCGCCCAGTCGAAGGACCTATTTTGCTCCAATACACCTTAGACAACTTGCTTCAAAAATATATAGAAACTCCGAATGGAGATCCGGACATGTTTATTAATCTCCTCCGACGTTGCCGGAGTCCAAGGCGGCTGACAGGAGGAAGAAGCCACAGGCGGAACAGGCCGCACAGCAACATCACCCAACAGCCTTGAGGGTGAAGCGGTAGCAGAGGAGCGACCAGTTGTACGAATCATGTTCCAGTCCTTCATAGCCTTCTCAAATGTTCGGACACCTGGCAGCTGAGCAAGCGAGAGTAGGCTGAAGGGGCGACCGAGGGCGGGAGTACCAGAGTATCCTGCTGCTGCAGCACTTACATGTACACCATCCCCAGGTTGCAATACACTAGCCCCAGATGTCGATCCAACCACCACTAAACTGGAAACATCGGGAGCGGCTTCCCCAGAACCACTTGTCAACCAGCTAGCCATAGAGGCCACAGCTGAAGAATCTCCAGCATCAACAGTTGGGTGAACGGTTGGTGTATTGGAAGAACCCACAACCACCATAGAGAGGGAGGTATCATTCGATTGGGGTCAACAGTAGGCTACGTAGATGGGTCATTTCCCCCATATGTGTTGGAAAAGAGGCTAGGCGTCCTCGCGACAAGCCCGCCGACTTCCTCTTCCACGTCCTCCTCAGCCACCACGTCCACCCTTACCAAATAAGGGGCTGACCCTGGAGACCCAGAATAACCAGTGATTAGCTTCGCCCGAAGCATGTAAAGTTGAAGCCAGAACACCCCTTCATGAGTAAACAGACGAAAGAACGTACCAAAAGGAGGGGGAGGGGGTTGCGGCTCACCCAATGTGTTCACAGCCCTACCGATAGCCTCTACATCATCTACAGAGACGTGCTCAGACGGTGTAAAGGGCTCGACCATGTCTGCACCCATCTCTTGGGCCCTAGACGGTCCAAAGGCAGGTTCTAACACACCTGCATTCACCTCCTGGAATTCCGAAGTCTCAGGTGCAGGCTCCGAGGTATCCGCGTCACATCCAGGAAAAGTTCCCCTTCAGGCTCTTGGTAAGAGACTACTGGGATAGCTGCCCATCGCAGATGATCCCTCTCCTCCTGCGTCTGCACATTGTCAAACAGATCAGTACCGAGATATCTGTATAAGGTACCAGGAGAAATTAAACTGAGAGGGTCTATAAATACCGTCTCAGCGTCCAAAGTGGGGACAACTTCAAAATCTACCATGGAGGGTCTCATATCCTCCTCTTTTTCCTCTCCTTCTTCTTTTTCCCCAGCCTGCTTTGGGGACTTCCTAGAAACATGCTTCCTATATCCCTGACGTCTCATCTTAGGCGGAGGGCTCCGTATTGGGGAAGCCCCATGCTTCATCGGATAGTTAGCGCGAGGCGAAGGGTTGTCCGAAGGTTCCTCTTCCTCCATAATATATTTAGAGTCGGCAACAACGACCTTTCCTTTCTCTTTCTTCCCACTTTTCTGCGGTTCCCTCCTCCGTGTACCAAACTTAGTACTAACAATAAAATTGGTATCCCGATCGAAGCCAGGGGGAGGTGTATTCACGGCCACATGGAAAATAGTTGCTGCATGGCTGATACGACCCAGAACTTTGCTATCCGACAGAGTAAACTAGACCTGGGTGCTGGTCGAAAAGAAATAGTCCCAAGCTCGAGCTCCATCGAGAATGCTACCCTCAAAACCGAGACAAGAGCTTGGGTTACCCAAAAAGAGCTGGTTGTATCCAAATTGTCGGACAAACCTACTGTGTAAGTAGGGTTCCAAGAAGACGAGGTTCTAGTTCTGATACACCAAGTGGAAAGGCCGGATATAGAGCAACCAGTGAAAGAGCTTCGGGGATAAAACCTGGTTATCTACACCACCATCACAGTGAACCCGGTTCACCTCATCGTCTGTGAACTTTGGGACTAAAACGAAGAAAGAATAGTCAGCCACACGAGAGAGCGCATGCTGATAAGCAGGAACCTCAGTATGAGCCCAGGGTATCCCACCATATCGATAAATAAATGCGTCAGCCTCTATCGCAGTCCCCTCAGCACCAGGACGCATCAAATATGGGTAATGCATCAACAACCAACCCATCAGTTAGTGATAAGGCATCTCGACCCAGTTGAAATCTCCTTCAGGGTCATGGGCCATCACCTTTATTGTGAAAGCATGAAGCCTACGATGGATGCTGTAGACCATCGCTGGGAGTAAGGCGAGCTTATGTCCGAAGACCAGCTTCACAGCTGGGAAGATGAGGTTGCGACTAACCCTCTCAATCGACTTGAAGCCTCCCGAGACTACACAGGTCCGCAACCATATCATCAAGAATCCAACCAAGGTGGCTTTCTCAGACAATGGTTGGGTATCCTGGTAAAAATAATTGAAACACTCACCAGAACTACCAAATCCCTCACCAGTGGTGACAGTCCTCTTGGTGCTGCATACTTGGTCATCAACACCTCTCCGAGTGCGAAGGCTCTGAACGGTGACATGACCTGAAGCATCAATGGCGAAGAGGTGACTGGTCCAGGCTTTAATGTGGGGTAGATTCTTCTCCTAGCTCTTGTCTTTCTTCTTCGAAACTTGCTGGAAAGTGCTATGGTAACATAACACCTCTCGGTACACAGCAGGAGACCCTGGATGTTGCCGTTCCAAATCCTCAAGTTCTTCATTAGTGGGGGTGTACTCCTTATATGGTTCATCATCCCAAGGAAACTGCGAGACATCATACATCTCATGGAGAGCGAGTCCTATCTCTCCGGCGGGAGCAAAGAAGGTCCCGGTGCGACGATTATACATTTTAGCCAAAGCCACAAACATCGCCGGGTTCTTATCCAAACCATAACAAGAACCTCATATGGTGTAGTAGAGGTCGACCACCTTCAAAGTCTGCTCATACCTCTCTAATACCCACTGCGTCAAGCCAACCCAAGAGGGCCAGTGACATATCCAGTTGAGCAAATACACTTTTTTCTTGGGATAAGTTCCCTTGGTTACAAGCTGGTTCAAAAAGGTGTCTGCTTCGTAATATCGGACATTCGGCCCCATCTCGCTAAAGAAAGTGCCAGGTACTAGTCCATGAACGGAGTAAGAAAATGATTCCTTGCTCGTCGTTGAAAATGATTTCTTGTTTGCCGCTGCTCCCTTCAGTTCTGAGTTGAAACAAATGCGGCATACCTGGGTTCCGTTATGTTTTGGGGTTAGGCTGCCCGACGTCTTCCTTAGAAGGGGTCCCACGTTGAAAGCTGATAAGGACCAATGGCGCTCCATCACAGGAATATGCACCTTCGTCCCATCAGAGGAGAAATTCTAGGTCTCTTTAATTTTTACTACCTTGGGATCCGAGATGGTGAGGGCATCCCCAAATTGGAAGATTGGCTTCAAATGAGAGTCGTCGATCCTCCCGGAGTTCAGTTGGCTAAGCAAGTAGAGCCAAGACTGGTTAGCTATCAACTTCAGTCTCGCCTGAGGCTGATCATTGTTGATCTGATCCTGAACATCGGCCACTATATGATCGAGCCTAACGCCCAAGGCAGTCTGAGCCCGCCCAATCAACACATCTTTCGACGGAACCACGGGCAAAGTCACTATAAAATAAAAAGTAAGAATTAGAGACATCAAGATGGCATGCGACCGAGTCATGAAAGTTGTATGCAACTAAGTCATGATAGGACTTCCATGCGGTCAAGTCACAAAAGGAGACATGCGGCCAACTCCTGGCAGAACCTCCATGCGGCCAAACCATGATAGGGCTTCTGTGCGGCTGAGTCAAGACTTGTGCACAAAGCCAAAGGGAGACCCATGCATAAAGCATGCAGCATGGTCATATACGAGGACCTGTATAATGGACTGGGTACAAAATTTCTGCGTGTCCAGAGTTCTCATCCTCCAACCCTTACCTTGGATGGGCGGCTGAACGTAAGGGTAAAAGGATGGGGCCTCATCCTCGGCCTTATATGATGAGGCATGACGTTTCCCCTTAGTGATGGCCTTCTTGGAAGAAGACGAGACCTTAGGGTCCATGGAATAATCTCTGGGAAGACGACCGAACACGGAGGAAGAAAAGGGGGAGAAGATATGTAAGATAGAACTCAGCAGAAGTAAGAAGTTCTCTCTTCCCCTCAAACCCTTATTTCTAGGCAACCAAAAAATGAAAATAGACCCTTCAAATTCTACCCTCATCCACTGATAGCTTCGCTCGGTTGGGCTTCCTCCTAAAGCCATCAGTATTGGGATCCATGTGAAAGGGTGGCTCAAAATCCGAACAAAATCCATTCAAGGGTCAAGGCAAATCTAGCAGTTAATGCATAATTGACAGCCTGACACCGTTCGGCCATGCGGCTCAATGACCATGCGGCCCGAACATACCCCATCCATGCTTCTTATTCAAAGTATTTCAAACTTATCAGTTTGAAAACTTTGAAGGGGGTCTTGTAGAAGCATGGAAAATGTGAAGCCATACGACCGACGTCCATGCACCCTCAAATAAAACTCAACAAATGATGGACCGCGTGGACACCATGCGGCCCAGAAAAGGGACACCCATGCGGTCCAAACAAGCGTCCTGACAATTGGCTGTAGGTCGACCTGACATGACGTCCTGATGACAAAAGATAACGCCTGACACATAATCCTGACAAAAAAGATTTTTTTTGATCGCCTCGAAGGACGATAACACACTAAGAGGTAGAAGTCCCAAGGATGGTGCAGAGCCACGTGGATAACACGACAAAAAGATCTCATGCGGCTCTGACCCATGCGTCCTAGACTCCATGCGGTCCATGCGTCCCGGACTCTATACGTCCCATGCGACTCTAGCCCATGTGTTCCAGACTCCATGCGGTCCATGCGTCTCTGGCCCCGTGCGTTTCAGACTCCGTGCATCCGTGCGTCTTTGGCCACATGTGTCCCAGATTCTACGTCGACCAAGTCTTGTTGTTACAATTGAGTGGTCCTCTCCAACCAAATAGCGACCACGTATCCATTTGACCAAGTTACGCCTACACAGTTAAGAATCATCCAGATACTCAGCAAACAATAAAATCCTAACAAAAGTTCACGTGGCAGCGGAGCCCGTATTCCCGTGCATAGATGTAGCACCCTTTTGTTGAGAGGGGACATGCGACAAACCCCGCCATCCATCTAGCCCAAAATCCATGCATCCAAAAATATGACTATAAATAGAAGGGTACAAGACCCGAACAAAGGGCTGACTGGCTATCTTCGAATCAACACTCAAGGGAGAGATAAGAGCTGCTGCATCGGATCATCCACGGAGTAAAGAGAGTTGCTACACTTCTAACCCTCTATTGTCACCCTCTAGAAAATAAATTTGTACTTAGATTGTCTTCTAGGACTCTTTTTTGTACTCTCTTAGTTTGTTAATCAAATTCAGTTCTCCCAGTTCTCGTTTTGATTTAAATGGCAAACAGGGATACCGTTCCCTCCCAATGTTACTACCACTTTTAGTTACCTAATTAGCCCTATGTTGTTGTTAAAATCTCAAGGCGTGGTCACATGAGAATTTTTCTTAAGATGTCGAACAAAGTACGGACATACTAGATATGAATCCATGAAAGTCAAATCTGGATTCACCCGAACGTGTATGCAACATTCAAATAATCAATATCCTATCCATGCTTTGGTAGTTGACTTGCTTATTGTGCCCGTGCTGAGAAAATAATGTATATATATTTTTAATATCACGCATTCAGGAATTTGGAGGCATTCTCGATGCGCAACCCAAATATGATCACTTAACACGTGATAAGATGTGTCACACCTCGGCGCACATTAAATCATAAACAATTATCAGGCAATAGTGGTATCAGCACAGATATAATATTCGAGTCCACTCACCAAACTTACAGTTGGTTATATGAGTCTTATCACATGGGGACACTTGGTCAAAATATAATCTCCACAAATCAGGTACACGGACTATCAATCAATTGGAAGTCTAATTATATAAAATCCTCGAATTAATAATTTTGCGGTCGAACGTGGGTAAGAAAAAATGTGTGAACTACTTTGGAGCAGATCCACAATCCTTAAACCAAACAAGGACCAAGATTTCAGATCGTCTTCCGAGCAGAACTATGCCCCTCACTCTATCCGACGAACAAATGATAAGTTATCTACTAATCTGAGTTTACTCTGGATTGCCACATGTTCTACTACAACATATAATCATATTATGCACATAGTCAGTTCTAGCACCTAGCCAAGTCTAGCACAGTCTGGTTATTAAGTCCATTCTTTCTTAGAATAACACAAACAAGAAGCCACGGTCAACCACATAGGATACGATAAGAAATATTCCAAATAAAATAATTAAACCCAAGAAATCGTGGAATATGTTCATAGATTACTATGGTCGCATAGTATCACATACGCGCATGATAAGTGCACGCATGGATTGCCTCATGGGTCAGGCCGCATGCACTGATCAAGCGCATGAGCAACTGGTCGCATGGATACGCTGGCCGTACAGACAAGCTGGCAGCATGGGTCAATTGACCGCATGCTCAGGGTCAAGGCATACTCCTTGGGACAAGTGTTGAAGTGACAAGTAATAAATAAAGTATCAGTGATGTGACATAAAGTGACTGATGTAATAAAGTGTGTCAGAAAGAAAAGACAAAACCAAAGAAATAACTGCCAACGATTCAGAGTTATGCGTCAAAGGAAAATAGTGACCGCATGCTCTCAAGGCCGCATGAGTATCGGTGCCGCATGGGTTGTCTCTTGTACTTAGCAAAATTCTCATTCGTTCAGCGAGTAAAAGCACAAGGTATTTAAGGACACTTGTGTAAATCAGCAGTCATGCGTCCAACAAGATGGACGCATGTTCTCACTATGCAGCAAGAGTTTAGGCCACCTAACCCTCTCAGGCCGTATGGTACTCTCAGTCGCATAGCTCACTGGCCGCATGCGAACTTCGTCTTCTCTAGACAGCAAGTTCAGTCATAGCAAAAAAAGCTCCAAAAACCCAAAATTTATTTACTTCATAAAAAGTTTATTTTAACTCTGAATCAAGTGAAACAAAAGCCAAAACACTTAAAATAAAGTGCTCCAACATAAGGAATAACTAGTTTTCAAAAATACTAAGTTTTAGTAGATCAAAACCAAGAAAAACTCATAGAACACATAAAGATCCAAATCTTGAAAATCAGATCTACAGGAATCTATACATCAAAATCCAAAACTCCAATAACTAAATATGATCAACAACTAAAGAAGAATATTTTTTATTAAATAAATTTTAAAAACAATATTTATGTAAAAATCCAAAAATCTATGGCTTCACCACTTTGAGCAAGATGTACTTACCTAGATGGACTAACTAACCTCTTCCTAGAACTAAGTCTAGGGATAGGGCTTAGGATTTTAGTCAAGGGGAGCTCTTGAGGGAAGGAGGAAGAAGAAGGAAAGTGAAAATGAGGAAGAATGAGAGGCGAGAGAAAACCACATATATACCAAGTGGAGAAATGAGGTTAGCCCTAGGATTACGTCATAACACTCTCCAACAAAATCTCAACCATCCAAATTAGGCTTAGTGGTTCCAAGAGTGGACCGGGTTTGGTATCCATCCTATATACGGGTCCTAGCACGAGTCCATGACAATTGCCAAGGTGTTCACTACTGGTCTCGGGTAGTCTCCCACAATAAATAGGAATACAATTAAATATTACAATATATTTAACAAGAACCAACGCGTAAATACAGCATAAATACATCTACAGAGAAAATTTTAAATATAAAAAATTTAAGAATACCAAATCTGGGAACGGGTGTGACAATGACCGGTGATGCTAACCTATTCGCAATACTATCGATGAAGAAAGAAGGGTATATCTCCTTCGGTAACAACCTCAAATGATATATCATTGGTAATGGTAATGTAGGTTTTTTTGCTATCCTGTTATTAAAGATGTTTGTCTAGTAACGAAATTAAAATATAACCTACTCAGCATCAGTCATCTAGCTTACCATGGTTACAGTATTAACTTCGTAAAAGACAAATGTTCTATTTATAAAAGATCAACATGTAATATTATTTTTGAAGGCATTAAGTAAGACAATATTTATATATTATATCTTTCAAAGGACATTAACAATGTAGGCAGATGTCTATACGCCAATAAAGATGACAACTGGCTATGGCATATGCATCCAGGACATGCAAATATGGATACTATTGCAAGACTATCCACGAAAAAGTTGGTAAGAGGCTTACCGAAGATTACTTTCATGAAAGATATGGTATCTTTTTAGCTTATGCTACCAAAAGCAAAGGATATAAAGTATTCAACAAGCAATCACTAACCGTTAAAGAATTAATAAATGTCACATTCGATGAACTCAACAGTCAAGCACAAAATGACAGCGACGACGAAGATGTCAGACCAATAACCGACAAGGCTCCTGAAGATACTACCGGAACAAATTATCTGGAAAGTCTACCCAAGAGAATGAGATTCTCTACAGATCATCTAGAGTACTTGGTAATAGGTGATGTATCAAAATGTGTAAGTACACGCTCTTCAAATAGAGATATCATTGCAAATGTTGCTTTTATTTCTCAAATAGAACTTAAGAATGTAGGAGAAGCTTTTATTGATGAATTTTGGATTTCTACTATGCAAGAGGAACTCAACCAGTTCGAACGTAATCAAGTTTGGGAACTCGTTCCCAGACCTAATGATTATTTGATCATTGGTACTAAATAAATTTTCCGAATTAAATTAAATAAGAATGGTTCAGTTATACGTAACAAAGAACGTCTCGTAGCTAAAGGTTACAACCAAGAGGAATGTATTGACTACGATGGGACTTATGCTCCGGTTGCTAGACTAGAATATTTTCAAATACTTTGTGCTTTTGCAAGTTTTCACAATTTAAAACTTTTTCAAATGGATGTTAAAAGTGATTTTCTAAATGGCTTTATAAAAGAAGAAGTTTTTGTTAAACAACCCCTTGGTTTTGAAGATTTCAAATATCCTGACCATGTATTCAAGCTACGAAATACTCTATATGGACTCAAACAAGCCCTACGAGCTTGCTATGAGCTCCTCACATCCTTTCTACTTGAAAACAGTTTTTTAAAAGAAAAAGATACTACCATGTTTATAAAATCTACTAATGATTCCATGTTATTAGTGCAAATATACGTAGATGATATCATATTTGGATCTACTAATGAGATTCTATGTAACGAGTTTGCTAAGTGAATGCAGAGTGAATTTGAAATGGGTATGATGAGAAAACTCACATTCTTCCTAGGATTGAAATAAAGCAAGATTCACAAGGAACGTTCATTAATCAAGCTAAGTACAAGAAGAATTTGCTTAAAAAGTTTGACATGGACAACGCAAAACCTATTGAAACTCCAATGGAAACATCAACAAAGATTGACCTGGATGAAAGTGGTAAACCTCCAAGTATACGTAAGTATTGAGGTATGATTGGTAGTTTATTATACCTAATTGCTAGTCGCCCATATATTATATTTTCTGTATGTCTCTGTGCTAGATATCAGACTAATCCTAAGAAATCACATCGGTGTGCAGTTAAATGTATCTTCCGATACCTTAAAGGAAGTTTGTCGGCAGGCCAAGTCTTTAATATTATCCTACAATAATTCTTTTAGTAAATACTGTGATTTATTACTCTTAGTATTATTGCTAAGGCCAAGTATTTAAGTATTATTCTTATTGCTATATATATATATATATATATATATATATATATATATATATATATATATATTCTTAGCACACTATTCTTAGTATATGTGATTGAGCATCCCAACCAAATTAGGCCCAGGCCCATTAATGGTCAAGGGGACCAGGCCCATCGTTAGCAACCCGACCCATTGCTTCACAACCAAACCAACCGATCAACTAACGGATGACCAACCCTCAGTGGTCCATCAGACCCATTGATGGTTGAACCCAATTAATAGAGCCTTGGCTTAAGAAGCCACAGCCGAGTCAGTCACCCCAACCCACTCCCTTACCCGACCTAACCCCTTCACCTAATAAACAAGACCAGCCTGGTTATTTGTAAACCAAGCAGCAGCAAAAGCAACCTCCTCCTCTTTCCTCTTCTCCTTCCATGGATCACTGTGGATCAGGAACCACCGACCCTCCTCTTCTTCTCGTGTTTCCCCGAAGGCTCCAGAAGATCCTATACATCGCCAGAAGACCCCCGATCCACCGCCCACCGACTTCGCCTCCTCGTCATCAATCCTCGCAACCAACGAATCTCCGCTGTCCGCGGCCACCGCCTCAACCCCGGTACCGACCTTCCATCTCCTATAAATAGGATCCCAATCCATCCATTTCTCATCACTTCACCGAAGCGAAGCTCTGCCCAAACTCCTTCTTCCTCCTCCACCCCTCTCGAACCAGAGCTCGGAGCTCCGCTGGTCATGGCGACCTCAAGTTCGGCGAAGGCGAGCTCCACCAAAGCTTTGTTCTGGAGACGAGCTGTCTCCTTCAATCCTCGACGTCGTTAGCTACCGGAAGATCATCACCGATCGACGAGGCGGGACATTAACCAGCCCTGTGGATCGTTGTCAACAACAAACCATAGGTAAATCTCCGATCTCTTTGATCTTCTTCCTTTGAATTTGATCTAATTAACTTTTATGATCGACTGATCTCTTCGTCCCTCGTTGACTAGGAATTTGACGACGACGAACGATCAGTCATTCCCTGGTGATTCAGGTGATCACAGGCGATCATCCGACAATTACAGTCAGTGATGGAGCTAGCCTTTAAATTTAGGGAAGGCAAATTTGAGCGACATGTCGGACAACATGTAGGACGGTATGACAATGTGCTCTGTCTCTTGGCATCGGTGCGGCGATGCGGTCCGTGGCGAAGCGAAGCAGCGGACTGACGTGGGACATCGAGGGAAAGCCTTTGGCAGTGGAGAAGTTGCAGGAGACGTAGACCGGCACGAGAAAGATGTCCGTCTCCCCTGGGTCCGAGATCCGGAGTGGAGATCCCGCAAGCGTCTCGTGGACCAACACCTCCACCGCGAAGAGATGCGACCGGCATCTCCCGTCGGCGAGCCAGTCCCTGTTGTAGCTGGACGGCAGGTCGTAGATGTAGATCTGAGGTCCGATGGATGGTCGGCCCTGGTCGAGACTTTGGTGACCGCTCTAGAAGTGGAGGTGGAGGTGGGAAAGAGGAAGCTGTAGTAGAAGAAGTAGAGGGAAAGGCAGAGCCACAGCACCAAACTGTAGGCTATAGTACTTCTTAGAGATAGATTCCTAACCAAAATTTCAAAATTTTTTTTTTTCCCAATATTTGGGGGGTGGGGCTGCAGCCCTCCCTTGCCCTAACAGGACTCTGCCTCTGATTACAGTCATTCGAAAATCTGAGCATATCGTTCTTGAAACCTAGGTCAGTGTTTGATTTCTCCTTCTTGATTTCTGAGTTGTTCTTCAGATTCGATCATCGAGGAATTAAAATGAACTTTGATATCTTCTTCTTTGTTTCTGCACTATTTGTGATCGATAAAATGCCACAGGGGGACATCGACTCTGATCACTAGCAAGCGTGCATGGAGAATTGAATCAATCTATAGGGAGTTTGATCGGTGAGTTTCTCGTCAAGATTTTGATTCGTTTTCCTTCCTTTCCTCAGGTTCTTCAAGTATTTTGATCGGTTAGAATCCTGATTGGATTTGTTCTTGTATCTATTGATAGCATAGATAACTGTCAATTTCTAGTTTGATTGTGTTGTTCCAGTTTTGCATCATTCGACAGTGAGTCGATCAGTTCTGAATCATTTGAAACTTATTTCCGTTCTTGTGTCCGCAAGACCAGATCGGACACTTTCGAATCCTCTATCCATCTGTGTCCGTGAAACAGACACAGTTGTCTGGCTGTACAGAAAATATTTTTAAATAAATTAACTAAAACAAAATAATTTTTAAAAAATTTGAAATCATGAAAGCTTTCGTCCTATGGGATGTAAAAAATTTGAAAAATTAAAATTTTGTTATATGTGCCAAATTTTTGCCAACGAGGAATGTTAAATTTTTGCCAACCGAATTGGCGAAAATCAGACAATGATTTTTTTTTTTTCATTTTTTTTGGTTTTTTTTTTAGGTTTTTTTTTGTGTTGGTTTTTTGGGATAGTTGGGTTTGATTTTTTTTTTTGTTGGTTTTATAAAAAAATAACCAATAGATTTTCTAAAGATGATTTAAAATTAACTAACATATTTTTTCAAATATTAGATACGGTTTTTTTCATATAAAGTAATATATTTATATAAAATTATAAAAAAAGGGAAAATTTTGATGAATTTGCAGGGAGGAGGAGGACTCGCCAACTGAGTTGGCGGGACGCAGTCCTCGAGAGGCAGCTCGCCAACTCAGTTGGCGAGGGATGCTGAGTTGGAGCCAGTGACCGTTGCACTCTGTCCGCTAACTCAGTTTGCGAGTAAGGATCCGTTCACACACTTGGAAAACATTATAGCCGTTGCACAACGGCTATTACATTCAACACTCCCACTCTATATATTTCCTATCTCAACTAAATCATCCAACACTCACTCTATTTCCTCTCTTCTCTCTAGCAAAGTTTCCAACACTCTCTCTGTCTATCTGCCGCTAGCAAAGCTTCAGTCAAAGTTTTGCCTGCAGCTAAAGTTCATCTGAGTTTTCTGTAGCAAAAGTTCTCAACCGTCATGGATCGTAGCGTAAGAATTGTATGCTCGCACAGCGGTAAAGTAAATGGGTTAAATTACGAAGGAGGAGAAAGTATAATTTTTTCAACTTATCCGAATATTAGTTTTGAAAATTTACGTAATCATATTATTGAACGTTGTTCTATTCATTATGATTTTATTCTGAAGTCTATTTTTTGTTCTAATTGTTTTTGATAGATAATGAAGATGCATGGAATTATATTTTTGAGATTAATTTACAATCACGGTATATAAAAATATATGTTATTAAAGTAGCAGCAACATTAGATAGTAGAAATAATGAATATTTTTCTGAATATCAGCATGTTAGTTCGGGTGCTAGTTCTTCTCAACAAATTGTTTCATTTATCCAAGAAGGTCATTCATCAGATGAATCTAACCATGATGATGATGATAGTGACAACGACGATGAAAATAGTGATGATTTGTTGAAAATGTAGATTATACGGTAGATGATGATGTTGTAAAAGCTATCACTGATGAAGTATTTAAGGGACAATCATTTCCTAGTCGTTCTCACTTTAGAAGTTTTATAAGTAATTTAGCAATTAAATATAATTTTAGTTGTTCAGTTAGTGTTATGAATAATGTTCGTGGAATGATATATAGTTGTGATCAACCGAATTGTAATTGGAGAGTACATGCCAAATCTATTGGAAATGGCGATATAGTTAAAGTTAGTACATTAGAAAATCGTCATTCTTGTTTAGGAAGACTTAGTACAGGACGTCATCGACTAGCTACCGCTGCATGGATTAAGACCATAATAATTGACATTATTAGAGATAACCAGTCATACAGTCCATCACAAATTGTTAAAGATATATATAAGGAGCACCGTATACAAGTTAGTTATTCCAAAGCCTAGAGAGCCCGAGAGACAGCATTAGCTGAAATTAATGGTAGTTATGATGAGGCATACGCTAGTCTTGAGGAGTATTGTTATAGAATTATGGAGACAAATCCATGTAGTACATGTTTTATTAAAACTGCTGAAAACAATAGCTTCCAACGGATTTTTATTTGTTTTAAGTCATGTATTGGTGGATTTTTAAGGGACTGTTTACCAGTTATTAGTACTGATGCTACATTTCTTTCGTCTAAATATCAAGGTATCTTATTTATTGTTTGTGCTCACGATCCTAACTATCAATTATATCCTATAGCTTATGCAGTTGCTAAAGGTGAGAATAGTGATTCTTGGTCTTGGTTTTTAAATTCTCTTAAAATATCTTTTGAAAGTTGTTTTAATGATTGGAGTACAATTTCATTTATATCTGACAAGCAAAAAGGATTAATAAATGTTGTTCGTGCTATTTTTTCTGCATCTCCTCATTTTTTTTGTATTCAACATTTTAAACAGAACATGAAAAAAGTTACCAAAGAACCAGTATTTCAATACTTGTTAGACTCGCTTGCTAGATCATATAATGAAACGGATGCAGAGAGTGTGTTTGATATAATTAAAGCCGAGAACATAATTTTGTACGATTGGCTTATTGGTGTAAACGATGAAAGTCGTTGATTTGAACATTGGATAACAGCGTATGCTACTTGTCCTAGATTAGATATTAACACTTCTAATCTTGCTGAATGTTTCAATAGCTGGATTAAGAAATTACGAGATAAGCCAATAACAATACTTCTCGATGGTATTAGAGCCAAGATTATTATACTTCATGATAATCGTAGAAAGAATGCTGAAAATATAGACTCAGATTATTGTCCGAAGATGTTAAAGAACATGGCTTCTATTATCAAAGAGAAGAATCACCTGGAAATATTAGCTATTGATAGTTATAAGTTTGAAATAATAGACCGTGCAACAAGTAGAACCTATATTGTTAATATAACTGACAGATCTTGTACATGTTTTAGATGGTACCATACTTATATACCATGTATACATGCATGTTTTGTTTGTAGATATTGCAATATTAGTATTGATAATTTTTATCCTGCAGTATTTTCGACGGAGACCTTGAGAAGTGTATACACACCAAAAATGGAGCCAATTTCAGTTCCCTACAAGATCCAAGCTCCTTTGATTAGATGACAAATTGGGGTACCAGATGTAAGACGCAAAGCCGGAAGACCAAAGAAGAACCGCATCAAACACCGAAATTCATCGACGAGAGATCTACGTTGCAGTAATTGTGGTGCTATGGGACACAACCGAAGAAGATGTACTAGTCAACCGAGAGAGTAAAATAGAATTGTTCAATACAAACTTAAAAATATTGTAATAGTGAGTCTGATAATGAGAGAGTAAAATAGAATTGTTCAATACCCAAATATTGCAATAAAAAATCTTTACAAATCATACAAATATTGCAATCATACATTGTTACAAATTATCTACTCATCCTCCTCCTCGTCTTGTTGAGTTTGGGTAGGCAGCGGTGCTGATGGAGTCGGAAAAAAATTGTGTGAATATTTGGTAGCTTTCATCTCCAACAGTCTGGTAACTCGGGCCTGCTCCAGCAGTCAGGTAACTCGGTCCCGCTCCAGCATACTGGTCACTCGGGCCCGCTCCAGCATACTGGTAACTCGGGTCCGCTCCAGCATACTGGTAACTCGGGCTCCCTCCAGCATACTGAAAATGGTCCTCTGCAGTATCCCTCCGACGACGACGAGTGTGTCTCTGTCGTACTAAGCCGGTCGGATAGTCTGGTGGAAGACGTGATTGTACTGGAGGCATTTCAGGTTCCCGTCCAATACCCAGATGATCAACACGAATCACAAGTTCCTCCATAAGACGCCGACTTTGTGGGTTTATATCAGGTTGTTGTAAATATTGTCGGTATACACCACTCTGAAATATGAAACTTGTAAATTAATATATTTATCATATCTATGTATATGTATTTTTGAAAGTATAATGAAGTCATACCAAATCATGCATGCCATCGGCAAAAGCACGCAGAGTAGAATCATCTACGGATCTACTCTTGAACCTTTGCTCCTCATATTGGTATACTCGGTTGCTCATAAGAGGGCATCCCCACCATTGCCTATAGTCCAGGTTACCCATGTCTGCATAATGTAAACAAAATTTTAGCAAACTATTTACACTAAATCAATACGAATAATGAGTAACTTATAACTTACATTTCTCAGCAGATCTTAGTCTGGGAGACATGTCCCTCACACTATAATTCTCGAACCGATTATTCCAGTCAGCAACGAGACCAAGGATTCGTTGTAATGCATTTGTTGCCTCATAACCGACTGTCGGTGGATCATCGAAAATTATTGGGCTCATTCCGAATTGTCGAAGACACGGTCTGCCGGATGGTACATGGTGAACCGATCATATATAATATAAGATCTATGTAAAGTAAACACATATGATGTCCTCTTGATTTCTGGAGCATCATCTTCACATGAGTAAGGTAACCAGGTAACCTATTTAAAGATATTGTATCAAATGGATGTGATGTTTATCTATGATCAAAACTGAAATAATTTAAAGATATTTATTAGATATTTAAAAATTACCTCATTATACTGCAGTGTATCAAATTGGCTACGATAAAGTGATACACTCCTGTATTGGTAGTGTTGATAATCTACTACATCTGTGGGTCAGCGCATAGCAACTGAAAATACTCCAACATCACTGAGAATGCTAGTAACAGGCCTACCAATATAGAAGTGCTCGTAGGACCAGAACTATAAAACAAAAATATGACATTAGTACAAACAAAATTTGCGTATAAAATTACTCTAACTTTTTTAGGTCTTTCATTCATACCTGAATCAGTGAAATACATCCACAAATACTCTTGCAATTGGATCTCACAAATTCTGACAAATTGGCGTATAAAAGGGCAAGAGTAGCAGCTCCCCACGCATGCTGAGTAGGTTTTGTCAAATCATCCGAGAATGGTAGAAGCTGCACATTTATCATATTTTTCGATGCATCAAAAAATAGAATTGCACCACATAAACAGAGCAGATACGCTCTAGTGCAACGAATGACCTGGATATGTTAAGTGTTATATAGACACTAAATTAAGTCATAAACAAATTTACTAATAAAAATACATACCCGCATTTCATCTACATCAACCACCCCGTCAATAGTGTGATGTAGGTCCATGAAGTTGCCACGAAGCCATGTAAGCTTCACAAAATTGCCGTCTTTTATACCAGATGGAGGGCTAACTCCGAGATACCTCCTGATCAGATCAGATCCCTCTAAGTGCGGATCAAAATATATAGTGTCACATTTAATAGGCAACCCTAGTATATTTACCACATCAAATAGGGTGATCGTCATCTCGCCGAATGAGAGTTGGAAAGTGTTGGATTCGGGTCACCAACTCTCCGCAAGACTTACAACTAAATGAAGATCGTGGATTAAATATCTAACACGATCTATATAGTGGAATCCAAAGGATTCCACCAAAGCCTTTTGGACCGAATTTATCTCCCACGTACGATAATTCCTTTCGGTCCGCCAATGTACATGGATCCAGGTTCGTAAACTAAGATCATGGTCGTATAACTATAAAAAATATATGCATTATATTTTGTGTGTAAATTACTAAATTTGGAAACTTGTAATTTCAAAAATTACCTCGCTAGTAAATATCCGACTAGAAATGTGGTCTTCACATTGCTTAATAATAAGCTGGGTAGTCGGTCCACCAGGAATACGACCGTCATTGTGGTTAGCCATCTCCAAAAATGTTGATTATAAGATGCAAAGGGATTGCTATGAGAAGGAGGCGGAGGAGAAGTGCTGTGAGTAGGAGGAGGAGGAGGAGGAGGAGAAGAATTGGTGTGAAGAGGAGGAGGAGGACTTGAGAGTAGTTATAGGGAGGGAAGGGGGGGAAGTTGAGGGGAGGGGAGGGGGGGGGGGGTCTCCGAGAAGGGGAGGAGTCGGATGGGTGGTCTCCGAGGAGTCAGGGTATCCGAAGCGGCGAGGGTGGGGAGGATAGCGGCCCGCCAACTGAGTTGGCGAGCTGCCTCTCGAGGACTGCGTCCCGCCAACTCAGTTGACGAGTTCCTCTCGAGGACTGCGTCCCGCCCCCGCCAACTCAGTTGTCGAGTCCTCCTCCTCTCTGCAAATTCATCAAAGTTTTTCCTTTTTTTTATAATTTTATATAAATATATTACTTTATATGAAAAAAACCGTATTAGATACTACATCTATTATCATTCAAAATATAATTTTAGAAATAGCAACCGTTTGATTATTATCTATACTAATTTGTTATTATGTATACTAATATAATTTTAAAAATATAATTATTATCTATACTAATTTGTTAAATAGAAACTTTTTTGATTAAATCAAAATCTATTATTAGTTAAAATTTTATTATCTATACTAATTTTTTATTATCTATACTAATATACTAATATGAATGATAACTGTTTGATATTATCTATACTAATTTTTTATTACCTAACTAAACACATATTCAAAATTTAAAACATATATTTATGAGAAATCATAATTAAAATAGATATCACAATTTAACAAATAACAAACTAATTATTTGTTATATATATAATTAATTATTTTAAATAAATTTTGTTTTCAAATAATAATAAATTATTTTTTAGTGATATGAAAGAAAAATATATTATTGATAATAATATTAATCAATAGATTTTTTTATTATTCATATTAGTATAGATAATAACAAATTAATATAGATAATACAAAAATTCGAAAATAAAATGACCGAAAGTAAAATTTGGAGGTCGAAACATCTTTTTTTGCGATTTTAAATTTTTTGGAAGTTCGTTAAATGGTGAAACGGTTTAGCCCATAGTAATTTTCGATACGGTCATTTTGGTACAAACTGGATCTTGTTTCGATCTCTCAGTCAAAAATTATAATACCTTAAAGTTTTAAATTTTATACTTTTTGTCTGTAACATGTGCGTCTTGCTTCGGATGAATTTTTTTTCTACATTAATTATGTTACTCTAGTCGAAAACAGACAAATCGACCTATTGTTTAACGAAAAACGATTTCCAAACAAATAGTTATGGCCGCTCGAAGTCTGTTCGACTGCAGACGTAATTTTCTTACGACAGATTTTTATTTTTATTTTTGGATGTTCAATGATAGCATATTTTATTTTGGATGTTAAATTTTATTTTATTTTCTAAATTATTTAAATAATTTATTGCTACAACATTTTAAAAAAAAACTAAACCTAAATAAAACTAAACAAAATCACTCTTTTTTCCATAAATAAAAAATCAAACCAGAAAAAAAAACCAAATCCAATTATACCAAAAATCAACACAAAAAAAACATACAAAAATAAACCAAAAATAAAAATAAAAAACCAAAAAAATAACATTCAGATTTTCGTCAACTCAGTTGGCAATTGGCAAAAATTTGACAAATATATAAAAAAAAAGTTAATTTTCAAATTTTTGTCATCCAAGATGGCGAAAACTTTCGTGATTTCAAAATTGTTTCGTTTTAGCTAATTTATTTAAAAATATTTTCTGTACAGCAATTTTTTTTTGTTATATGTATGATTCATTTACCCTCTGTTCTACTGTTAATATAGTTTGGTGATGATATTTAGGAGAGAATACAGTAGGTTGAACGGAGTATTAGCGGGAAATAATATTTTGAATTCAAATGTTCAAGGCATTAGACTCAGAGTACTGTGGCCTTTAGATTAAATGAACATCCCATTTGAATTGTGCTAAATCATTGGGTTCATTTCCATTCCAACTTTTGGGATGGAGTAAAGGACTGGACTGAGATTCAGTGGTTAGATTAAGGGTTAAATCATTTAGTAGAAAATTGTTAGTAATCAGAGGTTAATTGATTAGTTGAAAGTTCCTGTCACTTAATTGAATAGAAATAGAATTGGTTGATCTAAGGAGTTACTTAGAGTTTGTTAGAATTTATCTTAGGGATTATTTGGACTTAGAGGCTAACACACCTATATTGTCTTTTAGGAGCGTCTTTCCACACCATTGACCTCGAGGATAAAGTCAAGTACATGCTATCTTACTTTTCTATACAATATTTTCATGCATGTGTATTATTCTATTACGCATGTTCATATGTCATGTCATGTCATGTCGGGAAGGGGGAACATTAGAAGAGCATTTGGTTTTTCTAGCATTGGACAAATATGTGAATGATAGCACCGTCACTAGACGTGCCTGATGTCTATTTACGTGTGTCTGTGACTGATAGTATATCATTCGTGATATACCTGATTCTTGATATAACCCCTACATGCTTGATAGTGTTCCACTTGCATGTGTCACATGTAGCTTGAGCATATCGACAGGTACATTTCTTTTCATGTTTACTGGTCATTTTTATCTATTATGTACTATTATTTTCTTGTATTATGTACTATTATTTTCTTGTATCATATTGTATAACACTGTGAGATATGTATGTTACTTTGCTCTTTTCCTTAATGGATAACCATGACAGATGATGATGACATGGAGGACACTCCTTTGGAGACTTAGACTGTTGATTAGTTTCATTTCCTTTTGATACTTTGTGTGGTGGATGTATAGTGTTGTGATAGTTGTCTATACATTTCATCGGGTTTGTTCCGAACATTCTTTGTAAAAGATATGTAATAAAAGCAATAGTGAATTATGGTTCTCGTTCATATGGAAAAATGTGTCTAAAGAGCTGTGATGAGTAATCAAACATTATACTTGGATGACAATTGAGGTGTAGACAACTGACTACCGTTGTCAATGACAACGTAGGCTAGACATGCACTGCCCGAACCCGATTATTCGGGAGCGGGGTGTGTCATGATTGCAAAAATATGATCTCTGGAGTCTCGTGTAAGGCGGGCTTGAGGATGGACATCAATGCTGGTTAGATGATGATGTCCTATAAATGAGCATACTTCGAAAAAGCTTTTTATACCGAAGGGACATTATTGTAACTCCCTCTGTTTGTAACAATGCAAACTTTGCTTTTTGTTATTCTCTTGAGTTATAGCATAATAGACTATGACATGTGCATTGTAAATGCATTAACAAGATGTCTAGTCTATGCCTTATCACCGAATGTGGCCGTAAGGAGGTGGAGAAATGTGAAGTTTATGCACAGACGAAGATCGTCAGGAAGCCGTACAGAATGGTGAACTGGAGCACAGATCTTCTGGAGTTGGTACATTCAGATATCTGTGACTTCAAGCAATTCTCCACGAAGGTCGGGATGAAGTATTTCATTAATTTCATCGACGATTTTTTAAAGTATGCGTTCGTATATCTTCACAAATCGAAAGATGAAGCATTCAAGAAATTGAAGGACTTCAAGGCTGAAGCTGAACGTCAAACCGGTCAGCAACTCAAAAGACTCAGAAGCAATCGAGGCGGAGAGTATCGTACCTTAGAATTCACATCGTTCTATAAAGAATATGGAATTGTCAATGAAACGACTGCTCAGTATTCTCTCCAATCCAATGGAATTGTAAAAAGGAAGAACATGACGATAACAGAGACGATGAACTCAATGTTGTTGACGGCAGTACTTCCAAAGTGCTTTTGGGAAGAAGCTGCGGTTATGGCTACATTTATTCTAAATAGAGTACCATTTGCGACATCTGACACATCATAAGCTAGCTCTGGTTCATGATCTGACCCAACTTGAATGTTATTCGAGTGTGGGGGTGTCTGGCCTATGTGAAGCTTCCAGACCTCAAGATTCGGAAGTTGGGACGAGGACAACTAAGACTATATTTATGGGCTATGCCAATAAGAGTGATGCTCGGAGGTTCTTTGATATTGAATCTAATCATATCATTGAATCTCGCGATGCATAATTCTTTAAAGACAAGTTTGCTAGGCACAAGAATGTTGTTCTCATGGATATTCCGGAGAATGTTGCTAGCATCGATGAGGCAAGTACCTCCCAGAGAGAAGTAGTTCAAGAAGAAGTTATCGTTGATGAGACAACATTTGAACTAGAACCCGCTGAGCCGAGAGCAAAGCGAGTGAGGAGGCCGAAAGACTTTGGAGAAGACTTTGTTACCTATCATGTGAAAGCTGATCCGCTTACCTATGATGAGGCAATGACGACCAGTGATGCTTATTTTTAGAGAGAGGATGTCAATGATGAATTTGACTCGATAAATTCCAATAATACTTGGAAGTTGGTCGATCTACTCGAAGGAACTAAACCTATCAGATGCAAATGGATTTTCAAGAAGAAGATGAAGGCAGACGAAAGTGTTGATAAGTTCAAGGCCAGGCTGGCACTATTAAAATACACTGATTTAGCGACGGAATATTGACGACGGTCAATATCCGTCGCCAAGTAGCGATGGTTCACCGTCGGTTGGACGACCAATAACCCCCTTTTGCTAATTAAACAACTATTCATCGCTAGGTCGTCGCCAATTAGTCACTAAATAACCACCAGTTTGCGCGGTCTACCGCAGGAACAACGCGAGTAAACATGGCAACGGTCTGGCGATAGATATTGAATCGCGGATACGTCGACTAGATAGTTTAGTTGTGGCGACGGATTTGGACGCCGCATATCCGTCGCCAAGTACTGTGTCCTAGGTTATATTAATTAGGCAGTCGATCGAAATAAAAATTTTGATCAATCGCGCCTCTCTCTCCTCTCCTCCGGTCCCGTGCTCCCCTCCGGCCCGTGCTTCCCTCTTCTCCGTTCCCCTCTCACCGGCGTTCCCCTCTTCGGCTACTCCCCTCTCCTTCGTTCCCCTCTACAGCGTTCCCCTCTCCTCCGTTCCTCTCCACTGTAAGTCTTCCTCCCCTCTCCTTCCTCTGTTCCCCTCTTAGGTTTGCACTGGTATGTGCATTTACACATCTGAATGGTATCCAAATCTGTACTCTGTAACTTGAGGTGCTCTGTAAATCTGAATTGTGCCCAAATCTAAACTGTCCAAATATGAATTGTGTCCAAATCATTTCTGAGCAAAATCATGGAATATTTAACTGTACAAGTGTCTGTGAGTAGGGGGATTTCCTGTATCAGCAACTTGGGGTGCACCAAATTTGAACTGTGTCCAAATCTGTACTCTTTAAACTTCAAGTGTGCAAGTGTCTGTGAGTAGGGGGATTTTCTGTGTGCATACTGGAAAAGGAGAAGCAGGCCTGGGTTAGATCTATGGTTATAGTTATTTTCATGTTAAGTTCATTTCCATATATGGAGTTTATTGGCTTTGGTATCATTAAGGATTTGGTGAATATCGTATTGGTTTGAGTATCATGAGTATGGATACTTCATATTTGTGTGTGGGTTTCATAGTGTTTAGGGTGTCATAGTATTTTCATGAGTATCATGGGGGTTTGTATGAGGGTATCATAATTAGGATACCAATAGGTAATAGGTATTGGAGTTGGGATACCAAGGTATGGGTAAGCAAGGACTTTGCCCAATAACGACGAGGTATAGTCCATGCAGCCATTTGACTGACGAGGTAGAGACAATGCAGCCGTAGATAACATTGACTGTGCTTTGGCCCCCATCCCTCGGCAAAGATGATACAACAACCCATCACTATATTTTATATTGTGAGGTGATGTCTTAGCATTACATTATGTGGGTTCATCTTAATTCTGTTATATCCTTCAGATACTACATTTGATAAGAACATATACTACACTGATGTATAGAACTTAGATGATTCACACTAATGTATGCTATAATAAATTTTGGGTAGTGTTTTGAGCCATCGATAACCAAATTCATGTCGATACTATGCGGAAAGACATTATATTGAACAAATGTCGATGTTGTAACTTTCACCTATTTCTCTACTTTTCGTTATGGTAGAATACACAAAGTACGAATTACAATGCTTTTAGAATACCCATCTAATGTCGTATGTACATCTAATTGGTTCTGTGTATTTTATCTTACGATGTAGAATTTTTTACACCCACCAAGCAATGGATCGTTACTTGGTTGATCGTACGTGTACAAGCGGCAACACAAGAGCATGATTGGTCTAAATGACGATTTTAAGGCAGTCATTAAACCATTTCTTAAGTATGCCATGAGCAAAACTGATTACATGGTTGGTCCAAAAATAAGTGTCCATGTACTCATTGTCGTAATAGACGTTAAGAAGAAGTGGTTATTGTAAGGAAGCATCTGACCCTTAAGGGTTTTATACGCGATTACGACCTGTGGGCATCGCAAGGTGAACTTTATATGGAAAGATAGTCTGCTTTTATTGTAGATATTTCTACGGATGTTGCCATCGAAGATGATGTAGACTATGTTGAATATGAAGACTACAACTTGGCACGAGATATGGTGTATGATGTGACATGGCTTAATTTTAATCTGGAGGATCCGAATTCTGATGCAAAGGAGTTCTATGATATGTTTAAGGATGCAGAAACTCCTATATATCCTGGTTGTGAGACTCATTCAGTATTGTCGGTAGTGATGTGCTTGTTGAACATAAAGTATGATCTCAACTTTCCGCAAGCTTGTTATGATCGGATCGCACAAATAGTCAAAGATGTCTTACCGAAAGAATCGAAAAAGCTTCTTAAAAACTTCTACAAATCAAAGATGATGGTCCGACAGCTCGGACTGGGGTACGAAGATTGTTGTCTCAACGGATGCATGTTGTACTATAAGGAGAATGAGGACAAAGAAAGATGCAGTTTCTGCCACGCGGATCATTACAAGCCAGTTCGGGGAAAAAAGTCAACTAGAATAAAACGACATTTGTACAAGTACATGCATTACTTGCCGATCACAAAGCGCTTACAGAGGATGTATATGTCCCTTAATACAGTAGAACACATGACATGGCATAATGAGGAACGTACAAAAGATGATGGAGAATTTTCACATCCTTCCGATGGAGAGGCGTAGAAGCATTTTGACCGGTGTTATCCAAATTTTGCTGCGGAGCCTAGAAATGTCTGATTGGCGCTATGTTATGATGGCTTCGCTCCTTTCAGACAGTCGGGGATCTCAATACTCCTATTGGCCGGTAATTTTTACCCCTTATAATCTACCACCATGGATGTGTATGAAGACTCCTTATATGTTCTTGACAGTTATCATACCCGGTCCTAGAAATTCGACGAAGAATATATATATATATATATATATATATATATATATATATATATATATATATATATATATATATATATATATATTTGCAGCCGTTGGTGGATGAACTGAAACAACTGTGGGAGTTGAGCGTCATGACCTACGATATTTTGAGAAAACAGAAATTTTAGATGAGAGCTTCACTTATGTGGACAATCAATAATTTTCCTGCATATGGTATGTAATCGGGATGGAGTACACACGACACTAAGTCTTGTCCGATATGTATGTGAAAGAGTAAGGCATTCCGTCTTAAACATGGAGGGAAAGCCTCATTCTTTGACTGTCACCGTCAATTTTTAGCTGCGTCGCATCCTTGGAGAAAGAACAATGAGGCATTTAGATCAGGAAAGCAAGAACTTTCAAATCCACCTACCAGATTGTCGGGATACGATATTTGGGAAGATGTGAAGGATTTGCCGACCGTGATAGAAGATCCATTATCGAACAATCGTGTCGAAAAATTTGGACATAGACATAATTGGACCAAGCGGAGTATCTTCTGGGACTTACCTTATTGGAGAGATAATCATATAAGACAAAATCTTGATGTCATGCATATCGAAAAGAATGTGTTCGATAATGTTTTTAATACCATTATAGATATTACAGGAAAGACGAAGGACAATCCCAAAGCAAGACAAGACATGGCCGAGATATGCAAGCGTCATCGGTTAAACTTAATACAAAGGGGAGCTAGTGGACCTGTGAAGCCAATAGCGCCATTCACATTAAGTAGGGAAGATAGATTGATAATATGCAACTGGTTATCTTGTTTACGATTTTTCGACGGCTATGTATCGAATTTGTTTAGATGTGTTGATCTCAATTAACGCAAGCTAACGGAAATGAAGGGTCACGACTGCCACGTGTTCATGGAAAAGTTATTACCTATTTCTCTTAGAGAGTTGTTGCCTCCTGTTGTATGGATTCCGTTGGCCGAGCTATCTATATTGTCACCACCCCATTTTCAGATCCGGGTATTTTTTTTTTATTTTTAATTTAGTTAATTGTGTATTATTTATAATTAATTGTATTTATATTTAATTAGTGATTGCATTATTTTTTATTATTTTTATTTTGATTGTTTTAGGATTTTGGCTAGCCTGGACCCATGTCAGACCCTAGTGGACCCATGTCCGACCCAGCCCACACCCTTGTGAGAATTATTTTGGGGCTTAGAATATTTATTTTATTTTTAGGAGGTTAGTTGGAGAGATTTGGAACTAGTTTGAGTGCATTTGGAGCCCCGAAACCCAAAACCGAGTTACGGGAGGGCATTTTGGACATTGGAGACTTGTGGAACCCTTTTAATCACTTGGCCGGCCCCAAACCCTTCCCCCACCCGTGAGAACAGCCACAGCAGCCCCCTCTCTTCCTCTTCTTCTTCATTCTTCATTCTTCTTCTTCTTCTTCTTCTTCTCCACTCATTTTTCTTCTTCCTTTCTCCTTCCTACTTCAAGTAAGTTCACTTTTCTTCCTTCTTTCTTCCATTCCTTCTTCTTTATGTAACCCTAACCCTAGATCTTTCCCTAACCTAGGTGGGTAGAGCCTAGATTTGGTGTTGGAGCTTGGATTTGAGGCTTGGAAGCTTGGATTGGAGGATTTGGAGAGATTTGGAGATTTTGGCTTGGGATTCCAACTCCCAAGAGGTAAACCCTAAATTTCCCCTTGTAATTACTCTTTTATAGTGTAATTAATATTTTAGAACCTTCCTAGACCCTTAGGCTACCCGTGGGAGGAAGTTGGAACTAGTTGGGTAGTGTTTGGAGACTTTAACACTAGGTTTTGTGTCAATTTCGGGTGGAATCCGAATTTGGCCCAATTTTGGGTGATGCCCTAGGTTAGATGGACCTAGGTAGACGTTGTCGGGAGTCGTGAGGGTGAGTGCGTGTCTCCGTTTGGGCACGGGAAGCCGTGTCGCGGAGAAACGGGCGTTCCGGGCGAATTTGGGGGTTTTCGTCGTCGCCGATTCTAAGTGCGTGTGCGTTTCCGCCACGGGCCTAGAATCGACGCGGGAGCGCATTTTCTAGGATCTAGGCATCGTGTAGAGCGCGTGGGTAAATTTTGGGCCGATTCCGAGTTCGTTTGGTGTGCGTTTCAGGAGGTTTTCCGAGCCGCGCACCACGTGTTCGTCGAAATGACCGAACGGCCATTTCGACTTGGTTTCCTCGTTTCGGCTTTGTGCGCGCGTTGGGTTAGTATCGGGGAGTGTGTGCTAGAGGTTTCGAGTTATATTTTATATATTTTTGGGTGTTTGGGCGTGTCGGGGTCGTTGGGCGTGTGTGGGGCGTGTGGGTTGTGTGTTGTTGTGTGTGGTTATGTGTTTGTGAGCGTGTTAGGGAGTGCTTGTGTGAGTGTGTTTGTGAGTGTGTTAGTGAGTGCTTGTGTGAGTGTGTGCTAGTGCGTAGGTGAGTGTGTGTGAGTGTGAGTGAGTGCCTATATATATATATATGAGTTTGAGTGAGTGTGTATATATGTATATATATATATATATATATATGTATGAGTGTTTATGTGTGTGCTAGTGTGTGTGAGAGTGTGTGTGCTAGTGTGAGTGAGTGTGTGTGAGTGAGGATATATAGATATTAGTATATATGTTAGTGTGTGAGTGTGTATAGGTGTATATATATACATAGATATTAGTGTGTATATATATATAGATATAGATGTATGTATATATATATATAGATATATATATATATATGTGTGTATATATAGGAGTGTGTGTGTGTGTATGAGAGAAGAGAGGGGGGGGGGGCAGATTCTGGAGCAGCAGCAGCAGCTTCAGCTGCAGTAGCAGCAGCTAGCAGCAGCATAGCAGCAAAAGCAGTGGCAGCAGCAGCAAAAGCAGGTGCAGTAGCAGCAAAAGCAGTGGCAGCAGCAGCAGATAAGCACAGTAGCAGCAGCAGCTAGTATTCGCAGCGCTAGTAGCAGTAGCAAGCAGTGAGGTAGTAGGGAGATAGATTGATAGGGTATATATGTATATGTGTGTGGATAAATATATACGTAGGTATATACATACTTAGATATATATAAATATGATAGATATATATATTATCTAGCCTAGATTAATAACTAGGTATATATTCAATAGCTAGATAGCTAGTTAGAGGGGTTTTAGAGCGAAACCTCAATATCTTAAGATAACCAAGGTATTTCAATACCTTAAGATAACTAAGGTATTGGGTTTCGAGCGGGGTTTTTGAGCAATAGCCTAGGATTTGTCTTGGAATGATTTTTATATGTTTATATATATATAATTACGTGTGCTAGCGTAGGTTTTAGCGGGTTTAGGCGGGGTGCGTAGCCTAGGTTGAGGTATCGGATACCGAGGGTATCCCGGTATCTCAAGGAGGCGAGTTTGTGAGTTTTCTAGCTTAATGACCTCGGTTTGACCTAGAATTTCAGGAGCACCCTAGTTTGACCCAGACTTGACCGTAGTTGACTCGGTTGACCGCCAAAGTCAACTTTTGACCTAGTTTTGACCTAGAGTTGACTTTTTGGACCCAGAGTTGACTTTTTCACCCAGATTTCACCGGTTTGACCCGTTTGACCTAGAACGACCCTAGAAACCTATTTTTAGTTATTTTATATCTGTTTAACTCATTAGAACCCTGTTTAACCTTGCTTTTCGCATTAGGTCCTTGCGACACCAGTTCGGATCGCCAGTTGCTCAGGACGTCAGGCGAGTACATTCTCTGATAGTTTTCATTATCTGATATTTATTATGATTCAGCTTCTAGTATAGTATCATCTGATTATTCTGGCACCACACGGGACACTGATTGATATTTCTGGATTCATTTACTTGCGACACGTACATTTCATGTTTCTGGCCTCTATTCTGGAATCACTACTGGCATCACCTACAGGCATCACTACAGGCATCATTCATGTACAGGCTGGACTCATCTTGATTTGCGTGTCGGGTCTTGGATCCACTTGTATTAGTCGGGGCGGGGAAATACTCGAGTAGACATGTAAACATTCCTATCTGGCATCATCAGGAATCACTCCCTCTGGTCTAATCTGGAATGATAGCAGCCGTGCACCCAGTGCGCGGTGAGCCGTACTTACCCCTAGCCGTTTACATGTCGAAACAAGTATTTCAAAGACACCGAGTTCATTCTTTATAGTCTGGACTCTCATGCATTTCTTGACTTGTCTCACTTACATGTTTCTGGACTTGACTCACTACATGTTTTTCATGCTGGACTCACTACACGTTCATGTGCACGGACTTGATCTTAGCTTAGATTTTCTGTATCTTGTAGTTATTACTATCTTGCTCTGATATCCATGCATCTTTACCTTTATGCACCAGTGACTTACATATTTTCTTGTTCATACTTGCTCCATTTTTCTTGCTACTTGCTATAACTGTTTTATAGTTTTTATCATTCAAATGGAACTGCTGTTAGAGATGTACTTGCTCCAGTCCTGACTGGACATATTTTTTCCAGAGTATCCGGAGGATTGGTGTCCGACTTTCTATGGACCTGAGCCTGTCGATGGTGCAGACAGGGACCCTCTAGTTTAGAGGTGATTTCCGGGTTGGTAGCCGGGATCACTAGGATCTTGTTGTTGTTTTTATTAGCTTTTAGCACCGGATTTGTCTCCGGTTTTGGATTGAGACCTTGTTTGTATATTATTTTGGATGATGTATTGTTGTATTATTATTATTATTGATGTTGTGGTTGTTGTAGTAGTAGTTGGTGGTTAGACTTTATAGTTGTTAGACTCTCTGTGTTATCTTATCGTGCTTAGATTCGTGATTGAGTATATTGTGATTATCATTTGATATTGCTCCTCCGTTTGGAGTTGAGATCTTGGCAGATTATATATATTGTTTGTGTGGTTGCCCTCCTTTTGGAGAGGTCATGCCCGATTTTTGTGTGAGATTATTATCTAGATAGTTGACCTAGACAGCGTTCTACCGCCGATGCTGCGGCGTAGGCTGGACGTACCCACGACTCATGTCCGATTTTCCGGGTGTGGGTCGTGACACGTTTTTGGTGGCGGCCCCATGCAGGTCTCGATTCGCAATTAGTGCGATGTCGTGGTGGTACAACAACTTAGTTGTACTGCTGCGAGCCTGCTATAGGATCTAGGATCTAGGATGAGAGTGTACTCAATCACGACTAGGAACAATTCCAATCTAATTATTCTGAAATTGCTTCTTTTGAAATATTACTGTCCTTTCTTGATGATATCGTATCTTGCGCCGTATTGACTTCTTTTGATCTGTGTTCAGGATGCCTCCGAAGACACGATCTCATCGTACCGTTCCAGCAGTTGCCTCGGAGAGGTCTGCTACCTCTCGTCCAGCTCGTATTCAGGCAGCTGCTACCGCTCCACTCACTACTCCTGCGGTTGAGGGAGCATCTGCTTCTCTCGGGGATCCTCCTTCACCTGTCGATCCGAGGACTACCCCAGTCGTTCCGGTGGTTCCTCCACCACTTCCTGCTCCAGTAGATGCCGCGCAGTTGTTTGCGTTCTTCAGGGAGATGATGGACGCGCAGCACCGTCAGGTAGATGTGATGAGGCTGGGCATTGAGAACGCCCACCAGGTGGCCATGACGGCAGTGGATAGGGTGGCACAGGTTCAGCCACAGGCAGATCAGATTCAGCATCCGAGGCCGGGCAGTATTATTGACTTTCAGAGGATGCGGCCCAAGGAGTTCCGTGGTACAGAAGGGATCCTGTACGCGGATGACTGGATAGAGCAGATTGAGGGAATCTTCAGGCTGGCGCAGATTCCAGACAGCATGCAGATAGAGGCAGCGGGCAGTCAGATGTTCGACCTTGCCTTGACATGGTATCGCACAGATACGAGGATTGCAGCGCCAGGGCTTACTTGGGAGGCCTTTAAGAGGCTTTTTAAGGAGAAGTTTTTCCCAGATGTGGCGCTCAGTGCTTTGGAGAGCCAGTTTGAGGCACTCGTCCAAGGGAGCATGACAGTGGACGAGTACGCAGCGGAGTTCTGCCGTCTGGGCAGATTTGTAGATGGCTTGAGTGAGGCAGCCAAGGCGAGGAAGTTTCGCAAGGGCTTGGTTATGGCGGTCAAGTCTTTGACCAGGAGCGACCGCGAGGCAACTTTCGAGCAGATAGTAGGAGATGCTCAGAGAGCAGAGGATGACTTGGAGCTCAAGTCCAAGAGAGGCAGGGATGATTCAGGCAGTGCGAGTGGCAGTGCGGGACCAGCTAAGCGTCCCTATGTACAGAAGGCAGCGCAGCAGGGTCAGGATCAGAGAGCGCCCACTTGTGCCTACTGCAGGAAGGCAGGACACACTTGGGATGTTTGTAGGAGGAGGCTGAAGATGTGTTTGTTCTGTGGATCTGCTGCTCACCATATGCGAGATTGCCCCACTGCACCTCCATTGGGTGGAGCACAGGATCAGAGAGTTGGAGCTAGGCCATCTGTGGCACAGCATCAGGCCCCGCACCAGCAGAGGGATACACCCCAGCAGGGCAGGGCTTATGCGTTGACGGTCGAGGAGGCCGATGCTACGGATGACGGGTTAGCAGGTCCGTCTCTTGTTTCTTCTTCCTGTCATTTCCA
The DNA here is from genome assembly GCA_036927795.1 of Iris macrosiphon. Classification (NCBI taxonomy): domain Eukaryota; kingdom Viridiplantae; phylum Streptophyta; class Magnoliopsida; order Asparagales; family Iridaceae; genus Iris; species Iris macrosiphon. The sequence continues at coordinate 23,122,258 of JAYESA010000007.1, read as the reverse complement.
TTCCTGTGGTGTGCTTCATTAGTACCTGTTAGATTTTTCCTTGTGCTGTGGTAGATAGTGTAGTGACCCTGATTGAGACTGTGATAACACGACCAGTAGGACCCTGATCTTGTGTGTTGTTTAGGTAGGATTTCTTGACTGTGATTGTTGGGGGTTTGACCTAGAGGAGTGTGATTGACTTTAAATTTCGAGGACGAAATTTTCTAAGGAGGATAGGCTTGTCACCACCCCATTTTCAGATCCGGGTATTTTTTTTTTTATTTTTAATTTAGTTAATTGTGTATTATTTATAATTAATTGTATTTATATTTAATTAGTGATTGCATTATTTTTTATTATTTTTATTTTGATTGTTTTAGGATTTTGGCTAGCCTGGACCCATGTCAGACCCTAGTGGACCCATGTCCGACCCAGCCCACACCCTTGTGAGAATTATTTTGGGGCTTAGAATATTTATTTTATTTTTAGGAGGTTAGTTGGAGAGATTTGGAACTAGTTTGAGTGCATTTGGAGCCCCGAAACCCAAAACCGAGTTACGGGAGGGCATTTTGGACATTGGAGACTTGTGGAACCCTTTTAATCACTTGGCCGGCCCCAAACCCTTCCCCCACCCGTGAGAACAGCCACAGCAGCCCCCTCTCTTCCTCTTCTTCTTCATTCTTCATTCTTCTTCTTCTTCTTCTTCTTCTTCTCCACTCATTTTTCTTCTTCCTTTCTCCTTCCTACTTCAAGTAAGTTCACTTTTCTTCCTTCTTTCTTCCATTCCTTCTTCTTTATGTAACCCTAACCCTAGATCTTTCCCTAACCTAGGTGGGTAGAGCCTAGATTTGGTGTTGGAGCTTGGATTTGAGGCTTGGAAGCTTGGATTGGAGGATTTGGAGAGATTTGGAGATTTTGGCTTGGGATTCCAACTCCCAAGAGGTAAACCCTAAATTTCCCCTTGTAATTACTCTTTTATAGTGTAATTAATATTTTAGAACCTTCCTAGACCCTTAGGCTACCCGTGGGAGGAAGTTGGAACTAGTTGGGTAGTGTTTGGAGACTTTAACACTAGGTTTTGTGTCAATTTCGGGTGGAATCCGAATTTGGCCCAATTTTGGGTGATGCCCTAGGTTAGATGGACCTAGGTAGACGTTGTCGGGAGTCGTGAGGGTGAGTGCGTGTCTCCGTTTGGGCACGGGAAGCCGTGTCGCGGAGAAACGGGCGTTCCGGGCGAATTTGGGGGTTTTCGTCGTCGCCGATTCTAAGTGCGTGTGCGTTTCCGCCACGGGCCTAGAATCGACGCGGGAGCGCATTTTCTAGGATCTAGGCATCGTGTAGAGCGCGTGGGTAAATTTTGGGCCGATTCCGAGTTCGTTTGGTGTGCGTTTCAGGAGGTTTTCCGAGCCGCGCACCACGTGTTCGTCGAAATGACCGAACGGCCATTTCGACTTGGTTTCCTCGTTTCGGCTTTGTGCGCGCGTTGGGTTAGTATCGGGGAGTGTGTGCTAGAGGTTTCGAGTTATATTTTATATATTTTTGGGTGTTTGGGCGTGTCGGGGTCGTTGGGCGTGTGTGGGGCGTGTGGGTTGTGTGTTGTTGTGTGTGGTTATGTGTTTGTGAGCGTGTTAGGGAGTGCTTGTGTGAGTGTGTTTGTGAGTGTGTTAGTGAGTGCTTGTGTGAGTGTATGCTAGTGCGTAGGTGAGTGTGTGTGAGTGTGAGTGAGTGCCTATATATATATATATGAGTTTGAGTGAGTGTGTATATATGTATATATATATATATATATATATGTATGAGTGTTTATGTGTGTGCTAGTGTGTGTGAGAGTGTGTGTGCTAGTGTGAGTGAGTGTGTGTGAGTGAGGATATATAGATATTAGTATATATGTTAGTGTGTGAGTGTGTATAGGTGTATATATATACATAGATATTAGTGTGTATATATATATAGATATAGATGTATGTATATATATATATAGATATATATATATATATGTGTATATATAGGAGTGTGTGTGTGTGTATGAGAGAAGAGAGGGGGGGGGGGGGCAGATTCTGGAGCAGCAGCAGCAGCTTCAGCTGCAGTAGCAGCAGCTAGCAGCAGCATAGCAGCAAAAGCAGTGGCAGCAGCAGCAAAAGCAGGTGCAGTAGCAGCAAAAGCAGTGGCAGCAGCAGCAGATAAGCACAGTAGCAGCAGCAGCTAGTATTCGCAGCGCTAGTAGCAGTAGCAAGCAGTGAGGTAGTAGGGAGATAGATTGATAGGGTATATATGTATATGTGTGTGGATAAATATATACGTAGGTATATACATACTTAGATATATATAAATATGATAGATATATATATTATCTAGCCTAGATTAATAACTAGGTATATATTCAATAGCTAGATAGCTAGTTAGAGGGGTTTTAGAGCGAAACCTCAATATCTTAAGATAACCAAGGTATTTCAATACCTTAAGATAACTAAGGTATTGGGTTTCGAGCGGGGTTTTTGAGCAATAGCCTAGGATTTGTCTTGGAATGATTTTTATATGTTTATATATATATAATTACGTGTGCTAGCGTAGGTTTTAGCGGGTTTAGGCGGGGTGCGTAGCCTAGGTTGAGGTATCGGATACCGAGGGTATCCCGGTATCTCAAGGAGGCGAGTTTGTGAGTTTTCTAGCTTAATGACCTCGGTTTGACCTAGAATTTCAGGAGCACCCTAGTTTGACCCAGACTTGACCGTAGTTGACTCGGTTGACCGCCAAAGTCAACTTTTGACCTAGTTTTGACCTAGAGTTGACTTTTTGGACCCAGAGTTGACTTTTTCACCCAGATTTCACCGGTTTGACCCGTTTGACCTAGAACGACCCTAGAAACCTATTTTTAGTTATTTTATATCTGTTTAACTCATTAGAACCCTGTTTAACCTTGCTTTTCGCATTAGGTCCTTGCGACACCAGTTCGGATCGCCAGTTGCTCAGGACGTCAGGCGAGTACATTCTCTGATAGTTTTCATTATCTGATATTTATTATGATTCAGCTTCTAGTATAGTATCATCTGATTATTCTGGCACCACACGGGACACTGATTGATATTTCTGGATTCATTTACTTGCGACACGTACATTTCATGTTTCTGGCCTCTATTCTGGAATCACTACTGGCATCACCTACAGGCATCACTACAGGCATCATTCATGTACAGGCTGGACTCATCTTGATTTGCGTGTCGGGTCTTGGATCCACTTGTATTAGTCGGGGCGGGGAAATACTCGAGTAGACATGTAAACATTCCTATCTGGCATCATCAGGAATCACTCCCTCTGGTCTAATCTGGAATGATAGCAGCCGTGCACCCAGTGCGCGGTGAGCCGTACTTACCCCTAGCCGTTTACATGTCGAAACAAGTATTTCAAAGACACCGAGTTCATTCTTTATAGTCTGGACTCTCATGCATTTCTTGACTTGTCTCACTTACATGTTTCTGGACTTGACTCACTACATGTTTTTCATGCTGGACTCACTACACGTTCATGTGCACGGACTTGATCTTAGCTTAGATTTTCTGTATCTTGTAGTTATTACTATCTTGCTCTGATATCCATGCATCTTTACCTTTATGCACCAGTGACTTACATATTTTCTTGTTCATACTTGCTCCATTTTTCTTGCTACTTGCTATAACTGTTTTATAGTTTTTATCATTCAAATGGAACTGCTGTTAGAGATGTACTTGCTCCAGTCCTGACTGGACATATTTTTTCCAGAGTATCCGGAGGATTGGTGTCCGACTTTCTATGGACCTGAGCCTGTCGATGGTGCAGACAGGGACCCTCTAGTTTAGAGGTGATTTCCGGGTTGGTAGCCGGGATCACTAGGATCTTGTTGTTGTTTTTATTAGCTTTTAGCACCGGATTTGTCTCCGGTTTTGGATTGAGACCTTGTTTGTATATTATTTTGGATGATGTATTGTTGTATTATTATTATTATTGATGTTGTGGTTGTTGTAGTAGTAGTTGGTGGTTAGACTTTATAGTTGTTAGACTCTCTGTGTTATCTTATCGTGCTTAGATTCGTGATTGAGTATATTGTGATTATCATTTGATATTGCTCCTCCGTTTGGAGTTGAGATCTTGGCAGATTATATATATTGTTTGTGTGGTTGCCCTCCTTTTGGAGAGGTCATGCCCGATTTTTGTGTGAGATTATTATCTAGATAGTTGACCTAGACAGCGTTCTACCGCCGATGCTGCGGCGTAGGCTGGACGTACCCACGACTCATGTCCGATTTTCCGGGTGTGGGTCGTGACATATATTCTTCAGGAATATTTGTTCAAGTAAGCTGACGGTGCAGCATATGGTTGAACTTGAGGAGAAAATTGTCTTGACAATTTGCAAATTAGAGAAAGTATTTCCTCCTGGCTTTTTCGACAGTATGGAGCATCTACCGATTCATCTACCGTTCGAAGCACGTGTCGGTGGACCTGTTCAGTATCGATGGATGTTAAATCCATTTTGAAGGTAAAATATCAATATAAGACGCATTTTGATTAACAAATTAAGTATATTTTTTACTCTAAATTAATTCAAAATAATGTGTCTTTCTAGGTACCTACACCATATTAAGAAGAAAGTTGGAAACAAGGCTCATATAGAGGCTTCGATATGTGAAGCATATATTATCGAGGAGGTCTCAAAATTCTGCTCAATTTATATCGATACTCATGTCGAGAAAATCAAAATAAAGCTCTAAGGAATGACGAAGACGTAGGAGATGCACGCTACAATGGAGGCTTATCGATATTCAATGTGAGGGATAAGCCTATTGGGACTAGTAAGAAACGGTGGTTGGGTGACGATGAGTTGGATGCAGCTCATCGATATGTATTGTTAAATTGTGACATACAAGAAGTGAGAGATTTGGAGATGTAAGTGACTAGACTTTGACAGTTATCTCTAATATTGTCAATGAAATATACTAACTCATTTTGATTCTATCTCTCAGTGTATTTAGAGAAGGAGTTAAAATGAGGACACCCAATATTAATGAGGAGGAACTTTAAAGAGAGGTCGATTGTAACTTTACGTTCTGGTTTAGCAAATATGTAAGCAACTCAAATAATATGTTAAATTTATTGCTGCTACCATTTCTGTATATGTCGCTAATAACATATCCATTATCGACGTGTGTTTACAAGTTTTATTGCTTGGAACAACACTCATAAATGAGGGCCTTCGTTATTTGGCATTGGGACCGATTAAGGAAGCAAGGACTTTGCCAGGCTATGTCATTAATGGCTTCAAGTTTAAAGCAACTAAAAATCCTATAAATACTGAATCTTTTACTAACGACTTGAATATAAAGGATTCCGGTGTTTGTATACGATGACGAGCCAGACTTTGACTATTATGGTGTACTTCGGGATATTGTAGAGTTAAAATATACGGCCCCATATGACCTGAATATTGTGATGTTCAAATGTGATTGGTTCGACACAACACCAAATCAAGGATGAAAAATTAATAAATAGTTTGTATTTGTCGATATAAACCATCGTAGGAGATATAGAGGGTCCGACTCGTTTGTGATAGCAAGTCAAGTTGTTCAAGTCTATTATATAAGTTACCCAAGACGTTGTAGAGATCGATTTGACTGGTGGGCGACATGTAAGACTAAAGCTAGAAATACGTTCAATGTTGGAGACCCAGCATACCAGGAGGACCAGGTCGAAGAGCCTCAATATTTTGGACGATAGTTAGAAGAAGATGCCGTGGATAATATTGATGTTGAAGCTATTGTCGAGAAAAATAGAGGGGAGGAAGAGGTTGATATACAAGACTTATCTCACAACCAGATAATTGGCCTTGTCCATCATCGGCATCTATGCCCCCGTCATAATCTGATACAGATCCCGACATCCCATCGTCAGTTCCTCCACCAGATACTCCGACAGTTGTACAATTGGCCCTGGAGTATCCGGACTTAGAGTATGATGCTAGTGGTCGATATATTCCTCGACCGGGTGGTCCTCCGACACAACCAGAGTGACCGGAGTGGCAGTTCATAAAGGACTTTGGCCCGCGACCAAAGAGCTGTAAATAAATTTATATGTTTCATCTGATGCAGTTAATTTCATATGTTTCATTTATTTATTCAACTAAATAATCTGTTGTTATTTCTTTGCAGGTTTTTTTCCTACAGTTCTACTCTAGCACTTGGGAAAATTATTAGGGGAAACTACCACGGCCCCTACCTTAGATTCTCCGATATGCCACCCGACATGCAGTATATATGGCTTGACCAGATGAAGGTATATGGAATCTTTTCTGTTATTCTATTTATTAATTATTTTAATCTATTTATATTAATTGTTAATTAAATTTGTATGTCAGAAAACCTACTGGTGGCCCGAGCATCGCGATGCGGAGATCAGGAAGACATATCATGATGCATGTAGCAAGAAGATGTGGGATACGAAGGATGATTTGCAAAAAAGAGTAAATTCTGGAAAGGACAAGAAACTCTGGATCAGTGATAATTTATGGGAGAAGATGCAGAAGGAGCTCGATACTCCTGAGTTTAAGAAGAGGTCCGAGCAAGGAAAGAAGGCACGATCTCATGGGAGTCTGCATACTGGTGGATCGATCCCCATCGCTATGCACCATCGAAACCTAATAAGATAACGCGAAGTACATAATTTCTTTTATTATATAGTTAAATAATATTAATTATCAAGCTGATGTGTTTTCTTAATATTTCGTACACAGGCAGAAAATATGGCGAAGGAGGGGGGAGATCCCTCTAGTATCAGTTTCGCCGATGTTTTTGAGTATACGCACAAGAGGAGGAAGGACGGGAGCCACGTGGACGAGAAGGCCAGCAAGACTGCTGTAAGTATTTTAATTTATATTATAAGTTAGAATAATATGAGGTATTAGAATTTATATTACAAGTTAGGAGTCCATTAGAAAATTAAGCACGGGTCATTGGATAGGCTGCGTTCCAGTCTCTGCAGACTGAGAGCGCCTCTCGGGCCACTAAGGATGGGGTGGAAGAGAGTGTCGTTAAGTCTTCGCCCGCCACAACGTCCTTTTCCATGGCCGCTCGGATGAACGACCTTTTTGTATAGGCCGCTGGCGGAAGAGGGAAAGACGGACGCGTCTACGACACCGTCTCCTTAGCGTCGCATATGTCGGTATACTCGAGACCTCCACCGCCGGCGTCTTTTGCTACGGCAGAACCTGATAGGATAGAGCAAATTGTTATGGCGATGACCACATTGCAGGCCACAGTGGTGGGTATGCAGGAGTCGATCAGCAGCATGCAAGCCTCCATGGAGCATGGTTCTTCCGGTATTCGTACTCCTCCCATTGTTGTCCCTGGCGGCACGACATCTGGTCCTTTTGGTGCCTCTGCTCCTTCCGCTGCTGCTTCTAGCCCTATTCTATCTGCTGACGTAGTGATGAGACTCCTAAGTTTATTGCCGCCGGAGGTGTTAGGTTCACTACCATCTGAATTAGTGAATGAAATTCCTTCGGACATCCTCGAATGTTTGCGTGACCAGGGAACACCGCCAGATCAGTAATTTTTTTATATTTGATATTTATTTGTGTTGTAGTAATCGCGGACTTGTGGATATTATTTATTTGTGTTGTTGTGGTCGTGGACTTGTGGATTTTGTTCATGTACTTTAATTATTTTATTTGGACTTGTGGTCGTGGACTTGTGGATGTTGTTCATGTATGCGATTAATTTTATTATGTTAATTATATGTCTTTTCTGAATATGTCTCGTGTGTGTTTCCAGCGTGCGTTTGTGCCATTGAAGGTCCAGTTAGACATAAATTCTACAGCGGGTTGCGCTGGGTGGTTGATATATTGATAATATTTAACATGTTTTATATATACCAAAGATGCTGGGAAATCTGTATTAATTTTTTGTGTATGCAGTTATGTGTATATTAGTGACGGACATCCCTCGACTTAACGGCTACCTACGACGTACTTGCGACACGCTAGCGACGGATACAACCGTCGCCAAGTAAATTTCTTTTCTTGGACGACGGATTACCGACACACATTGACGGATATGCGACTTCCTTCCAACAGTACATAATATCGTTATTCCGTCGCCAACTTGAGTATCAGACTTTTTTTTCAGTATCAGGAACATAAATAATGTCGCATAACGTCGCTAACCCGACGCCATTTTTGACGCAAATCCGTCGCTATCTAGACGTCATTATAAACTAAATTATTGTCGTATATACGTCGCTAAAGCGCCGCTTGATGAATCCGTCGCTGAAATGTCGCATAGACGTCAACTAAATCGACGTGACAATTATGCCAGTTTGTAGTCGAAAATTCAACTGATTTGAGACAGAATCTTTTAACGATGTGGCGTTTACCGACGGATGTTTTTCATCTAAATACCATCGCTTGGTAGTCGCTAATAGTGAATAGCGACATTTTGGCGACAAAAAACGATGTCGCTATTCCTTTGCATTTTAGTAGTGTGGTTGCCAAGGGATTTTCTTAGATGTAGGACATTGATTATTTGATACCTATGCTCCCCTTGCACGGATGAAAACTATTAGGATGCTAATTGCTCTGGGTTCTATTCACAGATTGGTGATTCATCATATGGACGTCAAGACAACATTTATGAATGGTGAACTGACTGGAGAGATTTACATGCATCAGCCAAAAGATTTTATTGTCAAGGGTCTTAAAGACAAAGTGTGCAAGTTGGTAAAATTTTTGTATGGTCTGAAGCAAGCTCCCAAATTGTTGCACGAGAAGTTTGATAAAGTCATCAGGTCGAACGAATTTAAGGTTAGCGAGACTGATAAGTGTGTTTACACGAAATTTGCTGGTGAAAAAGGTATCAATGCTTGTCTCTATGTAGAGGACATGCTAATTCTAGGTAGGACATGCTAATTCTAGGTACGAATATTGAATGTGTCACTAGAAAAAAGATGTTCCTCTCATCCAAATTCAGTATAAAGGACATACAAGATGCGGATGTCATCACAGGGATTAAGATAATCCGGACGAAAGCTGGACTTTCTCTATCACAAGATCACTACGTGGATAAGATGCTCACATGCTATGGATATCAGGATCTTCCAGGGATCGATACTCCTTACAGGTGTGACATGAAACTGAAGTCTAATCCAAGAAAAAGTCGTTGACGCTCTTTATAAAGAGTTCATTCATATTTTTCATTTGGTTCCTATATTGAGTACACTGTTGCCCTCATTGTCGAAGACTAGTTGCTCCATCTGAGCATTTGTTTGATCAATAGTCATATATTCCATGCATGTAAAATAAATAATTAGTCACATAAATATAGTATGATTTATCATGCTAATATGTGTTTTAGAACAATATTAACTACACTAAGCTATATTCTCTTTATGTTCTCTGTGACATAATTTTTTGAGAAATATGTATCTACTTGTATATCTTTTAATTAAATAGATAGAACGTTGATAAATTTTTGATTAATTATAGCATATGGATTTGATTTTTGTTATAAATTTTGTTTATTAAATATTACGAACTTATTTACATGAGCATGTGCACGAGCAAGAGAAACTTTGTACCTATTATATTTTAATCAATTCTTATTTGTAGAGGTAAGTCAACTTAATCGGAAAGTTATAATTGGGAATGTAAAGTCTAACAAAAACAATCATATGAATCATATGAAATGTTCGGTAATATCGAAGCTACAATTTTGTATTGAACCAATTGCTCAACTCTTCTGGTCAAAAAATGGTTAGGGATAAGCAAATTTTGTGGTAATCTTTTCTATTAAAATGTAGTTGGTGCCTTTATCCATTAGACTATTTAGCTATTTTATTGAATGTGATGGTTGTTGCTGAAGTTATTGTTTTAGATTAAGTTTTTATCATGTTCTTATCTAGTTATATCATAATTTTTTTAGTATAAACTACTCAAGTGCACATAAATATAAAGTATAATTTGTTTTTATTGAAAATATCGTTAATTTGTATTGAATCCGTTGTTCTATTCATTTAGTCAAAAAATGGATGGGGATAAGCAACTTTTGTGGTAATCATATCTATTAAATATGTAGTTGATGTCCATTAGACTATTTAGCTATTTTAATGGATAAGATGTTTGTTGATGAAGTTATTGTTTTAGATTAAGTTTTTATCATTTGTTCATATCTAGTTATATCATAAATTTTTAGTATAAACTACTCGATTGCACGTAATAAAAAAATTTATTTCTTTTTGGAAAATTTATTAATTTGTATTGAATTCGTAATATGTAGTTGGTGTCTCTGTCCATTAGACTATTTGGCTATTTTATTGGATGAGATGATTGTTGATGAAGTTATTATTTTAGATTAATTTTTTATCATTTGTTCTTATCTAGTTATATCATTAAATTTGTCTATGAACTAGCGGAGCGCACGTAAGAAAATATGAAAGAAAAATATAAACACAAATTTTTAGTATAGAACTAATCAAGTGCAGGTAAGAAAATATAAACATAATTTTTTAGTATAGATTTATCTATTAAATACAAAGTTTTTATCATTTGATCTTATCTATTAAATAAACTTGCTATCTTACTCAAAGATTACACTTCAGGCTTAAGGAAATCACTAAAATAAAAAGACCAGAAAAAGAAAAAAAAATTGTAGGTAAGAAAATATAAACATAAAATTTTTATTATAAATTTATTTATTTATTTATTTTTATTTTTATTATTTGATCTTATATATTCCATAATATAAGGCGGTTTCTAAACGGCTCAAAAGTGAGCCATCAATTAAATTAAAATAATTACGGAAGATAGATAAGACCTTAAGCCAACTTCAATCTTATCCATCAAAACCGTTAATAAATACTCAACAATTTAATTAAAAAAAAACTAACTGGAGATTAAAAAAAATCTAAAACCAAATTCTTTCTTATCATTCATAACCCACTTTTTTTCTTCCATAATAAATTAAAATTTTTTTTTTTACTACATTTACTAGTATTAAATAAACTTGCTATCTTACTCAGCATTTCACCTGCAGACTTAAGAAATTCACTAAAATAAAAAGATCAGAAAAAGGAAAAAAAATACATTCATTCGACTAAACATTAACTTAAACATGATTTACATATCCATGTTATTTTGCCTTTTTTTTTTTACAGTTAATACATATTACATCCCTGCACTATCATATGTAATTCATTTTTTTTTTCTAAGTAAGAAGACTCGTTGATGAGTCCCTGTAATTAGAAATTTATCGCGGCTTTCATCTCAGCTTATAACATCAAGTTTATTTATAATTAAAAAAATATGCAAATCTCTCATAGGGAGAAAATTTACTCGGCTGACTAACGATGACTCCAATGACCTAAGCTTCTGGTAGAAATTGGCCTTTTCCAAAGGGCAAGGGAATAATTTATTCATTGAATCAAAATTTTTTTGTATAAGACACCGTATAATAATACTTTATTCCATAAACACATTTTTACGAGCTAGCTCTCCTCTTTCTTATTCGTTCATCAAATTTTTTTAGAATTTTATAGGACAATCACATAAACAAAATCTTCTTAAACATTTAATAAGTTTATAAATATTCTTAAATAGGCTCTACTAACACTCTATTAAATACTAGAACGAAATATAGCGGTCAAAATCTATAATAAATTAAATATGAATAGAACTTTCTTTATTTGAAGGCGAGCGTATTATGACATATAACAAAAAATTAGAAAACAATTACAGAAGACAAATTATAAGGACACTACACTTATTACTTGGAACTAGTCCAATATAATTTTTTTCCAAAATTACAAGTTTGTCACTCTTAAAGTTACTTGGGACTAGTCCAAATTTTTATCATTGATAATTACAAGTTTGCCACTCCCAAAATTCATTCGGGACTGTTATAATCAGGACTGTCAAAATTTTGACAGTCCTACCACTTGGAAGGACTGTCAAAATTTTGACAGTCCCACAAACTATAAGCACTGTCAAAATTTTTACAGTCCTAATTTTAACCCACTGAAATTTTTATATAAAACTAGGACTGTCAGGATTTTGACAGTCCTACAAGCAATGAGGACTGTCAAAATTATGACAGTCCTAAAAATATATATTAATTTTTTAGGACTGTCAAAATTTTGACAGTCCTTCCAATTGGTAGGACTGTCAAAAGTTTGACAGTCCTAAAAATATATGTTAAATTTTTAGGATTGTCAAAATTTTGACAGTCCTTCCAATTGGTAGGACTGTCAAAATTTTGACAGTCCTAAAATTATATGTTGATTTTTTAGAACTGCCAAAATTTTGACAGTCCTTCCAATTGGTAGGACTGTCAAAAGTTTGACAGTCCTAAATTTTTTATTTAAAACATGCATGGCTTAAATTAGCATGCTTTAGATCATGATTTTTAGACTGTCAATGTAAAAAATTTTAGAACTGTCAAAATTTTGACAGTCCTACCAATTGGAAGGACTGTCAAAATTTTGACAGTCCTAAAAATTCAACATATATTTTTAGGACTGTCAAACTTTTGACAGTTATAAAAATCAACATATATGTCAAATTTTGACAGTTCTTCCAATTTTTTTTTTTGATTTCCTGTGTGCTGTTATTTTTTTTTGTCATTGTGTTATTATTCATGTCTTCCGGCGGCGGAGTGGAGGACCTGGTGGTAGCGACGGAGGAAGAAGGGGAGGGAGGAGCGACGGACGCCGAGAGTGCCGAGGTAGTCGAGCACCGAAAGGATGTACGAGACGGAGGAACGAGAGAGGAAGGAGGCGGCGGGAGGCGGGGGAGGAGCAGAGGAGGCGACAGCGACGGGAGGCTGCGGTGGAAGACCGGGGAGGAGGCGGAGGAGGAGGGCTCCGACAAGAAAGAGAGGAGAGAGAGGAGATTATGAGGGTTTGGACTAGTATGAGTAAACTATTGGACTACTATGAGTAAACTTTGTTCATTAATGGACTAGTCCCAATTTTAGACTAGTCCTTAGTAGAGTTTGTAGTGCCCTTATAAATTGTCTTACAGAATAAGTTAGCAACGTATGGAGAAGTTGACTTATAAAAGGGACAAAAACACATTGGAAGTCGTAGCCCACAACTAAGCCCCATGTTACACAATAGGTTGTACGTTAACTAGATTCCTCTTGATCCAACCAGGAAACAGCAAATGGAATTAAGTGATAGGTACTATGACCAGATTCCGTAGTGGCGGCAATAGATTAATCCTCAACGAATATACAAATACTACTCAGACTTTCATGTTACTCTCGACATGGCCTATGGGTATTATAAAGCTAGTTTTGTTTTCCATATTACTCACACTTTTGAGTTTCCATGGAGCTCTTGCGTTCTAATCTCCATGGAGCTGCTGCTGTTAAATTTATGTTTCTCCTCCCTCTGCTTCTGCTGCTTTTGGCATTCTATTTTCCTCTGCCAGCATTGTCGACAGCAGCGGCGCGCAGCAACTTCACAGACCTGGATTCACTACTAGCTTTCAAGTCTCTTGTTGTCGAAGAACGCGGCATTTTGGCCGCCAATTGGACCGCCAGTGTCTCCTTCTGCAGTTGGCTCGGCGTCAGCTGCAGTCCCAAGCACCGGCAACGGGTAGTCGGTATCGACCTGACCGGCTTCTCCCTCCAGGGCACCATCTCACCGCATCTTGCCAATCTCTCCTTCCTTTCTTATCTCGACCTCAGCAACAACTCCCTCACCGGCTCAATCCCCCGCGGCATCGGTCGACTCCCGCGACTCGCCAATCTCTACCTCCACAACAACTCCCTGTCAGGCCGAATCCCTTACAGCATCTTCAACATGACGTCACTGACCGAGCTCAACTTGAAGTACAATGAGCTGGAGGGGCCTCTCCCTTCCAACGGCGACCAGTTCAATCTCCCCAGCCTCCAGTTCATCTCGCTTGCCAAGAACAGGTTGAGCGGCCCGATCCCCGTAGGCTTTACGCGGTGCTCCAATCTTCAAGTACTGAAGCTGTCTTACAATGGGTTCACAGGAAAAATCCCGGTGCAGCTGGGAAACATAACTACTCTGACCAGTCTTGTTCTTGGATCCAACCAACTCACCGGGACGATCCCGGCTTCACTAGGCAACCTCACCCGGCTGAATGAGCTCAGCATGAGCATTAATAGCAACTTGGAAGGAGAAATCCCCGAGGAGCTGGGGAATCTGCTGGATCTCCATATCCTAAATCTCGGTGGCAATCGTCTAACAGGTTCGATACCGATGGCTCTCTTGAATGCTTCTAAGCTCCTCTTTTTCCAGCTCACCAACAATAGCCTTACTGGATCTGTGCCCACTACCATCGGAAACTCTTATCCTCTACTCTCCTTTCTCGGTCTGTCTGCCAATCAACTGACTGGAGGTCTTGACTTCCTCACGTCTCTTTCAAACTGCAGGGACTTGAGGATTCTGGACCTGGGCCTTAACGAGTTTGGAGGCTTTCTTCCAGATTCTGTAGGAAATCTCTCGGCCCTTACTCTAGAGGTTTTCCATGCTGGTGGGATCCTCATACACGGAAAAATTCCTTCTGGGTTTGGTAATTTGAGTAGCCTTTTGGGCCTTGATCTTGATGAAAATGAGCTTACCGGACCGCTTCCATCTACAATTACAAGAATGAAGAACCTTCAGTCATTGGATCTTTCGGGCAATAGAATAAGCGGATCCATTCCGTCTGAGGTCGGTCTAATGACAAGCTTGAATACCTTGAAACTTGGCAGCAACGCACTCTCGGAGCGGATACCTCGTTCGCTAGGTAATATCAGCACACTGCAACACTTGAACCTATCTTCAAACGAGTTCTTCTCAGAAGTTCCTGCTAGCTTGTGGAGCTTAAGCAGTCTCGTCGAGTTAAGCTTATCACAAAATCTTCTCAATGGCTCGCTCCCCCTAGGAATTCTCGGTTTGAAGTACTTAGACAAGTTAGATATATCCAACAATCGGCTATCGGGTAACATCTCCAATGCTTTAGGAAACCTCCAAATGCTTACTATGCTCGATATTTCTAGTAACTCTTTCCACGGCCAGATTCCACAGTCATTTAGTAGACTAATCGAAATTAAGTACTTGAACCTGTCACACAATTTCCTCTCAGGGGTCATACCCAAGTCCTTGACCAGCCTCACTCAACTTGTTAGTTTAGACCTCTCTTTCAACACATTAGAAGGGCAAATTCCTGAGGACGGAGTCTTCTCAAACATTAGCATCCCAATTATGAAGGGTAATTCAGCACTCTGCGGTGCTCCTCGACTAGGATTTCCTCCTTGTCCCACCTCTACTTCCAACAAAAATATGCATCTTCTTAAGTATGTCCTTCCTCCTGTTGTTATCTTTATAATCCTCCTTTCTTGTTTCTATATAATTATGAAAATGACACGTCGAAGGAACAAAGACAACCCTATAGTGACATCCTTGAATGACTATCGATTGATTTCATACCATGAGTTGGTTCGAGCCACTAACAAATTCAACGAAACAAATTTACTTGGAAATGGGAGTGTGAGCTCCGTATTTAAAGCATGTTTAGACGATGGACTACTCGTCGCAGTGAAGGTTCTGAATTTAGAAGTTCAAGGGTGTTTGAGAAACTTTGATACAGAATGTAGTGCTTTGAGCATGCTACGACACCGAAATCTTGTGAAAGTAATTAGCACATGCTCAAAAATTGATTTCAAGGCCTTGATCCTCCAGTACATGCCCAATGGAAGCCTTGAGAGGTGGTTGCACTATCATAATGACCACTTGAATCTGCAGCAGAGAATCAATATAATGGAGGATGTGTCCATTGCTATAGAATATCTCCATCACCACCATCCCCATGTTGTGGTGCATTGTGATATAAAACCGGGCAATGTTTTGCTGGATGAGAACATGGTCGGGCATGTTGGTGACTTCGGCATTTCCAAATTGTTCCTAGATGAAAGCACGTCTGTAATGTCAACAAGCGCACCGGGTACAATTGGCTATATGGCTCCAGGTAATATATATTTGCACTCTTTTTCAATGTGAAATTAGAATTTTACATTGTACCAAGATTAAATTAATTATTACTAACTAATAAATTTGATCTTCTTTTTGTGGCTATAATTATTGTAATAGAATATGGATTTGCGGGAAAAGTCTCAAGAAAGGGCGATGTTTATAGCTTTGGGATCTTACTGTTAGAGACTTTTACACGTAGAAGGCCTTGTGATTCAATGTTTGGCGGAGACTTGAGTTTGAGACAGTGGGTTAGCAATGCATATCCAGCTACAGTTTTAGAGATTGTGGATTGCACTCTCTTAAGAGAAGATCATATTCTCCAGTCTACTATTCTGTCATCCATAATAGAATTGGGCTTATTGTGCTCAAGTGATCTACCGAAAGATAGGATTCCCATGACTGAAGTTGTCACAACAATTCAGAAGATAAAGAAGTGCTTATCAAACCCTCCTGCTTACTGCAATAACTAAACTGTATTTTTTTGCCTCCATTCGCAAGTAACGACAACATATAAGTTTTTTTTTTCTTTTGTCATTTTAAGGAAAATTGCAGTTGATATTTGTTTTGTTGCAATGCAATGTTGACTTATTTTCACCATTTATGTGATAAATGTTGCACATTTCTCATGTTGAGCTTGTCATATATATATATATATATATATATATATATATATATATATATATATATATGAGGACAAGTATAGGTTAGCAAGATTTGGTTTTCAAATTGATGACATGCAGTGTGTGTTGTACGACCAGTCTAATGAGATGATGGAACATCTGTTTTTCAATTTTCCTATGACTTGGGAAGTATGGAGGAAGCCGAGGATCCAATCGCAGATGTGAGTCAAAGACAAAAATGGCGCAGAGTCGGTGATATGTGATATAAGGGCGGCCAGGAGTAGGGGCAAGATGTGGTTTAGGGAGGCTTATACATGGCTTTCGACGATAATATGGCATATCTGAGTGATACGTACCTCCTTTCCAAGCTTAGTGATTAGCTCAAGTATAAGGATGAATAACTCTTTTTGTAGTTCAGGAAGAATACCTCTCCCTAAAATTCAGCCATTATCAGGAAGTATGACTCTTTTTGCAGTTCAACCTAATCACAGCAAATTCCACCTATATTGAGCCTAGTCAGCAGTTTTCAACTGCCTGCAGAAGAAACAACAATTACCTATTGTCTGTACCTATAATTGAATGTAACAGAAAACAAAAGGAGTATCAGTACTCTATAAATAGGACAATTAGAAGAGAAAGGGATGGAAAAATGTATGGAATTACTTAGCTTAGTTCATTTGCTTCTTTTTTTAGTTTTTCTTTAGCTTTGTAACCCTTCTTTCTACCAGTTCAATAAAAAGTTCCTTGTTCTTCCCCAAAACTGCAACTTCTTCTTGAATGGCTCTGTGAATTCACCTCAAATCTCTACAATGGCTGGATATTAGGTCTGGGACCTAACAATTGATATCAGAGCCAATTTGTTCCCTCTCGAGGAGTGTATAAAGGGAGCTCGAGCTACCATGGATCGTGGCAAGAAGCTTCACCGGGACCGCCATAGCCATTCAATGCCGTTATTTGGAGCATATGGAGATCCGAAGTCGATCTACTATGGATCTCGGCTAGAAGTTCCACCGGAACCACCATCTCAGCCACCAATTGCGACTGAGGAGACACAATTCCAATCTTGGGAGGTAAAATTCATCAACTCAATGAAGAATTTGATCGGTTCTTAAAGCAATTGGTTAGGGAAAGGAAAAAAGAGAATTTCAGTAGTCTAGGAATGCTTCTCTTCACAATTCTTGGGTTAATCAAAACCATAATTCTGTGAATTTTGGGGTTAATAAAAACCCTAACACCATGATTTCCAATTCTTGGATTTAGTCAAATGAACTTGTCAAATGTTCATGGCATGAGTCCTCCAATACCAAACACCGTCCAAGATCATGGATACAATCCGATTCAAAACCCCAACCAATCTCATTATGTTTCTCCCTTGGATACTAGTCCAAGAATATGTGGCAACCCTGCTATGGAATTTAGTTCTGCAACACCATACTCTGAATCACCCCAATATGTTCAGCAACCCTCCACAACACCCTCTTCCACCATAGGCTTGCATCATTTTCCACCAGTTAGAGCAGGTTCTATAGGAATTCAAAACCCCATACCCTCTTTTGGGCCATTTTTATATCACCAACAGTTTCAGATTAATATAAGAGCCAGTCCATGGCAATTGCCCTAATTCGAGCAGAGCACACTAGTGAATCAGAATCCAGTTTCATAACAATCCCAAGGGTTCAATCATATCCCCGATGCTCCACTCTTTAGTCAACAAACCCCTGCAACTCCTTTGGTTTCAACCCCTCCACATCTTGGTTTCCAGTTTGGTGTACACATTGGAAGTCCTGCTTGGAATCAGACCTCAAGAACACCTCAAGGGTTTCTTGCAAATCCAAGTCCCAATCAAGAAACTGATACATCTCCTTCTCTTCAGTTTGGCCACATAAATCCGGGAAGCACAATGCCACAACTGGAGAACCATCGAGCATTTCTGCAAACATTGCAAGTGCAAATTCAAGTCAGGATCTTATACTAGTTAATGTCGAAGATGTTCGAACTGAATCTACTCTAGAAAGTCAAGAGGTGATTATAGAAGTTGGCTCTGCTGCTGTCTGATGTTGTTAGTCATGCTAGTGGAACAATCAGTTCTGCTAATGAAAATGAACCATGTGAAGGGTCAACAGAAGCTGTGGTTGGTAACAAAACTGCTTATACTGTCACACCTAAAACTGAGACTAAGCAAATGGAAAGAGGAAATGTTACTGCAGAACTTAATGAGGTAATGAATTCGATAATCCCAAAAGATACTGTCAAAAAGCAACAACACACTATTTCAGATGATGCAGCTCCATCAGAAAATGGATTGCCTAAACCTGATATATATATTACATGTACCATCCGTCGACACCCAAGCATCGAAGAAGTTTCCCGATCCTAATTCAGTAGCAAAAGATGATATCCCCGCCGTGAATAAGCTACAAACAGTCCCTGCGCGTGACACACCTATGTATCCTGCTACTTCTGATGAGGCGACAAGTGTAGCTTTAAGGAGAGCTACTATTTCCTTAAAAAGTCGCCTTAATGAGACCAAGACCAAACTTGTGAGCAATTTGTCAGAAATAGTTGAAGAAGATGAGGAGGATGTAGAGGAAGCAAGGTCAGCAACAATAGCAATTTCGAGTAATGACAAAGAGGTTCGAGTAACTAATCTGGAAGTTGAGTCAGAGCCAATTTCGAGTGAGTGTGCAAATGCTACTGTATTCTTTGATGAATCGGTATATGGTATGGGATCGAAGGATCAAAATGGCTTCTTCATTGACCTTGGGACAAGGTCAAATTAAGGGGAGGTTATTGATACGTACCTCCTTTCTGAGCTTAGTGATTAGCTCAAGTATTAGGATGAATACCTCTTTTGGTAGTTCAGGAAGAATACCTCTCCTTACAGTTCAGCCATTATCAGGAAGTATGACTCTCTTTGCAGTTCGGCCTAGTCACAAAAAATTCCAACTATATTGAGCCTAGTCAGCAGTTTTCAACTGCCTGCAAAAGAAACAACAACTACCTATTACCTGTAATAGAATATAACAAAAAATAGAAGGAGTATTAGTACTCTGTAAATAGGACAAAGTTAGAAGAGAAAGAGATGGAAAAATTTATGGAATTACTTACCTTAGTTCATTTGCTTCTTTGTTTAGTTTTTCTTTAGCTTTATAACCCTTCTTTCTACCAGCTCAATAAATAGTTCATTGTTCTTCCCCAAAACTACCACTTCTTCGAATTGCTCTGTGAATTCACCTCAAATCTATGCAATGGCCGGATACTTAGGTCTGGGACCTAACACCAAGGAAAGGAATAGTTGCATTTTTGAAAGGGTTCATACAGTTATTATTGGCATTCTTCACAATATTGAGTTTGATGCATCAAGAATAGAAAAAGCTGGAGGGACCACCTGAGAGTGGTTAGCTTGTAATCAGAAATATTTATATTAATACAAATATATATATATATATATATATATATATATATATATATATATATATATACCACACCTGCTAGCCGCCTCGGCTCTGGGGCTAGAGTTCTCGTGCTCCCTAGATCCGACCCCTCCCACAGATTCAAGTTCCTTAATCGTACTGGAAAAGTTCCTTTAAACGATCAAATCCCTGTGTGAACTCTTGAACCCGTTAGACCAAAATGAGATACGTTCATGCAATAAGTCCATAATACATTATGATCCTAATGTAATTTAGCTTCTTTTGAAGGAATGGCACCAGCGCAATCCTCAGCGCTAGCACCGGACGAAACGCAAGGCCAGGAAAGTAGTTCGTGTACTTCGGGAAGTTCGCGAAGCCAGCGAGCCATGTCTCGAGTCGATCCGCTTGAGCGGGTGATGCAAATATTAGAATCACAACGACAAAGAGATGATGCTCACCAAGCCAAGTTCGAAAGCAATCTAGAGACCCGATTCTCAGTCCAATAGAAGCAGGTAGATGTCCTGCAACAGATCGTTCAGACTTTGGCTTCCAATCATTCCGCGGCAACAGCAGCGACTCCGGTGGAACAGCCCGTGCTTGAAGTTGAGACGCCAAGGCCGAGGGAAGTGACTGCCTTCGACTTTGGCCACTTCAAGAAAGTCTACAACACCCCATTCAACGGGACTGAGGACCCAGTCGTGTCTCTAGATTGGTTGGCCGAACTTGAAGACCACTTCACTCTGCTAGTGGTCCCCGAAGAGAAATGTGTCGCATGCGTGCACATACAGCTCCACCTTAATGCGCACAATTGGTGGGACGTGCATCGACGATCTCTTCAATTTGACCATGGAGAGGAGGCGATCTCGTGGGCGACTTTTTGTGCCGCGTTTGAAGAGGAGTTCATACCACCTCCCGTACGCCGTCAGAAGAAAAACGAGTTATTACAACTACGGCAAGGCAGCATGACAGTCAAACAGTATTCCGCTGAATTCAACCGACTCTCCAAATTCGCTAGCGCCTATTTACCTGATGCAGCGAGTCGAGCTAGAAGGTTTGAAGGTGGTTTACGCCCTGCCATCCATGCGCACATAGTCGTTCATCAGTATCAGATAATGTGGGAAGTCATGAATCACACTCTATCTCTTGAACCGCAGTATCCTCACGTTTTTGCCGGCGCTGTGCATACATCCAATCACAAACGTCATAGTAACGAAGAAGGAAATACCGCTACAAAGCGCCTAAACCAAAGCGGCAAGCAGAAAGCAAACTCAACCCCTATGCTTCTCATCAGATTATACCACCTTACTCTCTTCCGCCCCTCCTATCAGTGATGGCCTCATCTATGATGATGTATGGACCACTGTAGAAAGGCGTTGGAAAGTCAAGTCCCCAAAGGGCCTGGTAGGTATTGTCAAGAGAGGATCTTTTTTGCCCAGGCCTTCGTTGGTGGTCAGGTCTGCCCCCGCGAAGCAACAGCAACGACATCACACCCATCCATTTCTCTAGTGGTGCTTCCTACTCCAATTTCTAGCCTTGCCCACCAAGTGTTTGTGAATATACTCTATAGGTCCCCTGCCCCGTTCAAGTTTTCCAGTAATGCTCCTAGCTCGTGGGTAGAAAGGTGCAGGTCTAGAATGCTCCGGGAAGACATAGAGATGCATTACATAGCCCCTAAAATGTTCAAGGGATGAAGGTGGTTGCAATAATCAAAGGCGATCTGGCTGAAATAGAGGTGTACATGAAGAACAATATCGTTCTCTACGTCATGGGTTCTAGGCCTTTTTGGGCAACTGAAAGGTTTTACTTTGCGGATATGGAGGCTGAAAGAAAATATGAAAATATTCTCTCATGAGAATGGGTTCTACTTTATAAAATTTGGCTTAGCGGAAGACCTTGATAGAATCGTTTCAAAATGGACCTTGGATGTTTGAAGATTAGTTATCATTAAATAATGGGACCCTTCCACAACTTTTAAAAGAGATCGCATTGCATCGATGCCCGAATAGGTTCGACTCCCATGACTCTCCCTCCAGCTTTGGAGCACACTGACAAAAATGAAGATGGCCAACACCATTAGAAATCCTCTACGAATAGATAACTTCACTGGTAGGAGGGATCGTTTAACTTTTGCTAGGGTGTTTATTGAAATCAATGCGGCGGACACTGTGCCTAACAAGTTAGACATAGAGTTATCATACAGTGATATTATGTTCCAAAATATTGATTATGAATGGGTCCCGCCATGTTGCAGATCCTATCACAGCTTTGGACATACTATACTCAATGCCCAGATGGAGGTCCGACGACTGTTGCGACTTGTCAAAGTATTCCAGAGTTTAGCCTAAAGGAAGCAGTTCCCCTAAGGATTTTGTGGTTATTGAGATGTTAATTAGCTCTTTGGGAGAGGTAGTGGGCACAACTGCAGAGGCGGATAACATGAAAACAAATGAGGTTGTTCCATAGGTGGATACACCTTCTTCAGTATTGGGTAAGAGAGCAAGAAGTGTTCTTGTGGGAACGGGACAATTGAACCTGGTGGAGGAATATTGTGGTAGGGATTGGATCTGGTAGTAGGCTTTGGTGCTATTCGGACAATAAGGGCAGCGAGAGGACGAGGGGAACTGATTGCACTATATATAATAATTTAGCTTGGTTATCTTTAGGGCCTAGGCAATTAGGTATTGTAACTACCATTTTTCTAAATGAAGGTATTTTTGTCATTTCACATTACTTATGTATAGTGATTATATTTTATATATTATGCTATTTATTTACTGGTTTGTAGACTAGTCTATTTAGTTGGACTTGACACTAGTAGACTCAATTAAACTTGACATGACACATTAAACCCAACAATTGGGCTAGGCCCATTAGACTCATTTATTTTCATTAATTAGGAGATTAGAATTAGTCTTCATGTAGAATAAGAAGCTTTCCATTTTAATCATTCTAATTAAATACTTCATGACCAATTAAGTAGGGATATATTTGACATTACATGTTGCTTGGGAGAGAAGAGACACTACCATAATAAATCAAATTAGCGACGTAAAAAAACGTCGCTAAATGACCAAAAAAATGTCGCTAAACAATTTTAGCGACGTAATCAGCGACGTATTAGTGAAGTCGCTTTTAAACTAGTCGCTGACAGAGAAAAACGTCGCCAAACGTCGCTATGCCGACGTTTTCTAGCGACGTAAATTCGTAGCGACGTTTAGCGACGCAACGTTGCTAAATTAGTGACGTGTATTTTGTCGCTATATGTCGCTAATTTAACGACGTAATTAGCGACGTAAATAACAACTTTTATAGTGACGTATGTGCGACTCATTTAGCGACGTTGTGCGACTAAATTAGCGACGTTATTATGACCTGGCAATACTGCCATGTCAGTAGTTTCCGACGAATTTAGCGACGTATATAGAGAGGTATACAGCGACGTAATTAGCGACGTGAGTAGACGTCGCAAAACGCCGCTAAAGATACAGTGAGAAAATTAAAAAATTGAATACTGAATTAATTCACAATTTGTATAAATAGACCCAGAGCAACCCTCCGTTGAATTTGCTGGGTTCGTCGACCCCCTTCTGTTCAACACCGGTAAATTAACATATATTAATATGAATAATATAATAAAAATTGAAGAAAAGAAAACATTGAAATTATAATCCGAATAAGGAATAATGTCTGAATGCCTCATCCTAAAGAATACAAGATATAATGTCTGAATGACTCAAAAATAAAAAATATTCATAAATGACCAAATATCATAGGTCTGAAACACAAACAATCAATTAACGGTCCTAACTAGGACTACTGTGGATTTCCAGGAGGATGACCACCGGCGCACATGAAGGATAAGAACAGATCATACTGCTCCCGTGAAATCGTAACCGATGTCGATGGAGAAGGCAGTGACGTCGGTGGAGTGTGTCGATGTAGGCGCACCATATCACTACCGTATTTTCTAGAAAAGGGTATTTTGGTCATTTTATAATTAATTAAATATTGTGCATGTTAAATATTTATTTATTGTATTATTTATTTATTATTAGCATATTAGATTTATTTTTGGACTTGTGTTAGTGGACCTAACTAGTTTAGTTTAGACTCATGGACCAACATGTATTAATTGTTAGAATTGAGCCCAACTAGAAAGCCCATTAATTAGGAGGATGATTAAATTAATTAAACCATTAGACTAGAAGCTTCCCTCCTTAATTAATTTCTTTATGAGAGGCCCCAAGGGGTATTTTAGACTTTACATAGTAGCTTGAGGGAGGGGGCAAGTGAGGCCTATATAAAGGGGATAAAAACTTTCTCTCTCTTCATTTTTCATTCCAAATCTAGATCTAGAATTTCCCTCAACCAAATTTCATCAAATCCCTACCAAATTTGTACCCAATTACTTCTCAAATCACCATTGGAGACTAAAAGAGCAAGGATCTAGAAGGAGGATGCAAGAATCTACAAAGAGGAGCAAGGATCTACAAGTTGGAAGCTAATTTCATCAATTTTGGAGGTTTCATTGGGAATCCATCTCCCAATAGGTACAATTCAGTTTTTTCTCTTAAAATAGCTTCTAAATATGAGATTTAATCATAAATAATCCCATATGTATGTACTACCCATAGGATTTGGTTTTGTGTTCATAGGAGACCTATGGAGAAAGTTATGGTATTTTTTGTGTCAATTTTGAAAGAATTTTGAAAATAACTTTTGTTGTGTGTCAATTGATCCTATAGATCAATTTGACATATGTTTATGTGTTTGGGGCTAGTGTCGTGTCCACAATTGGGTACGTGTAGGTCGTATTCCAACAATTTGGTGATACGTATTGTTTTGGGGGTTTCTCTCGACACAGAACTTTGTACATGTCGTATTTTGACACGGACACATAGATCTATATTTGACACTTTATTTTGTTCATAAATATTATATGTGATTTATTTGTGTCCTTCGGGGTGCAATTGGATGTGTGATGGACTCGTGTCGCATGCGTATCCTAGATCTAGTGGGATACGGTGTGATACTCTCCAATTGTTGTGTGTTTATGTGTAGATCTAATTAATTGTGCTTTAATTCTTGAATTATAATTGTGTATGTATATATATATATATATATATATATATATATATATATATTATATATATTATATGTATTATGTATATTTATTATAGTGTTTATTGTATCATAGATCTATGTATTATATATGTATTAATAGAATATATATTATGTAGCTTTCTTCTACATGCATTAATATATATGTTATAATATATGTTAGGGATGTAAATATATGTATATATTTTATATAATATATGTGTATGTTTAATTAAGTAATTAGATTATTTATAGTTATTATATGATTATTTATATATATATATGTATGTAGATATATATTTATAAGTGGTAGCATATGTATATATAATATAGTAGATATATTTATATGTGGTTATATATATAGTTATATTATATATTGTTATGTATTAATATTATTGTATGATTATATATATGTATACATATATGTATAGTTATATATACATATTACTATATGTGTGTGTGTATGTTACTATGTGGTATTTTATACAATTTACTATGTATAAGTGTATGTATAGTTATATATAGTTTTTTTTATGTATATTGTATAAATATATATTGTGGGTTATATATATGTATTTAAATATATTTTGTATAAATATATATTATGGGTTATATATATGTATTTATATATATATATATATATATATATATATATATATATATATATATATATATATATATATATATATATATATGGTAATTAATATATATATAAATATGTTCCTAATTGCTATTTGTATTATAGTATACTATATATGTATATATTTAGTTGTAGCATATAAATTTATTAGAATAGTTAGTATATTTTAGTTATCAATTGTTATGAGTATCTTTTATATATTATATATTTATAGGTATGTATGTACATATATATGTATTAATAGTTAGTGTGAAGTTGGTAGTTAGTATTATTCTATTAGTACATACTAGAGTTATATTGGATTGATATATGTAATTATTGATGGATAGTTAGTATATATATAAGATTTTGGCAATTACCTTGAGATACCAAGGTAAGTATCAAGATATACCAAGGTATGAGTAGTAGGTATTGGCATAAGTAATAGGATAGTTGTAAACTAATTATGGGTTGGTATTAAGGTGACTAAAATAAGGTATATAGTATTATATAAATATTAAATGCATAGTAGTTTATAATTATTGTTGGGTAGTTAGTATAAATAAGATATTGAATTTACCTTGAGATGCCAAGGTAAGTATCAAGGTATTGGAGGATAATCAAGGTATTGGGTTTGGATATCAAGATAGAGGTTTAGTATTGCGATACCAAGTTGGTTCGAAACCAAGGTATCCATTTAGCATTTGTAATTAGAATTATATATATATAATATTGTTTGATATGTACATATGTGTTATATTTATCCCTTGTTTGCGTATCCTGAGATACGGTATCTTAGTATCCTAAGATGTAGCTTGTTTGGCCTAGATTCATAGTGCGTGAGCCCAATATCTTTGAGTTAGACTCATGCAACCTAGAAATAGGTAGTTGACCATAATTTGACTATAGTTGACCATAGTTGACTTAGAGTTGACCTAGTTTGACTTTTGACTTAGAAATAGTTTTATGACCAAGAAATTGACTAGTTTAATTTATTTCTCTTCCCCAAAACTTGTATTAATGCAATATTTCATATATAGGTCTGTGACACCAGTTCGGACATCATTTTCATCATTTGCTCTGGACCACAGGCGAGTACATTATCTGATACTTTCCATTATTTGATTACCACTATAATTCAAGTATTTAGAAATATTACTTATGATTCTTGACACGATGGTACACGGATTGGTATTGTTATTGGATCGTCAGTCATGGGATGTTACCTTGATTATGGAGATGGTATCAGATACTGTCCTTGTTGGTATTGGATAACATTGAATATTATAGATTAAAGATTGGATACATTGGCTAGTGACGTGTCATGATTCGATCCATCATATCAGTCGGGGCATGGGAAATACCAATTAAATATGTGATCAAGAAACTATCGGCTAGTAGTGTAATCATTGGCTACTAACTAACTATGCAATTCACGTATGGCTGAGTTAGCTCCTTAGTGTAATCATTGAATCTCCCAGGCCGATCACATATTTAGTTAGTATCTCAAATCACATAGTTATTATAGATTCCATTATTCAGTTCATTGATTACCTTGTTCTATTCTGACATTATAGTTCATTCCTTTATTCTTGTATGTATTGATTATATTCTGTTGTTAGTATTGCCTATTCTCTCATTGTTCTTGATTATCAGTTATATCCTCATCGTAGATAGCATCTTCTATTCTACTGCTTTATAGTTTTTGTCAATTAATTGGAACTGCTATTGGGTTGTACTTTGCTCCATTCCTGACTGGAAAATATTTTTCAGAGGATCCGGGAGATTGGTGTCCGACATACTACGGACCTCAGCCTATAGATGGTGTAGACTTGGATCCACTAGTTCTGGAGTGACTGTCGAGAGATTTAGCCGGATTCACTAGTTAGCATAGTTAGTTCTCTTTAGCATTTTGGTACCGGATTTGTTGCCGGCATATATTTGTGTTTGGATATTATTTCTATTTGTTGTTGTTATATTTTTAACTACTTAGTTATGTTAGACTTCTGTGATATCTTCTCGTGCCATAGTAATGTGACTGAGTATTGTGTCGAACTAAGTTGATTATACTCTCATCTTGGAGTTGAGATATTATTGGAGGTTTATGCTTTATAGTGAGATAATTAGATAGTATAGTTGACCAAGATAGCGTTCTACTGCCGATGCTACGGCGTAGGCTGGGCGTTGTTCCCGACTTGCATCCCTACACCGGGTGTGGGTCGTGACACATTTTTAGTGGTGGCCCATGCAGGTCAGGCTTCGCAATATTGCGATGTCGTGGTAGTGCGATGACTTAGTTGTACTACTGCGAGCCTGCGATAGGATATAGGACATAGGATACTAGGAAGAGAGAGGGATACTCAATCACAACTAGGAATTCCAATCTGAATTGAATCGCTACTTTTGATTCCTTCTGAATACTTTTGTCCTTCCTTGATGATATCTTATCTTGTGTCGAATTGATCTCCTTTGTTTCGATCTGTCTTCAGGATGCCGCCGAAGACTAGATCTCATCGATCGGGAGCAGTTTCTGCGAGGTCTGCCACCTCTCAATCTTCCACTCAGGTAGTAGGGTTTGTACCTCCTACGAC
The DNA here is from genome assembly GCA_036927795.1 of Iris macrosiphon. Lineage (NCBI taxonomy): Eukaryota > Viridiplantae > Streptophyta > Magnoliopsida > Asparagales > Iridaceae > Iris > Iris macrosiphon. The sequence continues at coordinate 23,093,934 of JAYESA010000007.1, read as the reverse complement.
ATCAGTTCATGTAGGAGTCTCGGCTGCCTTCGGGGGTTCTCCTCCACCTGTTCTGAGGACTACTCCAGTTGCTTCAGAGGGACTTCCACCACCTCCATTTTCAGGAGATACCGTGCCGATGGTTGCACTGTTTAGAGAGATGATGGAATTACAGAGGGCACAGATAGAAGCCCAGCATAGGCAGTCAGATTTGATACGGTAGAGTATGAAAAACTCCCATCAGATAGCTATAACAGCAGTTCAGAAAGAGGCTCCTCCACAGCCACAGGATATTCAGATCAAGCCAGGTAACATTCAAAATTTTAAGAAGCTTGAGCCTCAAGTTTTCAAGGGTACAGAAGGTATAGTCTATGCTGACGATTGGCTTGAAGATATCGAGCGACTCATGAAGGTGTCCCGTCTTGCGGAGGATCTGAAGGTTGAGGCGGTAGGACTTCAACTGTTCGACATTGTCCGCACTTGGTTCAGGAATGAGCCAATTCTTACTAATGCGGGGCAGTCTTGGGAGATATTCAAGGATCTCTTTAAGAAGAAGTTCTTTGCTCGGACAGACAGATTGGAATTAGGAAGGCAATTTGAGAGCCTTACACAAGAAAGCATGTCCGTAGAGGAGTATGCCGCAGAGTTCGGAAGGCTGAGCCGATTTACGGAGTACTTGGTGAGAGATCCAGAAGTTCGGGCTATCCGTTTTCGCGAGCGTCTGAATTGGGAAGTGAAGATTCTCATTCCGTCTTTCTACGAGACGTATGCTGAGATACTTTCGGAGGCACGCAAGGTCGAGAAGGAGTGGAACTTGAAGCCGACGAGGGACCGTGATATGTTTGGGGGTGGCAGTAGCAGTGCGGGACCGGCAAAGAGGTCGCGGTTCCAGCAACAGCAGTTTCTAGTACAATTTGGAGCCTATCAGCAGCAATATCAGATGCCAGAACCAATTATTGCTCCAGTAAAAGCTCTAGTACAACAGATACCACAGCAGCCTCAGAGACAGGTGCAACAGGCTCCTCAATGCACCTATTGCAAGAAGGCTGGGCACACTTGGCAGATGTGCCGGAAGAGACTTGGAACATGCTTACATTGTGGATCAACGGAGCATATGGTGAAGGATTGTCTCTGGACAATTCAACGTCCAGCCCAGGATGCAGATCGAGGGCAGAGAGGTGGGGTTAGGCCACCTGTAGCACCATAGATTGCTCATCACCCGCAGAGGGAGCTACCTCGACAGGGCGGAGCATTTGCGATGACGGTCGAGGAGACCAATACTACAGGTGATGGGTTAGAGAGTCTGTTCTTTCTTTCTGTTTCTTTCATCTAGTTTGATTGAATAATTCTTTAGTACCTTTTAGATGCTTGTGTTATATAGTTAGTGTAGCTATAGAATACCCTGACAGAGACAACAGTAATAAGACAGGTGGAGACCATGACCATGTATGTTATTCTTTGCATAGGACTGTTCTTGGTGAGATAATACCTTATTAGACTATGATTGCTGAGGGTTTGACCTAGAAGGAGTACGATCACCCTTAAATTTCGAGGACAAAATTATTTTAAGGGGGATAGACTTGTCACTACCGTATTTTCTAGAAAAGGATATTTTGGTCATTTTATAATTAATTAAATATTGTGCATTTTAAATATTTATTTATTATATTATTTATTTATTATTAGCATATTAGATTTATTTTTGAACTTGTGTTAGTGGACCTAACTAGTTTAATTTAGACTCATGGACCAACATGTATTAATTGTTAGAATTGAGCCCAACTAGAAAGCCCATTAATTAGGAGGATGATTAAATTAATTAAACTATTAGACTAGAAGCTTCCCTCCTTAATTAATTTTTTTATGAGAGGCCCCAAGGGGTATTTTAGACTTTACATAGTAGCTTGAGGGGGGGGGGGGCAAGTGAGGCCTATATAAAGGGGATGAAAACTTTCTCTCTCTTCATTTTTTATTCTAAATCTAGATCTAGAATTTCCCTCAACCAAATTTCATCAAATCCCTACCAAATTTCCACCCAATTACTTCTCAAATTACCATTGGAGACTATAAGAGTAAGAATCTAGAAGGAGCAAGCAAGGATCTACAAAGAGGAGCGGAGATATACAAGTTGGAAGCTAATTTCATCAATTTTGGAGGTTTTATTGGGAATCCATCTCCCAATAGGTACAATTCATTTTTTTCCCTTAAAATAGTTTCTAAATCTGAGATTTAATCATGAATAATCAACCCATATGTATGTACTACCCATAGGATTTGGTTTTGTGTTCATAGGAGACCTATGGAGAAAGTTATGGTACTTTTTGTGTCAATTTTGGAAGAATTCCGAAAATAACTTTTATTGTGTGTGTCAATTGATCCTATAGATCAATTTGGCATATATTTATGTGTTTGGGGCTAGTGTCGTGTCCATAATTGGGTACGTGTAGGCCGTATCCCAACAATTTGGTGATACGCATTATTTTGGGGATTTTCCCTCCGACACGGGACTTTGTACATGTCGTATTTTGACACGGACACATAGATCTACATTTGACACTTTGTTTTGTTCATAAATATTATATGTGATTTGTTTGTGTATTTCGGGGTACAATTGGATGTCTGGTGGACTCGTGTCGCATGCGTATCCTATATCTAGTGGGATACGGTGTGATACTCTCCAATTGTTGTGTGTTTATGTGTAGATCTAATTAATTGTGCTTTAATTCTTGAATTATAATTGTCTATGTATATATATATTATATATGTATTATGTATATTTATTATAGTGTTTATTGTATCATAGATCTATGTATTATATATATATTAATAGAATATATATTATGTAGCTTTCTTCTACATGTATTAATATATATGTTATAATATATGTTAGGGATGTAAATATATGTATATGTTTTATATAATATATGTGTATGTTTAATTAAGTAATTAGATTATTTATAGTTATTATATGATTATTTATATATATATATATATATATGTATGTAGATATATATTTATAAGTGGTAGCATATGTATATATAATATAGTAGATATATTTATATGTGGTTATATATATAGTTATATTATATATTGTTATGTATTTATATTATTGTATGATTATATATATATATACATATATGTATAGTTATATATACATATTACTATATGTGTGTGTGTATGTTACTATGTGGTATTTTATACAATTTACTATGTATAAGTGTATGTATAGTTATATATAATTTTATATGTATATTGTATAAATATATATTGTGGGTTATATATATGTATTTAAATATATATTGTATAAATATATATTATGGGTTATATATATGTATTTATATATATATATATATATATATATATATATATATATATATATATATGGTAATTAATATATATATAAATATGTTCCTAATTGCTATTTGTATTATAGTATACTATATATGTATATATTTAGTTGTAGCATATAAATTTATTAGAATAGTTAGTATATTTTAGTTATCAATTGTTATGAGTATCTTTTATATATTATATATTTATAGGTATGTATGTACATATATATGTATTAATAGTTAGTGTGAAGTTGGTAGTTAGTATTATTCTATTAGTACATACTAGAGTTATATTGGATTGATATATGTAATTATTGATGGGTAGTTAGTATATATATGAGATTTTGGCAATTACCTTGAGATACCAAGGTAAGTATCAAGATATACCAAGGTATGAGTAGTAGGTATTGGCATAAGTAATAGGATAGTTGTAAACTAATTATGGGTTGGTATTAAGGTGACTAAAATAAGGTATATAGTATTATATAAATATTAAATGCATAGTAGTTTATAATTATTATTGGGTAGTTAGTATAAATAAGGTTTTGAATTTACCTTGAGATGCCAAGGTAAGTATCAAGGTATTGGAGGATAATCAAGGTATTGGATTTGGATATCAAGATAGAGGTTTAGTATTGCGATACCAAGTTGGTTCGAAACCAAGGTATCTATTTAGCATTTGTAATTAGGATTTTATATATATAATATTGTTTGATATGTACATATGTGTTATATTTATCCCTTGTTTGCGTATCCTGAGATACGGTATCTTAGTATCCTAAGATGTAGCTTGTTTGGCCTAGATTCATAGTGTGTGAGCCCAATATCTTTGAGTTAGACTCATGCAACCTAGAAATAGGTAGTTGACCATAATTTGACTATAGTTGACCATAGTTGACTTAGAGTTGACCTAGTTTGACTTTTGACTTAGAAATAGTTTTATGACATAGAAATTGACTAGTTTAATTTATTTCTCTTCCCCAAAACTTGTATTAATGCAAAATATACTAATATGAATGATAACCGTTTGTTATTATCTATACTAATTTTTTATTACCTAACTAAACACATATTCAAAATTTAAAACATATATTTATGAGAAATCATAATTAAAGTAGATATCACAATTTAACAAATAACAAACTAATTATTTGTTATATATATAATAAATTATTTTTTAGTAATATGAAAGAAAAATATATTATTGATAATAATATTAATACAATAGATTTTATTATTATTCATATTAGTATAGATAATAACAAATTAGTATAGATAATACAAAAATTCGAAAATAAAATGATCGAAAGTAAAATTTGGAGGTCGAAATATCGTTTTTTTGAGATTCTAAAATTTTTGGAAGTTCGTCAAATGGAGAAACGGTTTAGCCCATAGTAATTTTTCATATGGTCATTTTGTCACAAACTGTATCTTGTTTCGATCTCTCAGTCAAAAATTATAATACTTTAAAGTTTTAAATTTTATACTTTTTGTCTGTAACATGTACGTCTTGCTTCGGATTAAATTTTTTTTGTACATTAATTATGTTACTCTCGTCGAAAACATACAAATCGATCTATTGTTTGACGAAAAACGATTTCCAAAAAAATAGTTATGGCCGCTCGAAGTCTGTTCGACGGTAGACGTAATTTTCTTACGGCAGATTTTTATTTTTAATTTTGGATGTTCAATGATAGCATATTTTATTTTGGATGTTAAATATTATTTTTTTCTAAATTATTTAAAAAAATTATTGTTACAACATTTAAAAAAAAATTAAACCTAAATAAAACTAAACAAAAGCACTCTTTTTTCCATAAAAACAATCAAACCAGAAAAACAAAACCAAATCCAATTATCCCAAAAATCAACACAAAAAAAACATACAAAAATAAACCAAAAAAACAAAAAAAAAATAACATTATGATTTTCGCCAACTCAGTTGGCAATTGACAAAAATTAGACAAATATAAAAAAAAAATATTTTTAAAATTTTTGCTCAGATGGCAAAAGTTTTCGTGATTTCAGATTTTTTTCAAATTCTTTCGTTTTAGTTGATTTGTTTAAAAATATTTTTTTGTACACCAATTTTTTTTTATACGTGTGATTCATTTACCCTCTGTTCTACTGTTAATATAGTTCGGTGACGGTATTTAAGAGAGAATACAGTAAGTTGAACGGAGTATTAGCGGGAAATAATATTTTGAATTCAAATGTTCAAGGCATTAGACTCAGAGTACTGCAGCCTTTAGATTAAATGAACATCCCATTTGAATTGTGCTAAATCATTGGGTTCATTTCCATTCCAACTTTTGGGATGGAGTAAAGGACTTTGGACTGAGATTCAGTGGTTAGATTAAGGGTTAAATCATTTAGTAGGAAATTGTTAGTAATCAGAGGTTAATTGATTAGTTGAAAGTTCCTGTCACTTAATTGAATAGAAATAGAATTGGCTGATCTAAGGAGTTACTTAGAGTTTGTTAGAATTTATCTTAGGGATTATTTGGACTTAGAGGCTAACACATCTATATTGTCTTTTAGGAGCGTCTTTCCACACCATTGACCTCGAGGATAAAGTCAAGTACATGCTATCTTACTTTTCTATGCAATATTTTCATGCATGTGTATTATTCTATTGCGTATGTTCATATGTCATGTCATGTCGGGAAGGGGGAACATTAGAAGAGCATTTGGTTTTTCTAGCCTTGGACAAATATGTGAATGATAGCACCGTCACTAAACGTGCCTGATGTCTATTTACGTGTGTCTATGACTGATAGTATATCATTCGTGATATACCTGATTCTCGATATAGCCCCTACATGCTTGATAGTGTTCCACTTGCATGTGTTACATGTAGCTTGAGCATATCGACATGTATATTTCTTTTCATGTTTACTGGTCATTTTTCTCTATTATGTACTATTATTTTCTTGTATTATGTACTATTATTTTCTTGCATCATATTGTATAACACTGTGAGATATGTATGTTACTTTGCCCCTTTCCTGAATGGATAACCGTGACAGATGATGATGACACGGAGGACACTCCTTTGGAGACTTAGACTGTTGATTAGTTTCATTTCCTTTTGATTACTTTGTATGGTGGATGTATGGTGTTGTGATAATTGTCTATACATTTCATCGGGTTTGTTCCGAACATTTATTGTAAAAGATATGAAATAAAAGCAATGGTGAATTATGGTTCTCGTTCATGATGGAAAAATGTGGCTAGAGAGCTGTGATCAGTAATCGAACATTATACTTGGATGACAATTGAGTTGTAGACAACTGACTACCGCTGTCAACGACAACGTAGGCTAGACATGCACTACCCGAACCCGATTATTCGGGAGCGGGGTGTGTCATGATTGCAAGAATATGATCTCTGGAGTCTCGTGTAAGGCGGGCTTGAGGATGGACATCAATGCTGGTTAGATGATGCTGTCCTATAAATGAGCATACTTCGGAAAAGCTTTTTATACCGAAGGGACATTCTTGTAACTCCTTATGTTTGTAACAATGCAAACTCTGCTTTTGATTATTCTCTTGAGTTATAGCATAATAGATTGACATGTGCATTGTAAATGCATTAACAAGATGTCAAGTCTATGCCTTATCACCGAATGTGGGCATAAGGAGGTGGAGAAATGTGAAGTTTATGCACAGAAGAAGATCATCAGGAAGCCGTACAGAATGGTGAACTAGAGCACAGATCTTCTGGAGTTGGTACATTCAGATATATGTGACTTCAAGCAATTCTTCACAAGGTCGGGATAAAGTATTTCATTAATTTCATCGACGATTTTTTGAAGTATGCATTCGTATATCTTCAAAAATCAAAAGATAAAGCATTCAAGAAATTGAAGGACTTCAAGGCTGAAGCTGAACGTCAAACCGGTCAACAACTCAAAAGACTCGGAAGCAATCGAGGCAGAGAGTATCGTTCCTTGGAATTCACATCGTTCTATAATGAATATGGAATTGTCAATGAAACGACTGCTCAGTATTCTCTCCAATCCAATAGAATTGCAAAAAGGAAGATCATGATGATAACAGAGATGATGAACTCAATGTTGTTGACGGCAGTACTTCCAAAGTACTTTTGGGAAGAAGCTGCGGTTACGGCTACATTTATTCTGAATAGAGTACCATTTGCGACATCTGACACATCATAAGCTTGCTCTGGTTCATGATCTGACCCAACTTGAATGTTATTCGAGTGTGGGGGTGTCTGGCCTATGTGAAGCTTCCAGACCTCAAGATTCAGAAGTTGGGACGAGGACAACGAAGACTATATTTATAGGCTATGCCAATAAGAGTGATGCTCAGAGGTTCTTTGATATTGAATCTAATCATATCATTGAATCTCGTGACGCATAATTCTTTAAAGACAAGTTTGCTAGGCACAAGAATATTGTTCTCGTGGATATTCCGGAGAATGTTGCTAGCATCGATGAGGCAAGTACCTCCCTGAGAGAAGTAGTTCAAGAAGAAGTTGTCGTTGATGAGACAACATTTGAACTAGAACCCGCTGAGCCGAGAGCAAAGCGAGTGAGGAGGCCGAATGACTTTGGAGAAGACTTTGTTACATATCAAGTGGAAGCTGATCCGCTTACCTATGATGAGACAATGACGATCAGTGATGCTTATTTTAGAGAGAGGATGTCAATGATGAATTTGATTCGATAAATTCCAATAATACTTGGAAATTAGTCGATCTACTCGAAGGAGCTAAACCTATCAGATGCAAATGGATTTTCAAGAAGAAGATGAAGGCAGACGAAAGTGTTGATAAGTTCAAGGTCAGGCTGGCACTACTAAAATATACTGATTTAGCGACGAAATATTGACGACGGTCAATATCCGTCGCCAAGTAGCGATGGTTCACCGTCGATTGGACGACCAATAACCCCCTTTTGCAAATTAAACAACTATTCGTCGCTAGGTCATTGCCAATTAGTCACTAAATAGCCACCAGTTTGCGCGGTCAACCGCAGGAACAACGCGGGTAAACATGGCAACAGTCTGGTGATGGATATTGAGTCACAGATATGTCACCTAGATAGTTTAGTTGCGGCGACGGATTTGGACACCGCATATCCGTCGCCAAGTACTGTGTCCTTGGTTATATTAATTAGGCGGTCGATCGAAACAAAAATTTTGATCATTCGAGCCTCTCTCTCCTCTCCTCCGGTCCTGTGCTTCCCTCCGGCCCGTGCTTCCCTCTTCTCTATTCCCCTCTCGTCGGCGTTTCCCTCTTCGGCTACTCCCCTCTCCTCCGTTCCCCTCTACGGCATTCCCCTATCCTCCATTCCCCTCCACTGTAAGTCTTCCTCCCCTATCCTTCCTCCGTTCCCCTCTTAGGTTTGCACTAGTATGTGCATTTACATATCTGAATGGTGTCCAAATATGTACTCTGTAACTTGGGGTGCTCTGTAAATCTGAATTATGTCTAAATCTAAACTATGTCTAAATATGAACTGTGTCCAAATCATTTCTGAGCAAAATCATGGAATTTTAACTGTGCAAGTGTCTGTGAGAGGGGGATTTCCTGTATCAGCAACTTGGGGTGCACCAAATTTGAACTTTGTCCAAATCTGTACTCTTTAAACTTCAAGTGTGCAAGTGTCTGTGAGTAGGGGGATTTCCTGTGTGCATACTGGAAAAGGAGAAGCAGGCCTGGGTTAGATCTATGGTTATAGTTATTTTCATGTCAAGTTCATTTTCATATATGGAGTTTATTGGCTTTGGTATCATTAGGGATTTGGTGAATATCATATTGGTTTGAGTATCATGAGTATGGATACTTCATATTTGTGTGTGGGTTTCATAGAGTTTAGGGTGTCATAGTATTTTCATGAATATCATGGGGGTTTGTATGAGGGTATCATAATTAGAATACCAATAGGTAATATGTATTGGAGTTGGGATAGTATGGGTAAGCAAGGACTTGGCCCAATAACGACGAGGCATAGTCCATGCAGCTATTTGACTGGCGAGGTAGAGACCATGCAGCCATAGATAATATTGACTATGCTTCGGCCTCCATCCCTCGACAAAGATGATACATCAACCATCACTATATTTTATATTGTGAGCTGATATCTTAGCATTACATTATGTGGGTTCATCTTAATTCTGTTATATCCTTCTGATACTATATTTGATAAGAACATATACTACACTGATGTACAGAACTTAGATGATTCACACTAATGTATGCTATAATAAATTTTGGATAGTGTTCTGAGCCATCGATAACCAAATTCATGTCGATACTCTGCGAAAAGGCATCATATTGAACAAATGTCGATGTTGTAACTTTCACCTATTTTTCTACTTTTCGCTATGGTAGAATACACAAAGTACGAATTACAATGCTTTTAGAATACCCATCTAATATCGTATGTACATCTAATTGCTTCTGTGTATTTTATCTTACGATGTAGAATTTGTACACCTACCAAGCAATGGATCGTTACTTGGTTGATCGTACGTGGATGTACAAGCGGCAACACGAGAGCATGATTGGTCTAAGTGACAATTTTAAGGTAGTGATTAAAGTATTTCTTAAGTATGCCATGAGAATAACTGATTACATGGTTGGTCCAAAAATAAGTGTCCATGTACTCATTGTCGTAACAGACGTTAAGAAGAAGTTATTGTGAGGAAGCATCTGACCCTTAAGGGGTTTGTACGTGATTACGACCTGTGGGCATCGCAAGGTGAACTTTATGCGGAAAGATAGTCTGCTTTTATTGTGGATATTTCTACGGATGTTGCCATCGAAGATGATGTAGACTATGTTGAATATGAAGACTACAACTTGGCACACGATATGGTGTATGATGTCACATGGCTTAATTTTAATCCGGAGGATCCGAATTCTGATGCAAAGGAGTTCTATGATATGTTTAAGGATGCAGAAACTCCTATATATCCTGGTTGTGAGACTCATTCAATATTGTCGGTAGTGATGCGCTTGTTGAACATAAAGTATGATCTCAACTTTTCGCAAGCTTGTTATGATCGGATCACACAAATAGTCAAAGATGTCTTACCGAAAGAATCGAAAAAGCTTCCTAAAAACTTCTACAAATCAAAGATGATGGTCCAACAGCTCGGACTGGGTTACGAAGATTGTTGTGGCAACGGATGCATGTTGTACTATAAGAAGAACGAGGACAAAGAAAGATGCAGTTTCTGCCACGCAGATCGTTACAAGCCAGTTCGGGAAAAAAAGTCAACTAGAATAAAATGACGTTTGTACAAGTATATGCATTACTTGCCGATCACAAAGCGCTTACAGAGGATGTATATGTCCCTTAATACAGTAGAACACATAACGTGGCATAATGAGGAACGTACAAAGGATGATAGAGAATTGTCACATCCTTCCGATGGAGATGTGTGGAAGCATTTTGATCGGTGTTATCCAAATTTTGCTGCGGAGCCTTGAAATGTCTGATTGGCGCTATGTTATGATGGCTTCGCTCCTTTCGGACAGTCGGGATCTCAATACTCCTGTTGGCTGATGATTCTCATCCCTTATAATCTACCACCATGGATGTGTATGAAGACTCCTTATATGTTCTTGATCTCAATGAACGCAAGCTAACAGGAATAAAGAGTCATGATTACCTATTTCTCTTAGAGAGTTGTTACCTCCTGTTGTATGGATTCCGTTGGCCGAGCTATCTATATTCTTCCGAAATATTTGTTCAAGTAAGCTGACGGTGCAGCATATGGTTGAACTTGAGAAAAAAATTGTCTTGACTATTTGCAAATTAGAGAAAGTATTTCCTCTTGGCTTTTTCGACAGTATGGAGCATCTGCCGATTCATCTACCGTACGAAGCACGTGTCGGTGGACCTGTTAAGTATCGATGGATGTATCCATTTTAAATGTAAAATATCAATATAAGACGCATTTTGATTAACAAATTAAGTATATTTTTCACTCTAAATTAATTCAAAGTAATGTGTCTTTCTAGGTACCTACACCATATTAAGAAGAAAGTTTGAAACAAGGCTGATATAGAGGCTTCGATATGTGAAGCATATATTATCAAGGAGGTCTCAAAATTTTGCTCAATTTATATCGATACTCATGTCGAGACAAATCAAAATAAAGCTCTAAGGAATGACGAAGACGTAGGAGATGAACGCTACAATGGAGGCTTGTCGATATTTAATGTGAGGGGCAAGCCTATTGGGGCTAGTAAGAAACGGTGGTTGGATGACGATGAGTTGGACACAGCTCATCGATATGTATTGTTAAATTGTGACATACAAGAAGTGAGAGATTTGGTGATGTAAGTGACTAGACTTTGACAATTATCTCTAATATTGTCAATGAATATACTAACTCATTTTGATTCTATCTCTTAGTGTATTTAGAGATGGAGTTAAAATGAGGACACCAAATATTAATGAGGAGGAACTTCAAAGAGAGGTCGATTGTAACTTTACGTCCTGGTTTAGCAAATATGTAAGCAACTTAGATAATATGTTAAATTTACTGCCGCTACCATTTTTGTATATGTCGCTAATAATATGTCTATTATCGACATATGTTTACATGTTTTATTGCCTAGAATAACACTCATAAATGAGAGCCTTCGTTATTTGGCATTGGAACCGATTAAGGAAGCAAGGACTTTGCCAGGCTATGTCATTAATGGATTCAAGTTTAAAGCAACTAAAAATCCTATAAATACTGAATCTTTTACTGACGGCTTGAATACAAAGGATTCTGATGTTTGTATACGATGACGAGCCAGACTTTGACTATTATGGTGTACTTCAGGATATTGTAGAGTTACAATATCCGGTCCCATATGACATGAATATTGTGATGTTCAAATGTGATTGGTTCGACACAACACCAAATCAATGATGGAAAATTAATAAATAATTTAGATTTGCCGATATAAACCATCGTGGGAGATATAGAGGGTCCGACTCATTTGTAATAGCAAGTCAAGCTGTTCAAGTCTATTATATAAGTTACCCAAGACGTTGTAGAGATTGATTTGACTGGTGGGCGACATGTAAGACTAAAGCTAGAAATATGTTCAATGTTGGAGACCCAGCATACCAGGAGGACCAGGTCGTAGAGCCTCAATATTTTGGACAATAGTCGAAAGAAGATGCCGTGGATAATATTGATGTTGAAGCTATTGTCGAGGAAAATAGATGGGAGGAAGAAGTTGATATACAAGACTTATCTCACAACCAGATAATTGGCCTTGTCCACCATCGGCATCTATGCCCCCATCAGCATCTGATGCAGATCCCGGCACCCCATCGTCAGTTCGTCCACTAGATACTCCGACAACTGTACAATTGACCCTGGAGTATCCGGACTTAGAGTATGATGCTAGTGGTCGATATATTCCCCGACAGGGTGGTCCTCCGACACAATCAGAGTGACCAGAGGGGCAGTTCATAAATGAGCCTTGGCCCGCGACCAAAGAGCTGTAAATAAATTTATATGTTTTATCTAATGCAGTTAATTTCATATGTTTCATTTATTTATTCAACTAAATAATCTGTTGTTATTTCTTTGTAGGTTTTTTCCTACAGTTCTACTCCATCACTTGGGAAAATCATTAGGGGGAACTACTACGGTCCCTACCTTAGATTCTTCGATGTGCCACCTGTCACGCCCCAGTCCCAAAATACGTTGAACTAGGAATACGTAACACGCCATCCATATGTATACGAACTCCAATATATGGAAACCATACACACATGTATGCTGTATTATGAATATCAAATCCACAAGTGGTAATATACTGTCCACAAGTCACACGCAATATATATCTCATCCACAACACAAATAAAGAAATAGGAATAGATAACTAAATATCAAATATGAAGTCTCAAAGTACGATAGTCGGGTGGAAACAAATCCACTGCAACTCGACTATACTAAAAACTACTAAATGAGAGAAGAGATCAAACTCTAATAGAAGATAAATGTCAATAAAGGAAATAGCAACTAGAATATCCATCAGCTACGATGAATCAACGGTACTCCGAAAGTAAGACCTCCTCAGTCTGGTATGAAGCGTCAGGTTCGGGTCCGTACTCCTGTGGATAATCCTGTCCATCTATATCTGGAAAGGGACCAGGTCCTCAGAGGGACATAACAAGATACATATAAACATGCCAATAAAGTACTAAAAATAAACATCAAATGGGTCGTCTAACCATCTATGTGAATGCAGTTTGAGAACAACTTTCCAAAAAGTGGGCTATCTGACCAAAAATAGGATTGACATGATTCTCTTGAATATTCAGGGGCCTACAAAGCATGACGTCTTTTGAACCTCAGAGGCCGTCAGGTAATATAAGGGTCATCATGACCGTGCATCTCCGGCGGAGCGTACGGGTTACACAAGGAAAGTGCAAAGGAGCCCAAATGCCTTACTCGTTGTCCTCCCCATCCCATGCTCTAAGCATGTCATATCCATGACACGATGATACCTCTAATAATTGCCAAGTCTTCTAGCATGCAAATTCTATCAGCAGTTATTCCCTATCGCACGTCCCACACGTACTGATGATTAGTCAATACATAAGTCCGTGATCTATATGAGACTCATAACTCGTGTAAGAAATGTGTCACAGCCAAATGAAATATAAGAATGTCTCATGATCATGTGGTAGTCTTGTAAAACTAGGTCAACATGCATATATATAATAAAAATAGAATACGACACCACAGTCGTTGCACCCAAGTTATTCTTGGACGCGCAGTTTATATAACAATTAAAATATATGAACTAAATAACAGAAATAAAATACATGCACCATATAAAATATAAATCACAGTACAATGGCAAGGTATACTTGTTTGGAAAGAAATATATAAAGTGTAAGCGTCCCGATGTCAAGTACACATGATCAAGAACTAAGGCCTTCGAATAAACGTCTCCGGATGCTGAAATAAATATCACCAACGTTCCCGGAATCAGCGAAATAGCTATAAAATACTACCCTTTCGTCCAATTTGGACACAGGGGCAAAACGGTAATTTTGGGTCAGAGCGGGACCAACATGTGGCCTACTTTGCACCGAAATACGTGCCAGGGATAAATGTCTCTAAATAGGACAAATTATAGGTCAAACAAATTCTAAACGTCAATACGAACTCCACGGTACGTCCAATCTTGGATTCCGGTGAGTCGAACACAAATTCGCCCAAAAAGTCAACCGTAGGGCCCGCAAATAGGCGAATTGGTCAACTATCTCGAAATTGTGTGAAACTTGGGTCACTGGACCAGCGCGATACCACGAATCCAATGGCGTAAGTTTTGTCGCATTCCGACGAGCGTATACTAAATAGTGCGGTATTTTATAAAAGTCGTGATACGAGAACTTTTTACGGATACGGGTTGATTTTGACGCGCACACACGTCCAAATCAGTTTTCGTGAAAGCCCACACGTCATGATATACCATACGCGTCTTTTGGTGCAATTGGTACGCGACGGAGTAGTCCCGTTTGGCGGGACGCGCTCCGTATCACAAATTTTAGAGTTTCAAAAATAAGTTTTTCTTAATTTTTAATCCAGTTTATTTCTACATATAACACAAAACAAAATAATATAATTAACAAAAATTGATCTCGGTTATATGGTCTTCACATAGAAAAATGTAGATCTAAGTTTGGATGTCTGTGGAGGAAGATATCAGACCTTAAACATGGGTGGTCGCAACAGTTTTCTGAGGTTGAAAAATCGTGATTTTTCTCCAACTTGGCCTCTATTTCTACCTAGGGTTAAGCGCTGATCGAATGAAACTAGTTTACAAAGTTGGAAGGAGGATAGGTCGTGAACATATCGGAGAATATGGATCGGAATTTGGTCGCAAGATGGAACAAAAAATGGCACAGAAAGTCGGGGTCGTCGCTGCGAATCTGCACGGCCTACTCGTGGGTGACGCGGACGTCGACGGCGTTGACGGATCGGTCGGCGGCGCTGGTCCCGGGCGGTGGAGGTCAGCGGCATTGGGAAGTCAGCGTGGATCAGTGGTAATAGGTTAGGGTTAGGGTTAGGATTTTGTATGGGATATATAGATATGTAGATAGCGAGAGGGAGGGGCGCTGTGTGAAGGGTCGCGGGCTTCCTGCTGTTTGGCGGGTTGAAGCTTAGTTTAGGCACATGGCTTTAGCTTAAGGGCCTTAGTTTTAGGGATTAAGGAATTTATTTAAGGTTTTCTTTTTCTTTTCTATTTCTTTTACTTTATATATATATATATATATATATATATATATATATATATATATATGGTTAATAAAATTTTAGAAAATTGTATTAGCACATCCTAAAAATCTCTCAGCCTTCTACAAGACTTCCTAAAATAATTAAAATAAAATAATAGTAGTTTTGCTCCATAAATTTCTAGATGAATATCTACCTAGTAATTAAATTCAATAAATTCTATTTTCTAAGTAACTAGGAATTAATGCAATTAAATTCAATAATTAATTAAATAATTAATATGTTTAAAAATTAGGGGATTTTACATTCTACCAAACTTATAAGAATTTCGTCATCGAAATTAAAACTAAGCCACGATAGAAAAAAAATC
The DNA here is from genome assembly GCA_036927795.1 of Iris macrosiphon. Classification (NCBI taxonomy): domain Eukaryota; kingdom Viridiplantae; phylum Streptophyta; class Magnoliopsida; order Asparagales; family Iridaceae; genus Iris; species Iris macrosiphon. The sequence goes on along the minus strand of JAYESA010000007.1, from coordinate 23,078,017 downwards.
AAGGATGGTATAAGGTAGAAATGAACAAAGTAATTTCATACCTTGGTCTACGAACAGATACAGAAAACTTTTGCGCATGTCGTCCTCACGCTCCAAAGTGGATTCTTCTAGCGCGTGATGCTTCCATGTCACGCAGACCAAGGGAATAGACTGATTCCTCAACACTTTCTCTCGACGATCAAGGATCCCCACGGGTTGCTCTTGATATGACAAGTTCGGCCCAATGGTGATCTCAGAATGGTCGAAAACATGACTGCTATCTCCTACATATCGTCTAAGTTGCGAGCAGATACTCCGGCAGTTGTACAATTGACCCTAGAGTATCCGGACTTAGAGTATGATGCTAGTGGTTGATATATTCCCCGACCGGGTGATCCTCCGACACAACCAGAGTGACCGGAGGGGCAGTTCATAAATGAGCCTTGGCCCGCGACCAAAGAGCTGTAAATAAATTTATATGTTTCATCTGATGTAGTTAATTTCATATGTTTCATTTATTTATTAAACTAAATAATCTGTTGTTATTTCTTTGTAGGTTTTTTCCCTACAGTTCTACTCCATCACTTGGAAAAATCATTAGGGGGAACTACCACGGTCCCTACCTTAGATTCTCCGATGTGCCACCCGACATGCAGTATATATGGCTTGACCAGATGAAGGTATATAGAATCTTTTCTGTTATTCTATTTATTAATTATTTTAATCTATTTATATTAATTGTTAATTGAATTTGTATGTCAGAAAATCTACTGGTGGCCCGAGCATCGCGATTCGAAGATCAGGATTTACTATTTTTTGCAAATCATCCTTCGCATCCCGGGTCTATTATAAGAACTCAGGAGTATCGAGCTACATGGACAAGAAGGCCAACAAGACTGTTGTAAGTATTTCAATTTATATTATAAGTTAGAATAATATGAGGTATTAGAATTTATATTACAAGTTAGAAGTCTATTAGAAAATTAAGCACGGGTCATTGGATAGGCTACGTTCCAGTCTCTGTAGACTAAGAGCGCCTCTCGGGCCACTCAGGATAGGGTGTAAGAGAGTGTCGTTAAGTCTTCGCCTGCCACAACGTCCTTTTCCATGGCCGCTCGGATGAATGACCTTTTGGTACAGGCCGCTGGCGGAAGAGGAAAAGGTGGACGCGTCTACGACACCGTCTCCTTAGCGTCGCAGATGTCGGTATACTCGAGACCTCCACCGCCGGCGTCTTTTGCTACGGCAGAACCTGATAGGATAGAGCAAATTGTTATGGCGATGACCACAATGCAGGCCACAGTAGTGGGTATGCAGGAGTCGATCAGCAGCATACAGGCCTCCATGGAGCATGGTTCTTCCGGTATTCGTACTCCTCCCGTTGTTGTCCCTGGTGCCACGACATCTTGTCCTTCTGGTGCCTCTGCTCCTCCCGCTGCTGCTTCTGGCCCTATTCTATCTGCTGACGTAGTGATGAGACTCCTAAGTTTATTGCCGCCAGAGGTGTTAGGTTCACTACCATCTAAATTAGTGAATAAAATTCCTTCGGACGTCCTCGAACGTTTGCGTGACCAGGGAACACCGCAAGATCAGTGATATTCTTTATATTTGATATCTATTTGTGTTATAGTAATCGCGGACTTGTGGATATTATTTATTTGTGTTGTTGTGGTCGTGAACTTGTGGATGTTGTTCATGTACTTTAATTATTTTATTTGGACTTGTGGTCATGGACTTGTGGATTTTGTTCATGTATGCGATTAATTTTATTATGTTAATTATATGTCTTTTCTGAATATGTCTCGTGTGTGTTTCCAGCGTGCGTTTGTGCCATTGAAGGTCTGATTGGATGAAAATTCTACATCGAATTGTGCTGGGTAGTTGATATACTGATAGTGTTTAACATGTTTTATATAAACCAAACCTGCTGGAAAATCTGTATTAAATTTTTTTTTTGCAGTTATGTGTATATTAGCGACGGACATCCGTCGACTTAACGGCTACCTACGATGTACTTGCGACACGCTAGCGACGGATACAACCGTCGCCAAGTAAATTTCTTTTCTTGGACGACGGATTACAGACACACATCGACGGATATGCGACTTCCTCCCAACAATAAGTAATATCGTTATTCCGTTGCCAACTTGAGTATTAGACTTTTTTTCAGTATCAGGAACATAAATAATGTCGCTATAACGTCGCTAACCCGACGTCATTTTTGACGCAAATCCGTCGCTATCTAGACGTCATTATAAACTAAATTATTGTCGTATATACGTCGCTAAAGTGCCTCTTAATGAATCTGTCGCTGAAATGTCGCATAGACGTCAACTAAATCGATGTCGCAATTATGCCAGTTTGTAGTCGAAAATTTGACTGATTTGAGACAGAATCTTTTAACGATGTGGCATTTACCGACGTATGTTTTTCGTCTAAATACCATCGCTGGGTAGTCGCTAATAGTGAATAGCGACATTTTGGCGACAAAAAAATGACATCGCTATTCCTTTGTATTTTAGTAGTGTGGTTGCCAAGGGGTTTTCTTAGATGTAGGACATTGATTATTTTGATACCTATGCTCCCCTTGCACGGATGAAAACTATTAGGATGCTAATTGCTCTGGGTTCTATTCACAGATTGGTGATTCATCATATGGACGTCAAGACAATATTTCTGAATGGTGAACTGACTGGAGAGATTTACATGCATCAGCCAAAAGATTTTATCGTCAAGGGTCTTAAAGACAAAGTGTGCAAGCTGGTAAAATTTTTGTATGGTCTGAAGCAAGCTCCCAAATTGTGGCACGAGAAGTTTGATAAAGTCATCAGGTCGAACGATTTTAAGGTCAGTGAGACTGATAAGTGTGTTTACACGAAGTTTGCTGGTAAAAAAGGTATCAATGATTGTCTCTATGTAGATGACATGCTAATTCTAGGTACGAATGTTGAATGTGTCACTAGAACAAAGATGTTCCTCTCATCCAAATTTAGTATGAAGGACATACAAGATGAGGATGTCATCACAGGGATTAAGATAATCCAGACGAAAGCTGGACTTTCTCTATCACAAGATCACTACGTGGATAAGATGCTCACATGCTATGGATATCAGGATCTTCCAGGGATCAATACTCCTTACATGTGTGATATGAAACTGAAGCCTAATCCAAGAAAAAGTGTCATACATTTGGAGTACTCTAGCGTCATCGGGAGTTTGATGCATGCTACGAATGCTACTAGGCATGACATAGATTTTTCTGTAGGGTTGCTGAGTCAGTTCACGAGTAATTTAGGTGTTGAACACTGGAAAGATGTGAAGAGAGTAATGGATATCTCAAGAAGACTAAAAAATTTGTACTTTACTATGGCGGTTATCCAGCAGTGGTAGAAGTCTTTAGTGATGCTAGGTGGTGCTTAGAAGTAGAAAGCGAGAGATCCACATAAGGATATATTTTCTTCCTAGAAGGTGCTGCTATATCATGGAAGTCAAAAAAATAGACAATTTTCACACACTTGTTTATGCAGTCTGAGTTCTACGTACTAGTAGCTACAATGGACGAAACAAAATGGCTCAGAGAGCTCATGTATGATCTTTCAATGGTTGGTGCATAGATTTTGGCTGTACCGATATATTGTGACAACTAGGCAGCTGCAGCAGTGGCATAAAACAATATCTTCAATTGTAAGAAGAGGACTGTGCGACTTCGGTACAGAGCACTGAACAATCTCATCAAGACTGGTGTCATTGCAGTAGTGGATGTCCAGAGTTAGGAGAACCTGACAGATCTGTTCACCAAAGGCCTCAAGCGTCAGCTGGCCGTGGACAAAAAAAGGGCTTGTAGGACCTCTGATATTGTGTCTCTGTAATCATACCATTAAGTTTTATGCTATTAGCTCAAAGAAAAATCTACTAGGAATCTAGCTTTTGGTTCAAGGGAGGATTATTGGCTGAAAAAATATTAAGTATAGTGGGTAGTCCTTTGAGATATTGTGGGATATGTACCCGAAACCACTATGGTCTACTATTTGCTTTTTTATAGAACATGTCCTGTTGAAGGTTGGTTTTAATGCCTTAATGAGTTCTCGGAAAGAGTGAATATCTGACGTGCGTTACAGAAATCATGGGTAGTTCAATATTACAAGGGACTTGTATCCCATGCTACAATGGTGTGACACCACGATGAGGTAAAAGATATAAAGTCTCGGTTGTGAGACATGTCACAGCGGCAGTAGCACCGCAAATAGACAAGTAGCCTAATGCTAAAATATTAAGAGTTACAGTACAATACTACTAAGAGACATGTGACTATAGTGGGTGACACCACAAGAGGTCGTGAACCTCGGTTGTGAGTCATGTCATAGTGGTGTAGCACCGCACGAAAGTGCAAGACTTCATGCTGGGATGTAGTACGACACTACTAAGAGGCATGTGATCTCATGCTACAGTGGTATGACAGCACATGAGGAGGAACCTCGGCTTTGGGCCATGTCATAGCGGCGTAGAGCACAAAAGCGTAAGGCTTCATGCCGGGTAATATTAAACTCTCTTGAAGAACTCACCTAAGTGTATGGACAGAGATATATGTCATCTCATGAGGATAATCTTGTAAACACCCAAGATACATATACCGAGACCAGGTTAGCACATGGATTTTAATGTCCGACCAGAGGCACAACTGATGTCATTATGTGAGTAGGAAGAATAAAAACTATGATTAAAGGCTTAGTTAATTCTTGTAACTTACTATTGTTTGACCCATGCAAGAAGATTCAAGTCGTCGGCGATATCTATCCTAATGCATGATGGACAGTTACTATGAGGAATGCTCCACCATATATTATGATATATGTGGAGGATTATTGGTTTTTTCCACTTAGCTTTGGGAGTTTTAGTCCCACATTAAAAAATCACCAAAGTGTACGTATATCCCAATATATAGCTTTGCATTGTATTTGCATGTATAGATGGGGTGGTAGCCTATGTGGGTTAATTTTTCTAGAGGGATTAAGTGTGAACACTTTTATAGTAATCCTTGTTTTGTCACCACCTTTGGAAAATTTCCTTAGGAGTTAAGCCTAGAAGGGGCTTAGTGACTCGGACTCGGGCTCACGCTCGTGCGAAGGGCACAAAGTGGTGCTTTGATAACGCACTTTGCACTTAGCATGTAAGCATCGTCACATAGCGCTTGTGCGCATATGTTACGCTCGTGCACTCATTTTATGCGTGAGTTGCATGCACGGTTGCTAGCTTGGACATATGCGTACGACGTTATGTGTGCGGTGTTAATGGCATAGGCGTATGCGAAGGGCTGTATGCGCAAGCTATGCACATGCTTATAAGAGTGCCTATGCGCGACTATGCACCAGCTTGGCACGGGCGCTTACGCGGTTGCGTGTGCCGCATAGTTGTGAAAGTGCAGCAACTTGCTACCGGCGCATGCTAGTTTGTGCCTGCTTTCGGCGCACAGGCGGCGTTCTCTGCTCTGTGCATCACAACGCGCATACGACACAAGTGGCGCATGCGGCGCATCGGACTCTGCGCCCGATATTTTGTCGGATTGGTCAAATGAGCATCGCGTATGTGCGCACATATATCTTATGCGCGCATGGGTGTTGCTAATGGGTTTTCTCTATAAATAGAGACCCTTCCTCTCACTTTGGGGATTTGGAATTTCTGGAGAGTTAATACTTAAAGAGAGAGAGAGAGAGAGAGAGAGAGAGAGAGAGAGAGAGCCACCAGAGTCCATGCGCAGCTGAGATTACCCCTTCCATAGTTTGTCTTTCCGAGTGATTCCGAAGGTGACCTAGAGCATTCCAAAAGTTCTCTTGTGAACTTGCTGGATCTTGGGGACATATCACCGTGTAGGGTGAATTTTGCTTTGAGCAACGGTGGTTTTGATCACTCCAGCAATGAGTTTCTTTGTATATTTCTTCTTGTGTTCGTTCTATCTCATTATAGCGTCTGCGAACGCAAAGAGAAACGTTTTCTGTTTGTAACATGTTCCTTATTGTGCTTCTTCGGAGTCGTGTGTCACTTTGCATCAAACGACTTTTGTGGGAATCTCAGTGCACCAATTTTTCTTCAGGATCAAGAAGAGAGCAGATCCCGGGGTCTTGTGTGGATCTCTACTCCTGATTTTGTGCATCTAGCTCCTTCTTTTGATCGAACTTCAGGACTAACAATGATAACTATTATTATAATTCTGGAAACTAATTGCTAATGTTCTTAGTTTGTCTTTGACTAGAGAAAACGAATTGGAAAATAACTAAAATCATATAAATTAATAGTTTACAGTGTATTATCAATTTTTAATGACTTTGGAAATGAACTAAAAAGTTATGAATATTTTAATGTCCAAAATCATGGTTGAGGTGCAACCACAAATTCTGTTAATTTATACTTCCATATGAGGTTGCAAATGTGGAGCAACTTGTTATGATATCATTTCCGAGTGGTACATTGGCTTGTGAAACAACATGATTTAGCTTATCATTAGTATCTCGTGTATTTTGGCCATTTGCCACAATATTGATATCATTTTCATGTTTTGGAAGATTTAAATGTAGACTATTATTTGCTCCATTATTTCTTTCACCCGTTGCAAGCAATTGTCCTAGCTCTCTTTGTTGAGATATATATTCAACATTCATATTTTTCTGCGTCGCATTTGATAAAGTCTTTGATGCTCTTTATTAAGAATGTTTTTTCTTCGTTCATATTTCGGCGTTGTCTTTGATAAAGTTTGTGATGCCCTCTAAGAAGAGATCTTTTCTTACGTTCATATTTTGTAGGCAGTGTCTTCGACGAAGTCGTTGACGCTCTCTATAAAGAGTTCATTCATATTTTTCGTTTGGTTTCTATATTGAGTACGCTGTTGCTCTCATTGTCGAAGACTAGTTGCTCCATCTGAGCATTTGTTTGATCAATAGTCATATATTCCATGCATGTAAAATAAATAATTAGTCACATAAATATAGTATGATTTATCATGCTAATATGTGTTTTAGAACAATATTAACTACACTAAGCTATATTCTCTTTTATGTTCTCTGTGACATAATTTTTTGAGAAATATGTAACTACTTGTATATCTTTTAATTAAATAGATAGAACGTTGATAAATTTTTGATTAATTATAGCATATGGATTTGATTTTTGTTATAAATTTTGTTTATTAAATATTATGAACTTATTTACATGAGCATGTGCACGAGCAAGAGAAACTTTGTACCTATTATTATTTTAATCAAATCTTATTTGCAGAGGTAAGTCAACTCAATCGGAAAGTTATAATTGGTAATGTAAAGTCTAACAAAAACAATCATATGAAATGTTCGGTAATATCGAAGCCACATTTTTGTATTGAACCAATTGCTCAACTCTTCTGGTCAAAAAATGGTTAGGGATAAGCAAATTTTGTGGTAATCTTTTCTATTAAAATGTAGTTGGTATCTTTATCCATTAGACTATTTAGCTATTTTATTGAATGGGATAATTGTTGCTGAAGTTATTGTTTTAGATTAAGTTTTTATCATTTGTTTTTATCTAGTTATATCATAAATTTTTAGTATAAACTACTCGATTGCACGTAATAAAAAAATATTATCTTTTTTGGAAAATTTATTAATTTGTATTGAATTTGTTACTCAACTCTTCTAGTCAAAAATGGTTGGAAATAAGCAACTTCTGTTATAATTTTATCTATTAAATATGTAGTTGGTGTCTCTATCCATTAGACAATTTGACTATTTTATTGGATGAAATGATTGTTGATGAAGTTATTATTTTAGATTAATTTTTTATCGTTTGTTCTTATCTAGTTATATCATTAAATTTGTCTATGAACTACCGGAGCGCATGTAAGAAAATATGAAAGAAAAATATAAACACAAATTTTTAGTATAGAACTAATCAAGTGCAGGTAAGAAAATATAAACATAATTTTTTATTATAGATTTATCTATTAAATACGAAGTTTTTATCATTTGATCTTATCTATTAAATAAACTTGCTATCTTACTCAAAGATTACACTTCAGGCTTAAGGAAATCACTAAAATAAAAAGACCAGAAAAAGAAAAAAAATTGTAGGTAAGAAAATATAAACATAAATTTTTTATTATAAATTTATTTATTAATTTTTATTTTTATTATTTGATCTTATATATTCTATAATATAAAACGGTTTCTAGACGGCTCAAAAGTGAGCCATCTAAGCCGTTAGTAAATACTCAACCAATTAAATTAAAATAATTACGGGAGATAGATAAGACCTTAAGCCAACTTCAATCTTATCCATCAAAACCGTTAATAAATACTCAACAATTTAATTAACAAAAAAAAAACTGATTGGAGATTAAAAAAAAAATCTAAAATCAAATTATTTCTTATCATTCATAACCCACTTTTTTCTTCCATAATAAATAAATTTTTTTTTTTTACTACATTTACTAGTATTAAATAAACTTGCTATCTTACTCAGCATTCCATAATAAATTAATTTTTGTTTTTTTACTACATTTACTCAGTATTAAATTTTTTTTTTTTTTCTAAGTAAGAAGACTCGTTGATGAGCTTAATTGGAGATGTATCCCCTCTCAGCTTATAACATCAAGTTTATTTATAATTAGAAAATTATGCAAACCTCTCACAGGAGAAAATTTAACGATGACTCCAATGACCTAAGCTTCTGGTAGAAATTGGCCAAAGGGCAAGGGAATAATTTATTCATTGAATCAAATTTTTTTTGTATTAGACACTGTATAATAATACTTTATTCCATAAACACTTTTTATCAAATTTTTTTAGAATTTTCTAGGACAATCACATAAACAAAATCTTCTTAAACATTTAATAAGTTTATAAATATTCTTAAATAGGCTCTACTAACACTCTATTAAATACTAGAACGAAATATAGCGGTCAAAATCTATAATAAATTAAATATGAATAGAACTTTCTTTATTTGAAGGCGAGCGTATACCTATCACTTAATTCCAATGACATATAACAAAAAATTAGAAAACAATTACAGAATAAGTTAGCAACGTATGGAGAAGTTGACCTATAAAAGGGACAGAAACACATTGGAAGTCGTAGCCCACAACGAAGCCCCATGTTACACAATAGGTTGTACGTTAACCAGATTCCTCTTGATCCAACCAGGAAACAGCAAATGGAATTAATTGATAGTACTATGACCAGATTCCATAGTGGCGGCAATAGATTAGTCCTCAACGAATATACAAATACTACTCAGACTTTCATGTTACTCTCGACATGGCCTATGGGTATTATAAAGCTAGTTTGTTTTCCATGTTACTCACACTTTGAGTTTCCATGGAGCTCTTGCGTTCTAATCTCCATGGAGGAGCTGCTGTTAAATTTATGTTTCTCCTCCCTCTGCTTCTGCTGCTTTTGGCATTCTATTTTCCTCTGCCAGCATTGTCGACAGCAGCGGCGCGCAGCAACTTCACAGACCTGGATTCACTACTAGCTTTCAAGTCTCTTGTTGTCGATGAACGCGGCATTTTGGCCGCCAATTGGACCGCCAGTGTCTCCTTCTGCAGTTGGCTCGGCGTCAGCTGCAGTCCCAAGCACCGGCAACGGGTAGTCGGTATCGACCTGACCGGCTTCTCCCTCCAGGGCACCATCTCACCGCATCTTGCCAATCTCTCCTTCCTTTCTTATCTCGACCTCAGCAACAACTCTCTCACCGGCTCAATCCCCCACGGCATCGGTCGACTCCCGCGACTCGCCAATCTCTACCTCCACAACAACTCCCTGTCAGGCCGAATCCCTTACAGCATCTTCAACATGACGTCTCTGACCGAGCTCAACTTGAAGTACAATGAGCTGGAGGGGCCTCTCCCTTCCAACGGCTACCAGTTCAATCTCCCCAGCCTCCAGTTCATCTCGCTTGCCAAGAACAGGTTGAGCGGCCCGATCCCCGTAGGCTTTACGCGGTGCTCCAATCTTCAGGTACTGAAGCTGTCTTACAATGGGTTCACAGGAAAAATCCCGGTGCAGCTGGGAAACATAACTACTCTGACCAGTCTTGTTCTTGGATCCAACCAACTCACCGGGACGATCCCGGCTTCACTAGGCAACCTCACCCGGCTGAATGAGCTCAGCATGAGCATTAATAGCAACTTGGAAGGAGAAATCCCCGAGGAGCTGGGGAATCTGCTGGATCTCCAGATCCTAAATCTCGGTGGCAATCGTCTAACAGGTTCGATACCGATGGCTCTCTTGAATGCTTCTAAGCTCCTCCTCCTCCAGCTCACCAACAATAGCCTTACTGGATCTGTGCCCACTACCATCGGAAACTCTTATCATCTACTCTCCTTTCTCGGTCTGTCTGCCAATCAACTGACCGGAGGTCTTGACTTCATCACCTCTCTTTCAAACTGCAGGGACTTGAGGATTCTAGACCTGAGCCTTAACGAGTTTGGAGGCTTTCTTCCGGATTCTGTAGGAAATCTCTCGTCCCGTACTCTAGAGGTTTTCAATGCTGGTGGGATCCTCATACACGGAAAAATTCCTTCTGGGTTTGGTAATTTGAGTAGCCTTTTGGACCTTGATCTTGATGAAAATGAGCTTACCGGACCGCTTCCATCTACAATTACAAGAATGAAGAACCTCCAGTCATTGGATCTTTCGGGCAATAGAATAAGCGGATCCATTCCGTCTGAGGTCGGTCTGATGACGAGCTTGAATACCTTGAACCTTGGCAGCAACGCACTCTCGGGACGAATATCTCGTTCGCTAGGTAATATCAGCACACTGCAACACTTGAACCTATCTTCAAACGAGTTCTTCTCAGAAGTTCCTGGTAGCTTGTGGAGCTTAAGCAGTCTCGTCAAGTTAAGCTTATCACAAAATCTTCTCAATGGCTCGCTTCCTCTAGGAATTCTCGGTTTGAAGTACTTAGACAAGTTAGATATATCCAACAATCGGCTATCGGGTAACATCTCCAATGCTTTAGGAAACCTCCAAATGCTTACTATGCTCAATATTTCTAGTAACTCTTTCCACGGCCAGATTCCACAGTCATTTAGTAGACTAGTCGAAATTAAGTACTTGAACCTGTCACACAATTTCCTCTCAGGGGTCATACCCAAGTCCTTGACCAACCTCACTCAACTTGTTAGTTTAGACCTCTCTTTCAACACATTAGAAGGGCAAATTCCTGAGGACGGAGTCTTCTCAAACATTAGCATCCCAATTATGAAGGGTAATTCAGCACTCTGCGGTGCTCCTCGACTAGGATTTCCTCCTTGCCCCACCTCTACTTCCAACAGAAATATGCATCTTCTTAAGTATGTCCTTCCTCCTGTTGTTATCTTTATAATCCTCCTTTCTTGTTTCTATATAATTATGAAAATGACACGTCGAAGGAACAAAGACAACCCTATAGTGACATCCTTGAATGACTATCGATTGATTTCATACCATGAGTTGGTTCGAGCCACTAACAAATTCAACGAAACAAATTTACTTGGAAAGGGGAGTGTGAGCTCCGTATTTAAAGCATGTTTAGACGATGGACTACTCGTCGCAGTGAAGGTTCTGAATTTAGAAGTTCAAGGGTGTTTGAGAAACTTTGATACAGAATGTAGTGCTTTGAGCATGCTACGACACCGAAATCTTGTGAAAGTAATTAGCACATGCTCAAAAATTGATTTCAAGGCCTTGATCCTCCAGTACATGTCCAATGGAAGCCTTGAGAGGTGGTTGCACTATCATAATGACCACTTGAATCTGCAGCAGAGAATCAATATAATGGAGGATGTGTCCATTGCTATAGAATATCTCCATCACTACCATCCCCATGTTGTGGTGCATTGTGATATAAAACCGGGCAATGTTTTGCTGGATGAGAACATGGTCGGGCATGTTGGTGACTTCGGCATTTCCAAATTGTTCCTAGATGAAAGCACGTCTGTAATGTCAACAAGCGCACCGGGTACAATTGGCTATATGGCTCCAGGTAAAATATATTTGCACTCTTTTTCAATGTGAAATTAGAATTTTACATTGTACCAAGATTAAATTAATTATTACTAACTAATAAATTTGATCTTCTTTTTATGGCTATAATTATTGTAATAGAATATGGATTTGCGGGAAAAGTCTCAAGAAAGGGCGATGTTTATAGCTTTGGGATCTTACTGTTAGAGACTTTTACACGTAGAAGGCCTTGTGATTCAATGTTTGGCGAAGACTTGAGTTTGAGACAGTGGGTTAGCAATGCATATCCAGCTACAGTTTTAGAGATTGTGGATTGTACTCTCTTAAGAGAAGATCATATTCTCCGGTCTACTATTCTGTCATCCATAATAGAATTGGGCTTATTGTGCTCAAGTGATCTACCGAAAGATAGGATTCCCATGACTGAAGTTGTCACAACAATTCAGAAGATAAAGAAGTGCTTATCAAATCCTGCTGCTTACTGCAATAACTAAACTCTATTTTTTTGCCTCCATTCGCAAGTAACGACAACATATAAGTTTTTTTTTTCTTTTGTCATTTTAAGGAAAATTGCAGTTGATATTTGTTTTGTTGCAATGCAATGTTGACTTATTTTCACCATTTATGTGATAAATGTTGCACATTTCTCATGTTGAGCTTGTCTCCAATGTACTTGTCCATATATATATATATATATATATATAAAAGTATAAGGACAAGTATAGGTTAGCAAGATTTGGTTTTCAAATTGATGACATGCAGTGTGTGTTGTACGACCAGTCTAATGAGATGATGGAACATCTGTTTTTCAATTTTCCTATGACTTGGGAAGTATGGAGGAAGCCGAGGATCCAATTGCAGATGTGAGTCAAAGACAAAAATGGCGCAGAGTCGGTGATATGTGATATAAGGGCGGCCAGGAGTAGGGGCACGATGTGGTTTAGGGAGGCTTATACATGGCTTTCGACGATAATATGGCATATCTGAGTGATACGTACCTCCTTTCCAAGCTTAGTGATTAGCTCAAGTATAAGGATGAATAACTCTTTTTGTAGTTCAGGAAGAATACCTCTCCCTAAAATTCAGCCATTATCAGTAAGTATGACTCTTTTTGCAGTTCAACCTAATCACAGCAAATTCCACCTATATTGAGCCTAGTCAGCAGTTTTCAACTGCCTGCAGAAGAAACAACAACTACCTATTGTCTGTACCTATAATTGAATGTAACAGAAAACAAAAGGAGTATCAGTACTCTATAAATAGGACAATTAAAAGAGAAAGGGATGAAAAAATGTATGGAATTACTTAGCTTAGTTCATTTGTTTCTTTTTTTAGTTTTTCTTTAGCTTTGTAACCCTTCTTTCTACCAGTTCAATAAAAAGTTCCTTGTTCTTCCCCAAAACTGCAACTTCTTCTTGAATGGCTCTGTGAATTCACCTCAAATCTCTACAATGGCCGGATACTTAGGTCTGGGACCTAACAATTGATATCAGAGCCAATTTGTTCCCTCTCGAGGAGTGTATAAAGGGAGCTCGAGCTACCATGGATCGTGGCAAGAAGCTTCACCGGGACCGCCATAGCCATTCGATGCCGTTATTTGGAGCATATGGAGATCCGAGCTCGATCTACTATGGCTCTCGGCTAGAAGTTCCACCGGAACCACCATCACAGCCACCAATTGCGACTGAGGAGACACAATTCCAATCTTGGGAGGTAAAATTCATCAACTCAATGAAGAATTTGATCGGTTCTTAAAGCAGTTGGTTAGGGAAAGGAAAAAAGAGAATTTCAGTAGTCTAGGAATGCTTCTCTTCACAATTCTTGGGTTAATCAAAACCATAATTCTGTTAATTTTGGGGTTAATAAAAACCCTAACACCATGATTTCCAATTCTTGGATTTAGTCAAATGAACTTGTCAAATGTTCATGGCATGAGTCCTCCAATACCAAACACCGTCCAAGATCATGGATACAATCCGATTCAAAACCCCAACCAATCTCATTATGTTTCTCCCTTGGATACTAGTCCAAGAATATGTGGCAACCCTGCTATGGAATTTAGTTCTGCAACACCATACTCTGAATCACCCCAATATGTTCAGCAACCCTCCACAACACCCTCTTCCACCATAGGCTTGCATCATTTTCCACCAGTTAGAGCAGGTTCTATAGGAATTCAAAACCCCATACCCTCTTTTGGGCCATTTTTATATCACCAACAGTTTCAGATTAATATAAGAGCCAGTCCATGGCAATTGCCCTAATTCGAGCAGAGCACACTAGTGAATCAGAATCCAGTTTCGTAGCAATCCCAAGGGTTCAATCATATCCCCGATGCTCCACTCTTTAGTCAACAAACCCCTGCAACTCCTTTGGTTTCAACCCCTCCACATCTTGGTTTCCAGTTTGGTGTACACATTGGAAGTCCTGCTTGGAATCAGACCTCAAGAACACCTCAAGGGTTTCTTGCAAATCCAAGTCCCAATCAAGAAACTGATACATCTCCTTCTCTTCAGTTTGGCCACATAAATCCGGGAAGCACAATGCCACAACTGGAGAACCATCGAGCATTTCTGCAAACATTGCAAGTGCAAATTCAAGTCAGGATCTTATACTAGTTAATGTCGAAGATGTTCGAACTGAATCTACTCTAGAAAGTCAAGAGGTGATTATAGAAGTTGGCTCTGCTGCTGTCTGATGTTGTTAGTCATGCTAGTGGAACAATCAGTTCTTGTTGATATGGTATGTTGGGTGTCATATTTAAGTATAGTATAAGCACATGAGAATATTCTGAGGACATATTTGGGATGCCAGAATCTGTCACAGGATATTCCATTATGAGATTATTGTCATAATGATTGAGATCATTGTATTAATGACTGTAAGGCTATATAATGCCAATGAGACAATCAATAAAAACATCAACTAATTTCAACATGGTATCAGAGCCAAGTTTCCACAAACCCTAGCCGTCACCAAGCTTCCACAAACCCACAGGAGGATTTCCTGGATCTCCTCCACCGAACTCTTCAACAAACCCCCCCTCTTCCCTTCTCCTCCCTTCGCAGGCCGCCCTTCGCTGTTGCTGCCCCGTCCCGCTACTGTTGCGGCTGCTGCTGCGACTGCTGCTGTTGCTGCGACGGCGGCTGTGACATGCGTGCTGCCGCCTCCTCCGCACCAGCACGAGACAGCGCCTAATAGGGATGCCTAGATCTGAACAAAGGAGGGACATGTTCGGATCTAGGAGCGGACGACGGGGACGAGCGTGAGTCGTGGAGCGGACGTGACGTGATTGGATAGACGACGCATCGATGGAGGAGATCATCAAGAAGCTAGATTCTACAGAGGTGGCGACGTTGATGAAGTTGTTGACGATGTCCGCTGGTGAGAACACGACACGAACATCGCCGGAGTTGAAGCTTCCCTCCATCGATCTAAAATTAGAAGGACCAGTCACCAGCTCAGGTAACACAGGATCTAAGGGAGAGCCCTGGCAGCATAACCGACAGTGCTACAACTGTGGGGAGATGGGTCATCATCGGTATGCTTGTACCAAACCACCTAGGGAGGGAGATTCAGGTGGTGGACGAGGACCGTTCGGAGGACGAGGATATAATGGAGGACGTGGTCGTGGTCGAGGGGGTAGACGAGGCGGCCGAGGAGGTTATCGGGCGAACCTCCTGATATCAGAAGGGAACGGAGAAGCTGATGGCACCTTTACTGTGGAGGACCAGGCACTGGGAGACATGAGAAGTAGAACAGAGGAGGCGTCCACCTCATTCTTTGTTAGGGACAACGCTGCCATATATGCCCATCCATCAGAAGGTACCGACGAATCACTTGCCCTTGCGTCTATCTCTTCCCTTAAATCATCAGACTGGATTATCGACTCGGGAGCATCTCGGCATGTGACGGGGAATGCTAGTGAGTTTTCTTCCTACACTCACCTAGCATCAGCAGACAGCATTCAGACAGCTGATGGCACTTTCCAGCCAGTGGTCGGTAAGGGTACTGTTAATTGTACAGGTTCAGTAAGATTATCCAATGTTTTACATGCTCCATCCTTTCCAGTCAGTCTCTTGTCCATTAGTTCTATAATCCTCCAACTTAAATGCATTGTTTCTTTTGATATTCCTAAGGTGACCTTCCAGGAGAAATATCCCAACCATATCTGTTTGGAGGATTTCCTGCATTGCTGCGAGTGGTCCTCCGTACAGATAGTGGTGTGGGAGGAGTAGAAGTAGGAGGAATGATATCTTGTGAAGGAGGGGGTATCACCTGAAGGGGGGTTGGTGTCGGTGCCTCAGAAGTTGGGACGAACGCAGGCAAGGGACTTGGCACTGGCACTGTCGGTACTGGTCCTGCAGTTTGCTTCTCTCTCCTGCTGTAGGTAAGTAACTCTCCCTGAGCCGTAGGCCTAACACCTTCACCTTCTTGTCCCTTCTCCGTGCCTCCATGCCAAACTTCTAAATCGGTTACCACAAAGTTCTCCATCTCCCCCTCTCGCCTAATACTGGCAGTATTAGGTGTGTTGTGTGAAGTTCCGTCCTGGTGGTAGTATGGCTCATGCTCCCGAAAGTGGACATCCATACTGACAAACTTCTTCTTCTCTACTGGACTCCAGCACACATACCCCTTCTGGGTCGCCGAGTAGCCTACGAAGATGCATTTGACTGCTCTAGGGTCAAGTTTCCCAACTGATGGCCTGTTGTCCTTCACAAAACACACACACCCAAACACCTTCAGTGGGAGTATCCCACTATTATTGCCTTGCAATACCTCACATGGGGACTTCCATCCAAGGAACTTCGAGGGCATCCTGTTGATGAGTTGAGCTGCTGTCAATACTGCATGCCCTCACAGACTCTGTGGAACATTCATGTCGATCATCATACTTCTTGCGACCTCCAGAAGGTGTCTGTTTTTCCTTTCTGCAACTCCATTTTGTGCTGGTGTGTATGCACAGGTGGTCTGATGCTGTATTCCGTGTGATAACAAGTATTCTGCAAGCGTCCTGTTGGTATACTCCGTTCCATTGTCAGACCTCAGTACCTTCACAACTGCTTTGTACTGAGTCTGGACATGCTTATGGAAATCCCGAAAATAAGCAGGTACATCATTCTTATTTTTCATCAAATATAACCAGGTAACACGAGAGGCACACTCAATGAAAGAAACAAAGTACTTATAACCATTCATAGTGTTAGTAGCACATGGACCCCAGACATCAGAATGTACTACCTCAAAAGCAAAAGTGCTCCTATGACCCGTGCCAACATATGAGCTCCTAGTAAGTTTTCCTAACTCGCACGCATCACATACTAATTTCTCTTTATTTGTTTTTGCATAAATCTCTGGATACAACTTACTTAGAGTATCAAAGGAAGAATGTCCCATCCTCCGATGATGGAGTATCAAGGTATCCTCAGTCCTCTGCTGCAGTCCTTCCATGCCAGCCTTCTCTGCCATAGATACCAATGCTGAGTCCAGTCCTTCTCGATCTAGGTACCACAGTCCCTCATGCCTACGGCTCAGGGAGAGTTACTTACCTACAGCAGGAGAGAGAAGCAAACTGCAGGACCAGTACCGACAGTGCCAGTGCCAAGTCCCTTGCCTGCGTTCGTCCCAACTTCTGAGGCACCGACACCAACCCCCCTTCAGGTGATACCCCCTCCTTCACAAGATATCATTCCTCCTACTTCTACTCCTCCCACACCACTATCTGTACGGAGGACCACTCGCAGCAATGCAGGAAATCCTCCAAACAGATATGGTTGGGATATTGCTCAGTTTGTTTCTTATGACCATATCCCTTCTTCTTATGGAGCATTTATAGCATCTTTGGATAGTATTACTGTACCTAACAATTGGCAGGTTGTCAAGAACGATCCAAAGTGGAAAGCGGCAATGCACGAGGAGTTGGGAGCTCTGGAGAAGAACCACACTTGGGAGCTTGTGAGACTGCCAGAGGGGAAGAGAGCAGTTGGATGCAAGTGGGTCTTTACCGTGAAGCAGAACCCAGATGGACAGGTTGAGCGCTACAAAGCTCGACTAGTAGCCAAAGGATACAGTCAGACGTACGGCATCGACTATGACGAGACCTTTGCACCAGTTGCAAAGATGAGCACTGTCAGGACTCTGATTTCTCTGGCAGCGAATGGTGGATGGAAGCTACACCAACTGGATGTGAAGAATGCGTTTCTTCACGGAGATCTAGTGGAGGAGGTGTACATGGAGATACCACCAGGATTTGGCACCAATCAGACAGTAGGCAAGGTCTGCAGGTTGAAGAAGTCCCTCTATGGACTGAAGCAGTCTCCTCGAGCGTGGTTTGACAGATTCAGAAAGGCGATGATAGGGATGGGATATCAGCAGATCAATGCTGATCATACTGTGTTCTTCCGTCGGAGTGGAGGCCACATCACCATGCTTGCGGTGTATGTGGACGATATGATTATCACAGGAGATGATGAGCAGGAGATCGCCCAACTCAAAGGAAAG
Organism: Iris macrosiphon; assembly: GCA_036927795.1. Taxonomy (NCBI): domain Eukaryota; kingdom Viridiplantae; phylum Streptophyta; class Magnoliopsida; order Asparagales; family Iridaceae; genus Iris; species Iris macrosiphon. Next base: position 23,059,562 of record JAYESA010000007.1, on the reverse strand, counting down.
CTTGGCAAGGAATTCGAGGTGAAGGATCTCGGCCTTCTTCGGTACTTCCTTGGGATTGAGATTGCTCGAGAAGCAGAGGGGATTGTTCTCTCTCAAAAGAAGTATGCACTGGACCTTCTCACAGAAACTGGGATGTTGGGGTGCAAACCTGCAGCTACACCAATAGATCAGAGGTTCAAGATTGATGCTGAGGCTGGAGAACCAGTTGATCGGGACAGATACCAGAGACTGGTTGGCAAGTTAATCTATTTGAGCCACACACGTCCTGATATCTGCTTTGCAGTAAGTGTGGTGAGCCGCTACATGCATGACCCACGGAAGGGTCATATGGATGCAGTGTACCAGATTCTGAGGTACTTGAAAGGTGCTCCCGGGAAGGGACTAATATTCAGGAAGAACAATCACGTGAGCATCGAGGGCTACTGTGATTCTGACTGGGCTAGTTGTGCTGATGACAGGAGGTCTACCTCGGGATATTGCATATTTGTAGGAGGTAACTTGGTCTCCTGGAGGAGTAAGAAGCAGTCTGTGGTGGCCAGATCGACAGCTGAAGCAGAGTACAGAGCTATGGCCTTGGGAGTTGCAGAGCTGCTATGGTTGAAGAATATGCTGGTGGAGCTAAAGCTGGATCAAGGAGCCAAGATGAAGTTGTGGTGTGACAATCAGTCAGCTATTAGTATCGCCAATAATCCAGTACAGCATGACAGGACCAAACACATCGAGATTGATAGATTCTTCATCAAAGAGAAGTTGGATAGTGGATTACTGGAGCTTGGCCATGTTCCAACCAGGGATCAAGTAGCAGATGGACTAACCAAGGGACTCGCCTCAGTGAGCATGATTAGAGGATGTGACAAGATGGGCTTAGTGAATATCTTTCACCCATCTTGAGGGAGAGTGTTGATATGGTATGTTGGGTGTCATATTTAAGTATAGTATAAGCACATGAGAATATTCTGAGGACATATTTGGGATGCCAGAATATGTCACAGGATATTCCATTATGAGATTATTGTCATAATGATTGAGATCATTGTATTAATGACTGTAAGGCTATATAATGCCAATAAGACAATCAATAAAAACATCAACTAATTTCAACAGTTCTGCTAATAAAAATGAACCATGTGAAGGGTCAACAGAAGCTGTGGTTGGTAACAAAACTGCTTATACTGTCACACCTAAAACTGAGACTAAGCAAATGGAAAGAGGAAATGTTACTGCAGAACTTAATGAGGTAATGAATTCGATAATCCCAAAAGATACTGTCAAAAAGCAACAACACACTATTTCAGATGATGCAGCTCCATCAGAAAATGGATTGCCTAAACCTGATATATATATTACATGTACCATCCGTCGACACCCAAGCATCGAAGAAGTTTCCCGATCCTAATTCAGTAGCAAAAGATGATATCCCCACCGTGAATAAGCTACAAACAGTCCCTGCGCGTGACACACCTATGTATCCTGCTACTTCTGATAAGGCGACAAGCGTAGCTTTAAGGAGAGCTACAATTTCCTTGAAAAGTCGCCTTAATGAGACCAAGACCAAACTTGTGAGCAATTTGTCAGAAATAGTTGAAGAAGATGAGGAGGATGTAGAGGAAGCAAGGTCAGCAACAATAGCAATTTCGAGTAATGAGAAAGAGGTTCGAGTAACTAATCTGGAAGTTGAGTCAGAGCCAATTTTGAGTGAGTGTGCAAATGCTACTGTATTCTTTGATGAATCGGTATATGGTATGGGATCGAAGGATCAAAATGACTTCTTCATTGACCTTGGGACAAGGTCAAATTAAGGGGAGGTTATTGATACGTACCTCCTTTCTGAGCTTAGTGATTAGCTCAAGTATTAGGATGAATACCTCTTTTTGTAGTTCAGGAAGAATACCTCTCCTTACAGTTCAGCCATTATCAGGAAGTATGACTCTCTTTGCAGTTCGGCCTAGTCACAAAAAATTCCAACTATATTGAGCATAGTCAGCAGTTTTCAACTGCCTGCAAAAGAAACAACAACTACCTATTACCTGTAATAGAATATGACAAAAAATAGAAGGAGTATCAGTACTCTGTAAATAGGACAAGTTAGAAGAGAAAGAGATGGAAAAATGTATGGAATTACTTACCTTAGTTCATTTGCATCTTTGTTTAGTTTTTCTTTAGCTTTATAACCCTTCTTTCTACCAGCTCAATAAATAGTTCATTGTTCTTCCCCAAAACTACCACTTCTTCGAATTGCTCTGTGAATTCACCTCAAATCTATGCAATGGCCGGATACTTAGGTCTGGGACCTAACACCGAGGAAAGGAATAGTTGCATTTTTGTGGGTTCATACAGTTATTATTGGCATTCTTCACAATATTGAGTTTGATGCATCAAGAATAGAAAAAGCTGGAGGGACCACCTGAGAGTGGTTAGCTTGTAATCAGAAATATATATATATATATATATATATATATATATATATATATATATATATATATATATATATATATATACCACACCTGCTAGCCGCCTCGGCTCTGGGGCTAGAGTTCTCGTGCTCCCTAGATCCAACCCCTCCCACAGATTCAAGTTCCTTAATCGTGCTGGAAAAGTTCCTTTAAACGATCAAATCCCTGTGCGAACTCTTGAACCCGTTAGGTCAAAATGAGATATGTTCATGCAATAAGTCCATAATACATTATGATCCTAATGTAATTTACCTTCTTTTAAAGGAATGGCACCAGCGCAATCCTCAGCGCTAGCACCGGACGAAACGCAAGGCCAGGAAAGTAGTTCGGGTACTTTGGGAAGTTCGCGAAGCCAGCGAGCCATGTCTCGAGTCGATCCGCTTGAGCGGGTGATGCAAATGTTAGAATCACAACGACAAAGAGATGATGCTCGCCAAGCCAAATTCGAAAGCAATCTAGAGACCCGATTCTCAGTCCAATAGAAGCAGATAGATGCCCTGCAACAGATCGTTCAGACTTTGGCTTCCAATCATTCCGCGGCAACAGCAGCGACTCTGGTGGAACAGCCCGTGCTTGAAGTTGAGACGCTAAGGCCGAGGGAAGTGACTGCCTTCGACTTTGGCCACTTCAAGAAAGTCTGCAACACCCCATTCAACGGGACTGAGGACCCAGTCGTGTCTCTAGATTGGTTGGCCGAACTTGAAGACCACTTCGCTCTGCTAGTGGTCCCCGAAGAGAAATGCATCGCATGCACACACATACAGCTCCGCCTCAACGCGCACGATTGGTGGGACGTGCATCGACGATCTCTTCAATTTGACCATGGAGAGGAGGTGATCTCGTGGGCGACTTTTCGTGCCGCGTTTGAAGAGGAGTTCATACCACCTCCCGTACGCCGTCAGAAGGAAAACGAGTTTGTACAACTACGACAAGGCAGCATGATAGTCAAACAGTATTCCGCTGAATTCAACTGACTCTCCAAATTTGCTAGCGCCTATTTACCTGATGCAGCGAGTCGAGCTAGAAGGTTTGAAGGTAGTTTACGTCCTGCCATCCATGCGCACATAGTCGTTCATCAGTATCAGACAATGCGGGAAGTCATGAATCACACTCTATCTCTTGAACCACAGTATTCTTACGTTTTTGCCGGCGCTGTGCATACATCCAATCACAAACGTCATAGTAACGAAGGAGGAAATATCGCTACAAAGCGCCTAAACCACAGCGGCAAGCAGAAAGCAAACTCAACCCCTATGCTTCTCATCAGATTATACCAACTTACTCTCTTCCGCCCCTCCTATCAGTGATGGCCTCATCTATGATGATGGATGGACCACTGTAGAAAGGCGTTGGAAAGTCAAGTCCCCAAAAGGCCCGGTGGGTATTGTCAAGAGAGGATCTTTTTTGCCCAGGCCTTCGTTGGTGGCCAGGTCTACCCCCGCGAAGCAACAACAACGACATCACACCCATCCATTTCTCTAGTGGTGCTTCCTACTCCAATTTTTAGCCTTGCCCACCAAGTGTTTGTGAATATACTCTATAGGCCCCCAGCCCCGTTCAAGTTTTCCAGTAATGCTCCTAGCTCGTGGGTAGAAAGGTGCAGGTCTAGAATGCTCCGGGAAGACATAGAGATGCAATACGTAGCCCCTAAAATGTTCAAGGGATGAAGGTGGTTGCAATAACCAAAGCCGATCTGGCTGAAATAGAGGTATACATGAAGAACAATATCGTTCTCTACGTCATGGGTTCTAGGCCTTTTTGGGCAACTGAAAGGTTTTACTTTGCGGATATGGAGGCGAAAAGAAAGTATGAAAATATTCTCTCATGAGAATGGGTTCTACTTTATAAAATTTGGCTTAGCGGAAGACCTTGATAGAATCGTTTCAAAATGGACCTTGGATGTTTGAAGATTAGTTATCATTAAACAATGGGACCCTTCCACAACTTTCAAAATAGATCGCATTGCATCGATGCCCGAATAGGTTCGACTCCCATGACTCTCCCTCCAGCTTTGGAGCACACTGGCAAAAATGAAGATGGCCAACACCATTAGAAATCCTCTACGAATAGATAACTTCACTGGTAGGAGGGATCGTTTAACTTTTGCTAGGGTGTTTATTGAAATCAATGCGGCGGACACTCTGCCTAACAAGTTAGACATAGAGTTATCATACAGTGATATTATGTTCCAAAATATTGATTATGAATGGGTTCTGCCATGTTGCAGATCCTATCACAGCTTTGGACATACTATACTCAATGCCCAGATGGAGGTCCGACGACTGTTGCGACTTGTCAAAGTATTCCAGAGTCTAGCCTAAAGGAAGCAGTTCCCCTAAGGAGTTTGTGGTTATTGACATGTTAATTAGCTCTTTGGGTGAGGTAGTAGGCACAACTGCGGAGGCGGATAACATGAAAACAGATGAGGTTGTTCCATAGGTGGATACACCTTCTTCAGTATTGGGTAAGAGAGAAAGAAGTGTTCTTGTGGGAACGGGACAATTGAACCTGGTGGAAGAATATTGTGGTAGGGAGGGGATTGGATCTGGTAATAGGCTTTGGTGCTATTCAGACAATAAGGGCAGCGAGAGGACGAGGGGAACTGATTGCACTATATATAAGAATTCATCTTGGTTATCTTTAGGGCAGGCAATTAGGTATTGTAACTACCACTTTTCTAAATAAAAGTAATTTTGTCATTTCACATTAGTTATGTATAGTGATTATATTTTATATATTGTGCTATTTATTTACTGGTTAGTAGACTAGTCTATTTAGTTGGACTTGACACTAGTAGACTCAATTAGACTTGACATGACACATTGAACCCAACAATTGGGCTAGGCCCATTAGACTCATTTATTTTCATTAATTAGGAGATTAGAATTAGACTTCATGTAGAATTAGAATCTTTCCTATTTTATCCCTTCTAATTAAATACCTTATGACCAATTAAGTAGGGGTATATTTGATATTACATGTTGCTGGGGAGAGAAGAGAAGGAGGCCGACCATATTTAAGGGAGAATTCCTTCTCTCTTCACTTCATTCACTCCAAATTATAGATCCCCAATTGTGTTCTTCCCCAGTTCACTTCATTCCTCTATCAATTTTACCTTAAATCACTCTCATTTCTTTCCATTTTCATCATCAAATGAGTATTGAAGCTTGGATTACAATGAGCACTTGGAGAAGAAGGAATTGGTTAGGAGCTTGTGTCCTAATTGTATCCATTTGAGCATTTTATTGGGAATTCATCTTCCAATTGGTATAATTCTGAATTTTTACCTTCTATTAGATTCTAATTCTTGAATTTGAGCATTAGGAACCCTTTCATAGCTTAGGGCTACCCATAGGAAGAATGACGGTTCCTAGGACCCCTATTGTGACTTCTACATTAAGATTTGTGCCCAATATAGGAGAATTCTGATATTGGTGCACCAAGTGTTTATCATTAGGTCCATTAGATCTAATTAGACTTATATTGGGTATGTGAGGCTAGCTACGTGTCCACAATTGGACACGAGTAGAGCGTATCATGGTATTTGTGATACGTTATGATAAGGGGACTCATTTTAGAGATTTTTGCCCAATTGATGCTAATTATTCGTTAATTGCATTATATTTAGTTAGTATGATTATTTAGATAACATAATTGATGTGTAAGTGGTTATTCATGATATTTGGAGAGGTGTATCTTAGTGTATCATGATATTGGTGCTTGGACAATGGATATGCATGATAAGTGTTTGATTCAATATTTCTAGTGTTATATATATATATAAATATATATAGTTGCATATGGGTGATTGTGGTATGGGTGATGTTGTGGCTGTGTATGGAGTGAGGGGCCAAGCATAGGCCTGTAGGAGTGAGGTGTTAAGTGAGACAGTACATTGTGTTTGATCTCTTAATTGTAGCAGTATTAGTAGTTAAGTGAAGGGGAGATGTCTGTTATTATAGAAACATCAGTATCATCAAATCAGTATGGAGTTAAGTAGTATAGAGAGGGGGATCGAGTTTAAGGAATACTCAGTAGCAACGGCTGCATTCACTTAACAAGTGACATAAAACAAATAGCAGCTGTATCAGTGAGAAGTTGGGGGAAAGTCCACTGGCAGTAATGTTATATCAGAAGAAGAGGAAGGGGGTGTTAGTGGGATGATATATATATATATATATATATATATATATATATATATATATATATATATATATATATATATATATATATATATAGTTGTATATGGGTGATTGTGGTATTGGTGATGTTGTGGCTGTGTGTGGATTGAGGGGCTAAGCACAGGCCTGTGGGAGTAGGATGTTCAGTGAGACAGTGCACTGTGTGCATTGTCGGATCTCTTAACTGCAGCAGTATCAATAGTTAAGTGAAGGGGAGATGTATGTTATTACAGAAACATCAGTAGCAACAAATCAATATGGAGTTAAGTAGGATAGAGAGGGGGGTCGAGTTTAAGGAATACTCAGCAGTAGCAACTTCATTCACTAAACAAGTGACAACAAACAAATAACAGCTATATCAGTGAGAAGTTGGGGGAAGGTCCACTGGCAGGGATGTTGTATCAGATGAAGAGGAATGGGTATCAGTGGGATGCTCTGGCAATGAGGCACAATCTAGTTGTGCAAGGGTGCAAGGTGAGTGTTCCTATTACTTGCATCAGTGAGGGTATTAGTAGTATGCAGTTGAGTAAGGAAAGATACCTTGCCATTGTACTGTGATTTATCTTCCATATATTGCATACATCTTAATTTCTGTCATTTAGTTCATATATTTTAACTGCTATATAAACTACGCGTCCAAGAAAACTTGGGTACAATGACGGTGATGTCGTGATCTATTTTTATTATGTATATGCATTGACCTAGTTTTACGAGACTACCCTATAATTTGGAGGCATCATTAGATTTCATTGACCGTGGCACAGTTATTACACGAGTGTGAGTCTCATGTAGGACACAGACTGCGTACTAGATTGGCCTCCTGTACGTATGTGACGTGTTAGGGATAACTACCGATAGAAACTTTGTATGCTAGAAGACTTGGTAGTTATTAGAGGTATTATCATGTCATGGATATGACATGCTTAGAGCATGGGTGGAGAGAACAATAAGAAAGGAGTTTGGGCTCATTTGCACTTTTCTTTTTATGTAACCCGCACGCTCCGCCGGAGATGCGTGGTCGTGATGACCCCTATATTACCTGGCGGCCTCTGCCATTCAAAAGACGACATGCTTTTTAGGCCCCTAAATCTCCAAGAGAATCATGCCAATCCTATTTTGGCCAGATAGCCTACGTGTTGGAAAGTTGTTCTCAACGTGCATTCACATAGACGGTTAGGCGACCCATTGGACGTTTATTTTTAATACTTTATTGGTATGCTTCTATGTATCTTGTTATGTCCCTTTAAGGACTTGGTCCCTTTCCAGGAGTAGATGTTCATGACTTAGCAGGAGCGCAGATCCGGACTTGCTACTTATCTTCGAGGAGGTCTTCTCTTCGAGCCTCATGATTATTAGTTGATGTTCTTATATTGTGTTCATTTTTATATTCTAGTTTGGCAGTGGATTTGTTTCCACCCGACTATCCTCCTTTGATACTTTATATTGAGATCTAGTTACATAGATATTGGTTATTTATTTATTTATTTATTTATGATTTCTGTGGATGAGATTTAGTTATGCCCTGTGACTTATGATAATTATATACCACTTGTGAATTGTTCTTCATAATACAACGTACGCATGTGTTATGGTTTCCATATATTGGAGTTGCCATATATATGCGGCTGACATGGTTACGTATTCCTAGTCCTACGTATTTTGGGACTGGGGCGTGACATATTTTTTGAGGTTGAAGTAATTCAAATAATTCATAATTATAACCCTTATGTATATGTAATATAGCAATATCTGTATCCTCTTATTATTTAAAAAACCATATATAGAATCCCTTAGTCTAATAGGAATTATTTTTCAGCACATATAATGATGAGTTGAGGTCGGTTAGACCCTACATAACAGACGAAGAAGTAGAACAAGAAATAAGATGCCATTTTTCTTCTTGGTTGAGCGCATGTAAGGTGCTTGGTAATTACTTTTTATTTCTGCACTTGCACCACAAATAACTTTCTATCGCTACTTTGGTATTTAGGTCGATCGTCTAATAACATCCGAGGCTGAATATATTAGAACTCTAGCCAAGGGACCAATTACTGCCGTTAAAATATGGCCAAGTTTATGTGTGAATGGGTTTAAGTTCAAGTCAAAAAATGCTTCTATCAGAGACAACTTTCTGGATCTTGATTCCACGAAAAATAGTTGTTTGTGTATCAAATCTTCGAACTACAAAGACGTCGATCCAGACAATGATTTTTTTGGCATCTTACGAGAGATTGTGGAGTTAACATATAATTATGGCAAATAACCTACTAATATCGTGCTATTCAAGTGTGAATGGTTCGATCCGATTCAAGATCAAGGTTGGAAAATTGACAAGCATGGCCTTGTGGATATAAACTACAAGCATAGATATCAAGGCTACGAACCATTTGTCCTATCAAGTCAGGATCAGCTCATGTACTTCACAACTTATCCTAGACGGGGGACAGCGAGGTCGGATTGGTGGGCAGTATGCAAGACTAAAGCTAGAAATATATTTGACATTGACGAAATAGCTTATCAAGAGGACGATCTACCTCTTGTAACAAATATTGTAGATGTGGACTAAACGGAAGTTACTCATTACACGAGTAATAATGTAGAAGATATAGAATTACCCGAAGAGGAAGACGAAGACGAAGTAGATGAAAGTGAAGACAAGGAGGAGGAAGAGGAAGAGGAAGAGGAGGACGAGGAAGGCGAACAAGATGAATTTTCTGAAGATGATTGAAAATAAAATATTTTGTCTGTAGAATGTAAGTATATTTTGATGGTAGAATATACTATTTTAACGAATATATGTATTATATTTTGACTGTAGAATGCTGTGAGATATGCATCATATTTTGAATGTAGAATGTACTATATATTTGTGTTTTTCTTTATTCATCATATGTTGTTATCAGGTATGACAGGACGACGCGGAGGATTCGGCAGGTCCCGAGGTAGACAGAGTGCTCCTCCGGTACTGCCTACTGTTGGTTCCGGATCGTCGTCGCCCGGTACTCCAGTATATTGATCAGTCACATCTCCGATTGCGATGATGTTACGTGGCATCACACCTGGGACGAGTAGTTCCAGGCATGATAGTAATCCCTCGTTCAACGTTCCTCCTGCTGACGGAACCATGGAGACAGATGAGCATGTAGAGCAGGTCGTGCCAACGTTGTCCCAGCATCAGCAAGATCCTCTATGCGCACCTCCGGAGGAGACGATGACAGAGATTTGAGCCGACGGTACAAAGTAAGTCAATTAGATAGTTTAGCATCATATATATCGTATATTTCTTTATTCATCATATATTAACTTTTTTGATCAAAATAATTATCTCTGTATAGATATCGTCCATCGTCGGTTCAGAGACGCCTGGGCCTATTTCTGAGGAACAACTACGGTGGCCCTTGGATCAACTACTCTGAAGCTCCGGAGGAGAGGAATGCTTTCTGGTTTGCCCACTTCCAGGTAAAAGTATATTATATAAATCCTCTAATTTATGCATATTATATAACTTATCCGTGATGCTCACTTACTAAATTATTTATTGTAGCAAACGTATTTCTATCCTCCGCACCGGGCCGAGTTGATCGAGCGGTTGTTTTCTACCGTTGCTGCCAAGCTTATCCGTGATGCTCTGGATGACCAAAAGGTTCATGATCATGCTGGAAAATCGATCCAAGGTTGGATCATGCCTGAGCAGTGGATTGTGATGAGGGCTAGATTCGACGATCCGAGCTACAAGGAAAGGTCTGGGAAAGCCAAGGCGGCTAGGCGGAATGCTGCCAAGTGGTGTGGTGGCTCGATTCCGATGACAAAATATTTTCGTCGTTTGGTATATTTTTTATTTAAGATATATTATTTTAATGTAAGTACGATAAAATGGTAGTAGGAAAAAATGTTTAAGTTTAGTACTAAATAATATATTTTTAACAGGTATAGAGGGGTGATGATGCAAACATGGTGACTGTCTTCTTGGCCACCCATCGCAAGGACGAAAATCTCATTGATGAGAGGGCCTCGCAGACCTATGTAAGTATTACTTTACTTTGTGTTAATTTTAATATAACTTAGGCAATTATCGAGTTTCCAAACTTTTCTAGGCCGAGTATCTTAGGCTGCGTGAGCAGGCGACTGCTAATGCACCTATAGCTGGAGAGGCTGGTACTTCCTCGCAGCCCGCTCCAGCTTCGTCGGCGGATGACCTGTGGGTGACCGCAGCTGGTGGTATCCAGAGGGGTATGTACTACGGTAGGGGATCCTTTGGCGCCCTGGTTGTGACGCAGTCATCTAGGGCCTCCCCGACAAGTGCTGTCATGCCCCAATCCCAAAATACGTAGGACTAGGAGTACGTAACACGCCCAGCCGTATGTATATTAACTCCAATATATGGAAACCATATACACACGTACGCTATTCATGAATATCCAATCCACCAGTGGTAATATACTGTCACAACAAGTCATAACAAGTCACATGCAATCTAGATCTCATCCACAACACAATATAATCAGTAGGAAATAAAGAGCTGAATAATAACTGGATATCAAAAATGAGTATCAAGCCTGATAGTCAGGTAGAAACAAATCCACTACAAAAGACTATCCAGAGGTAGCAAAAGATCTCTAAACAGCGGTAACTAAATCAGACGCTACTCCAAGGATAAGATCTCCTCTGTCTGGTAAGTAGCATCAGGTCTAGGACCGTACTCCTGTGGGTACTCCTGCTCGTCCATATCTGAAAAGGGACCAGGTCCTCAGAGGGACGTAACAAGATACATAATAACATGCAACTAAGTACTAAAATATAAAACATCTAATGGGTCGCCTAACCGTCTAAGTGAATGCAATTTGAGAACAACTTTCCATGAAGTGGGCTATCTGGCCAAATAATGGGATTAGCATAATTCTCTCGGAGAATTAGGGGCCTAAAAGCATGTCGTCTTTTGAACGGCAGAGGCCGCCAGTAGTATATAGTGGTCATCATCACCCGTTTCTCCGGCGGAGAATCCGAACGTACAGGAGAAAAAGTGCAAAGGAGCCCAAATACCTTACTTGTTGTTCTCCCTACCCCATGCTCTAAGCATGTCATATCTATGACACGATCAACCTCTAATAACTACAGGTCTACTAGCATGGAAAGTTTCTATCAGCAGTTATCCCTAATGCACGGCTCATACATACATGCGGCCAACCCAATACGTAGTCCGGGATCTATATGAGATTCACAACTCATGTAAAACTGTGTCACGGCCAATGAGACAAATAATGCTCCATAATACTGGGGTGGTCTCATAAACAAGGTCCAATACAAATACATAAATAAAACAAAATCATGTATCATTGTGGAATGTAAATAATAGTACTATGGCAAGGTATACTTGCCGAGCAAAGTTCTGTATAGTGCACGTTCAATATTTAAGTTGAAGAAGTGAGGTTTTGGGTTTGGGGTGTATTGCATGGATATATATAGAGAATAAGAGACGGTGGGGAAACTTAGTGTTTAAGAAAACTAAAACTATTGCTGCTGCTGTTTCCTTTTCTTCCATTGGTTTTGGTTTCGGCTGGGGGTGTTTAGTAATATTTAGTGTTAAGTAGCGGTGGAATGAGAAGCTTACACGTGTGGAAAAGTAAGGCAAAGCAAAATTAGGCTTTGCTTCTGCTGCTGATATTTTCTTCTCCTATTGGGTTGTGGTTTGGGTTTTACGCGTGGTAAAAGGAAGGGTTTTACGCGGGGTGAACTACTGCTGCTGAGGAGTTTTACCCGCGGAGAAGAGATAGGCAGGGGTTTTGTTACTGCTGCTGCTGATATTTACGCGCGGTGAAGTATACGCGGGGTGATTAGCGGGTTGCGGGTTTGATCCAATAGGAAATTCTATTTTCTTTTCCTTTCTTATTTAATAAAAATTATATATATATATATATATATATATATGCATATTTGTACATAGAAAATCTGGAAAGTGTATTGGTGTATACGGATAAGGTAGCAACTGTCCAACGGGTCTCCTACATGGAATAAATTAGAAAAAATTTATAATGGCTCCATAATCCCCTAGATGCATAAACACCTTAAATAAATATTAAATAAAATATAATTCTTCTATTTAGCTCATAATTACCATTAAATAATTAATAATACGAATTTCAAAATTAGGGGTTTTATATTCTACCCAACTTATAAAAATTTCGTCCTCGAAATTAAAACTAAGCCACGGTAAAAGTCAAGGATGGTATAAGATATATTTTAACAAAGTAAATTTATACCTTCGTCTGTAAATTTAACAACGTAAATTTATAAGATATATTTTAACAAAGTATAATCTATTCTTATCCTTCATGTGCGCCGGTGGTCATCCTCCTGCAGATCCGCAGTAGTATAGTTGCTGGATATTTGTATTCTTTGTATTATTTAGGATAAGACTCATTGTATGGATATATATTTGCTGTATTCTTTACGATGATATTTGCGAAATATTTTATTTTCTTCAAATTTTATTATATTATTCATATTAAATATATGTTAATTTATCGGTATTGAGTGTTCAACCCAAAGGGGTCGGCAAACCCAGAAAATTCAACAGAGGGTTGCTCCGGGTCTATTTGTACAGATTATGAATTAATAAACTGCAGGAATAATAGTTTGAAAATAATTCAGTATTCTTTATTTTTATTTTTTATTGTACAATTAGCGACGTTTTTAGCGACGTTTAGCGACGTTAATACACGTCGCTAAATACGTCGCTAATTAGCGACGTTTCTACACGTCGCTAATGACATTGCTAAAAACGTCGCTAAAAACGTCGCTGTACGTCGCAACTTGCTGACATGAAGTAGGAGTTGGTTATATGATCAAAGCCAACAGTATTTATGTGTATGTCGGTTATGCAACTCACGCATAACGGAGTTATCGTAGTGTTCTTCATGTGCAACCTAAGCCGATCATATAACGAACTTGTGCTCAAGGCACTTAGCTAGTATTCATGTTTCTCATCTGCAGTTACTTTTCCACTACTTGTATTGTTCTCCAGTTTATATTGCAGCTACTTATTGTGCTCCAGCATATATTTATTTCCTGTGCATCTTGATTTCTTTTCTATTGCTCGTCATATACACCTTACCATGCATTTGGAGTTGCTTTCAGAGTTATGTACTTTGCTCCAGTCCTGACTGGGCATATTTTTTCCAGAGGATCCTGAGGACTATTGCCCTACGTTCTACGGGCCTGGTATTGACGACTATTGTGACCCCGAGGAGGAGTGCGCCGAGGAGACGCCGATAGCACCCTAGTTAGCTAGGTGGGTTTTCTGGGTTGTTTTCAGTGGTTTGTATTTTGGATGACTGTACTTATTCTTTTGTTGCTTGAGATGTTGTAGCTATTTGTAGACTTGGACTGTATTATTTTGGATTGTCTTGCTCTCTTGGTTCTGTTTCTTGTTTATATCATATCGTGCTTATTTCTTTCCCTAGATTTTGTGATTGAGATTTATATATATATTGCGTGATTGCCCTCCTTCGGGAGAAGATTATTTTGATATATATATATTGCGTGGTTTTGCCCTCCTTTTGGAGAGGTCATGCCGGATTTTTCAGTGAGATATAGATAGATATGGTTGACCTAGAACGGACCTTTACAGCATTCTACCGCCGATTCTGCGGCGTAGGCTGGACGTACCCACGGCTCATGACCGATTTTCGGGTGCGGGTCGTGACACGTTTTTGGTGGTGGCCCATGCAGGTCTGCTTTTTAGTTTACCTGCTATAGGATATAGGCTGAGAGAGAGTGTGCTCAATCACAACTAGGACCCTTCCTACTTCCTTTTGCTATCTTTAATTTTCTGAAATTGTTTTCTTTTGCAATATTATTGTCCTTCATTGATGTTATCGTTTCTTGCACTATATTGACTTCTTTTGATCTGTGTTCAGGATGCCTCCGAAGACTAGATCTCAGCGCACCGCCCCAGCAGCTGCCACCGAGAGGTCTGCCACCTCTCGACCTGCTCGACGTCCGGCAGCCGCTACCGCTCCACTCGCCACTCCTGCGGTTGAGGGAGCTTCAGTTTCTCTCGGAGATCCCCTTACTCCCATTGATCCGAGAGCCACCCCAGTTGTCCCGGTGGTACCTCCTCCACCACCGCCTGCGCCAGTAGATGCTACGCAGTTGTTCGCATTCTTTCGAGAGATGATGGATGCGCAGCACCGCCAGGCAGATGTTTTGAGGATGGGCATTGAGAATGCTCATCAGGTGGCTTTGACAGCGGTCGACAGAGTGGCTCAGATCCAGCCACAGCCAGAGCAGGCTCAGTATCCTAGGCCGGGTACTATCATCGATTTTCAGAGGATGCGGTCTAAGGAGTTCCGCGGCACAGAGGGGATCCTGTACGCCGACGACTGGATCGAGCATATAGAGGGCATCTTTCGGCTGGCGATGATCCCAGCCAGCATGCAGATCGAGGCAGCGGGCAGCCAGATGTTCGACCTTGCCCTTACTTGGTTCCGCACGGATACGCGGATAGCAGCTCCGGGATTGACTTGGGAGGCTTTCAAGAAGCTTTTCAAGGAGAAGTTCTTCCCGGACGTGGCTCTCAGTGCCTTAGAGAGTCAGTTCGAGGCGCTCGTCCAGGGGAGTATGCTAGTGGATGAGTATGCAGCGGAGTTCTGCCGTCTGGGCAGATTTGTTGAGGGGTTGTCAGAGGCAGCGAAGGCGCGAAAGTTCCGCAAGGGCTTAGTCATGGCGGTCAAGTCCTTGACTAGGAGCGACCGCGAGGCGACCTTCGAGCAGATTGTCAGCGATGCTCAGAGGGCTGAGGATGATTTGGAGCTGAAGACGAAGAGGGGCAGAGACACTTCCGTTGCAGGCAGCAGTGCAGGCCCGGCCAAGAGGCCATTCCAGCAGACCCAGCAGTACCAGGGTCAGGGTCGGGCGCCCATCCGGCAGGCGCCCCAGCAGCAGAGGCAGGGTCAGCAGCAGGGCCAGAGGCAGCCCATCGTTTGCCCTTTCTGTAGGAAGCCAGGGCACGGATGGGACATATGCAGAAAGAGGCTGGGCAGATGTTTATTGTGTGGCGCCGCAGACCACCAGCTGAAGGATTGTCCTTCAGCGCTTGCCCGTACAGCTCAGGGCGGAGGAGCCGCTCAGAGGGCACCAGCCAGAGCACCTGCAGCGCAGCAGAGAGGTCAGCCTTTGCAGACTCAGCAGCAGAGGTTCGCCCAGCACCAGCAGCAGCACCGAGGAGGACAGCAGGGGCGAGCTTTTGCCCTGACAGTGGACGAGGCCGAGCCAGTTGGTGACGTTATCTCAGGTTCTGTTCTCCTTGATTCCATTCCAGCACTTGCTTTATTTGATTCCGGTGCTTCCCATAGCTTTGTGTCTGTATCTTTTGCTGTTAGACACCATCTTGTTACTGAACCTTTAGCTAGACTCTGCAAGATCACGACCGGGGGTGGTATCATCCTAGTCCGTGATGTTTACAGAGACCGGAGAGTTACCTTGGGAGGCCGGGAGTTGAGTGTGTGCCTACTCGTAATGCCATTTCCGAGCTACGATATTGTACTCGGGATGGATTGGTTGAGTACGCATTGTGCTAGTATAGATTGTCGTGGAGGCAGAGTTTTGTTTAGTCCGCCAGGTGAGCCAGAGTTTCAGTTTGCCAGAGGAGCAGCGGAGCAGACCGAGGGAGTCTTCTGCGGAGCCCTGGTGGTAGAGCCGAGGTCGCTACATCCACTGATAGAGGACTATATGGATGTCTTTCCGGAGGAGTTGCCAGGGTTACCCCCGGACAGAGATGTGGAGTTCTCTATAGACTTGGTGCCAGGCGCGGAGCCGATATCCCAGCACGTCTATAGAGTCAGCAACAGTGAGCTGATAGAGTTGAAGAAGCAGGTGGATGAGCTTCAGGACAAGGGATTTATCAGATCTAGTTCTTCTCCGTGGGGTGCTCCGGTACTTTTTGTGCCGAAGAAGGATGGGTCGATACGGATGTGTATCGACTACAGGGCTCTGAACAGCCTCACAATCAAGAACAAGTATCCGCTGCCGCGTATTGATGATCTTTTTGACCAGTTGAGCGGAGCGAGGGTGTTTTCCAGGATTGATCTGAGGACAGGCTACCACCAGGTGAAAGTCAGGAAGGAGGATATTCCGAAGACAACTTTTCGGACCAGATATGGACAGTATGAGTTCTTGGTGATGCCGTTTGGGTTGACTAATGCCCCGGCAGTGTTCATGAATCTGATGAACAAGGTGTTCCATCAGCATCTGGACAGGTTTGTGGTGGTGTTTATAGATGATATCTTGGTGTATTCGAAGACCCCAGAGGAGCACGAGGAGCATCTGAGGATAGTGCTGGAGACTCTCAGGAAGGAGGAGCTTTATGGAAAGCTCTCAAAGTGTGAGTTCTTCCTTGACAAGGTTGAATTCCTTGGTCATGTGGTGACTGGAGAGGGTATCTCGGTGGATCCGAGAAAGATCGTGGCAGTTGAGGCATGGAGTGCTCCGAGTTCAGTAGCCGAGGTCAGAAGTTTCTTGGGACTGGCAGGCTACTACAGGAGATTTGTTCAGGATTTTTCCCGGATTGCAGAGCCGTTGTCCAGGCTGACCCGGAAGGACGTAGAGTAATTTGTTTGGTCAGAGGAGTGCCAGATCGCCTTTGATGAGCTGAAGAGGAGGTTGACGACAGCTCCAGTGTTGACGTTGCCATCAGATTCTGGAGGATTCACTATCTATAGTGATGCATCGGGGAAGGGAGTGGGTTGTGTGTTGCAGCAGAATGGGAGGGTGATTGCCTATGCTTCCAGGCAATTACGTCCTCATGAGAAGAATTACCCTACCCACGATTTGGAGTTGGCAGCGGTCATTTTTGCTCTGAAGTTGTGGAAACACTATTTATACGGA
This sequence comes from Iris macrosiphon, assembly GCA_036927795.1. Lineage (NCBI taxonomy): Eukaryota > Viridiplantae > Streptophyta > Magnoliopsida > Asparagales > Iridaceae > Iris > Iris macrosiphon. The sequence continues at coordinate 23,042,044 of JAYESA010000007.1, read as the reverse complement.
GAGCGTGTGGAGATCTTCATAGACCACAAGAGCTTGAAGTATGTGTTTACCCAAAAAGAGCTGAACATGAGACAGAGGAGATGGTTGGAGTTGATGAAAGACTTCGACATATCATTGCAGTATCATCCAGGGAAGGCGAACGTAGTTGCGGATGCATTGAGCAGGTATCCGGTAGCTATGTGCCTGACTACAGATCGTTATCTTCTGGCAGATCTAGAGAGCTTGGGCATTGAGGTGATAGTGCCTGGAGTTGAGATGCAGATGTGGGGACTGCAGATTCAGTCAGAGTTGGTAGACCGGATCAGGGCTACACAGTTTGAGGATGAGTCCCTGAGGAGCATCAGGGAGCAGGTTCAGATGGGTTTAGCAGACGACTTCACCATTGCTGATGATGGTTCATTGCGGCACGGTACCAGGTTGTGTGTGCCGAGTGGGTCGTTGCGCGAGGAGGTTCTCCAGGAGGCGCATCGATCCCAGTACTCTATGCATCCCGGTGCCAACAAGATGTATAAAGATCTGAGACAGCATGTATGGTGGTACGGGATGAAGCGAGGGGTAGCACGCTTCGTATCCCGATGCTTAGTGTGCCAGCAGGTGAAGGCGGAGAGGCAGAGACCAGGAGGATTACTCCAGCCGCTACCCATTTCGGAGTGGAAATGGGAGCATGTGACAATGGATTTTGTTTTTGGACTTCCCCGTTCTCCAGGCGGGAAAGATACGATTTGGGTCATCGTGGACAGGTTGACCAAATCGGCCCACTTTCTACCATTCAAAGTGGGTACGTCTACAGAGATACTAGCAGAGATGTATGTGCGCCAGATAGTCAGACTGCATGGAGTTCCAGTGAGCATAGTATCAGATCGGGACAGTCGCTTTACCTCGCATTTCTGGAGGAGTCTGCAGGCTAGCTTGGGCACCCAGCTCAAGTTTAGTAGTGCGTATCACCCGCAGACAGATGGTCAGTCAGAGAGGACCATTCAGACACTTGAGGACATGCTTCGGACCTGTGTTTTGGATTTCAGAGGCTCTTGGGAGGATCACTTGCACTTGGTAGAGTTTGCTTACAACAACAGCTACCAAGCCAGTATCGAGATGTCACCTTTTGAGGCGTTGTATGGACGGAGGTGTCGCACTCCGTTATCATGGGATGATGTAGGTGAGAGAGCTTTGCTTGGCCCAGAGATGGTGGTTGATGCAGCGGAGAAGGTCAAGCTCATTAGAGATAGACTTCGGGTGGCGCAGGACAGGCAGCGGCATTGGGCCGATAGCCACCGGAGACCTTTGGAGTTCGAGGTATAGCTTAGAATCTAGATTTTGTTCTTGTGTTTGCTTGTGATTGCTTGTTTTAGACTAAGTGCAGAGACCTTGTTTGTGCTAGGTTGGAGATCTGGTGTTCCTGAGGATTTCTCCGACGCGGGGCACTATTCGCTTCGGTGGAGGCGGGAAGCTTAGCCCACGTTTCGTCGGACCCTTCCGTGTTCTTGAGAGGGTCGGCGCCGTGGCGTATAGGCTTGAGTTGCCGCCTACGCTGGAGGGAGTTCATGATGTGTTCCACGTGTCGCAGTTGAGACGGTACGTGGCGGATCCCAGTCACGTATTGGATCACTCGGAGATCGCAGTGGGCCCTACTCTTAGCTATCCGGAGCAGCCGGTGGAGATTCTGGATCGGCGAGAGAAGGTGTTGAGGAACCAGACTATTCCCTTGGTTCGCGTCGCGTGGAGGCATCACTCTCCATGAGAGTCGACCTGGGAGAGGGAGGATGAAATGCGCGAGCGATACCCCTATCTCTTCGAGCCCTGAGGTATGGTTCTTTCTTTGCATTCCTGTCCTAGTTTCGTCTTTTAATTTCGAGGACGAAATTATTTTAAGGAGGGTAGACTTGTCACTACCAAATTCTAGAAATAGGGTATTTTTTTTTATTTGGTAAATAGTGGATTGTATTTAATTAATTATATTTGTATTTAAATAGTGATTGCATTATTTTTATTATTTTTTATTTTGATTATTTTAGGGTTTTGGCTAGCCTGGACCCATGTCAGACCCTAGTGGACCCATGTCCGACCCAGCCCACACCCTTGTGAGATTTATTTTGGGGCTTAGATTTATTATTTTATTTTTAGGAGGTTAGTTGGAGAGATTTGGAACTAGTTTGAGTGCTTTTGGAGACTCGAAACCCAAAACCGAGTTAGGAGGGCATTTTGGACCTTTGTACATGTAAATCCCTATTTATTTACATGGCCGGCCCCCCTATCTACCCCACCCGACCGTGAGCATCCAGCAGCAGCCCCCTCTTCATTCTACTTCTTCTTCTTCACTTCTTCTTCTTCTCCACTTCTTCTTTCTTCTTCCTTCTTCCTCCAAAGTAAGTTTTCTTCCACTTTTCTTCTTTCTTTCTTTCATTCCTTCTTCCTTAAGCTAACCCTCACCTTACATTTTCTCTAACCTAGGTGTGAGGAGCTTAGATCTAGTGTGAGAGCTAGAATTGGTGGCTTGGAGCTTGAGGGAGGTGTTTTGGAGTAGATCGGAGACTTTGGCCTTGGGATTCCAACTCCCAAGAGGTAAAACCTAACTTTTCCCTTCCTAATTATTTTTGTGTAGTGTAATTAGTGTTGTAGAACCCTCCTAGACCCTAACCCTACCCGTATGAGGAAGTTGGAACTAGTTTGGGTGAGTTTAGAAACTTTGACATTAGGTTTTGTGTCGAATTCGGGTGGAATCCGAATTTGGCCCAATTTTGGGTGATGCCCTAGGTTAGATGGACCTAGGTAGACGTTGTCGGGTGTCTAGAGGGTGAGTGCGTGTCTCCGTTCGGACACGGGAAGCCGTGTCGCGGAGAAACGGGCGTTTCGGGCGAAATTGGGGCTTTTCGTCGTCGCCGATTCTAAGTGCGTGTGCGTTTCCGCCACGGGCCTAGAATCGACGTGGGAGCATATTTTCTAGGATCTAGATATCGTGTAGAGCGCGTGGGTAAATTTTGGGCCGATTCCGAGTTCGTTTGGTGTGCGTTTCAGGAGGTTTTCCGAGCCGCGCACCACGTGTTCGTCGAAATGACCGAACGGCCATTTCGACTTGGTTTTCTTATTTCGGGCTTGTACGTGCGTTGGGTTAGTATCGGGGAGTGTGTGCTAGAGTTTTCGGGCTATATTTTATATATTTTAGGGTATTGGTGAGTGTCGGGGTCGTTGGGCGTGAGTAGGGCGTGTGGTTTGAGTGTTGTGTGCGTGGTTGTGTTTGTATTGATATATGTCTATATATATATATATATTTATATATATGTATGTGTGTTTATGTATATATATTTATATATATATGTGTGTATTTATATTTATGTACTTGTATATGTATATGTCTATGTGTATATATATATATGTATTTGTGTAAGTGTGCTTGTGTGTGTGTATGTGTATATATATATATAGGTGTATGTATATATATATAGTTGAGAGTGTGTGTAGATATATATATATATAGTTGAGAGTGTGTGTAGATATATATATATATATTAAGTGTATATATATATGTAGCTATGTATATATATATTTATGTGTGTGTGTGTATTAGTGTGTGAGTGTGTGTATTAGTGTGTTTGTGAGAGTGTAGGTATGTGTGTTAGAGAGTGTTTAGAGTGTGTATATATATATCTATCTAGTAGTTATATATATAGTTATATGTGTGTGTATATATATATATAGAGTGATATATATATATGTATGTTTATGGATGTGTGTGTGTGTGTGTATGTGAGAGGAGGGGGGGTTCAGCCACTGCCACAGCAGGGCAGTAGCTGCTGCTGCCTGCAGCAGCAGTTCCAGCAGCAGGAAGAGCAGCAGTAACAGCAGCCAAGAGCAGTAGCAGCAGCATGTAGAGCCAGCACAGCAGCAGCAATGCGAAGTATGGAGCAGCAGCAGTAGGAATAAGAAGCTCCAGCAGTAGCAGCGGGTAGTAGCTAGCGAGGGAGGAAGAGAGTTTGATATATAGATATATATATGTTGATAGATAGGTAATAGATAATAAGTTAGATAGATAGATAGTAGGATAAATAGATAAGATAGCTAGTTAAATAGTTATTAGATATTTAGATAGATAGATACTAGATAGGTAGATAGATAGTTTTATCTATCTAAGAGATAGATATCTATATACCTATAGTTATATATATATATATATAGATATCTTGATAGGTATATATATATATGTGTTATGATTAGGTAAGGAAATAGGTAATGGGTAATGGATATATATGTGTGGATATATGTATATAGGTAGATACCTATTTAGATATATATAAATATGATAGGTAACTATATTACCTAGCCTAGATTAATAACTAGGTGCATAATTAATAGCTAGGTAGCTAGTTAGAGGATTTTAGAGCGAAACCTCAATACCTTGAGTTACCGAGGTATCTCGATACCTTGAGATATTCAAGGTATTGAGTTTCGAGCGGGATATTTGAGCATTAGTCTAGGAAATGCTTGGGAGTGATTTTTATATGTTTATATATATATAATTACGCGTGCTAGCATAGGTTTTAGTGGGTTTAGGCGGGGTGCGTGGCCTAGGGCGAGGTATCGGATACCGAGGGTATCCCGGTATCTCGATTAGGCGAGTTTGTGAGTTTAGTAGCTTAATGAGCTCGGTTTGACCTAGAATTTCAGGGGCACCCTAGTTTGACCTAGCTTTGACCATAATTGTCCCCGTTGACCGTAAAAGTCAACGTTTGACCTAGTTTTGACCTAGAGTTGACTTTTTGGACCCCGGGTTGACTTTTTGACCCGAATTTCACCGGTTTGACCCGTTCGACCTAGAATAGCCCTAGAAGCCTGTTTTTAATTATTTTATATCAGTTTAAATGCTTAGAACCCTGTTTAATCCTTGCTTTTCGCATTAGGTCCTTGCGACACCGGTCCGGACCTCGATCCTCATCAGTTGCTCAGGACATCAGGCGAGTACCTACCTCTGATAGTTTCTATTTCATGATAGCGTTTATATCACCTGTTCTAGAACTGTAATACTTGATTCTGACACTTTATTACACGAGCTGGTACTAGTGGATCCCGTCATGAGGTGCTATCCCCCTTACCGTGTTCAGCGGGTACTCTATCACGTGTATTTCATCATGTGCTTCGGGTATTGATTATCATGTGCTATCATGTGCTTCTTGTGCTCTCGCCTTCGTGTGCGGGAGCTATTATCATGTACGTAGCGTGTTGTGGTTGGATCCAATGGTATTAGTGGGGGAGGGGAGTAGGAGTTGGTTATATCATCAAAGCCAACAGTATTCATGTGTATGTCGGTTATGCAACTCACGCATAACGGAGTTATCGTAGTGTTCTTCATGTGCAACCTAAGCCGATCATATAACGAACTTGTGCTCAAGGCACTTAGCTAGTATTCATGTTTCTCATCTGCAGTTACTTTTCCACTACTTGTATTGTTCTCCAGTTTACATTGCAGCTACTTATTGTGCTCCAGCATATATTTATTTCCTGTGCATCTTGATTACTTTTCTATTGCTCGTCATATACACCTTACCATACATTTGGAGTTGCTTTCAGAGTTATGTACTTCGCTCCAGTCCTGACTGGGCATATTTTTTCCAGAGGATCCTGAGGACTATTGCCCTACGTTCTACGGGCCTGGTATTGACGACTGTTGTGACCCCGAGGAGGAGTGCGCCGAGGAGACGCCGATAGCACCCTAGTTAGCTAGGTGGGTTTTCTGGGTTGTTTCCAGTGGTTTGTATTTTGGATGACTGTACTTATTCTTTTGTTGCTTGAGATGTTGTAGCTATTTGTAGACTTGGACTGTATTATTTTGGATTGTCTTGCTCTCTTGGTTCTGTTTCTTGTTTATATCATATCGTGCTTATTTCTTCCCCTAGATTTTGTGATTGAGATTTATATATATATTGCGTGATTGCCCTCCTTCGGGAGAAGATTATTTTGATATATATATATTGCGTGGTTTTGTCCTCCTTTTGGAGAGGTCATGCCGAATTTTTCAGTGAGATATAGATAGATATGGTTGACCTAGAACGGACCTTTACAGCGTTCTACCGCCGATTTTACGGCGTAGGCTGGACGTACCCACGGCTCATGCCCGATTTTCGGGTGCGGGTCGTGACACATGACAATATTGCCAGGTCATTAAAGACGTCGCTGTAACGTCGCTATATAAGTCGCTAATTAGAGACTTTAAGCGACTGATGAGCACGTCGCTAATTAGCGACGTTGCGTCGCTAAACGTCGCTAATTTAGCGACGCATTAACGTCGCTAAAAAAGGTCGGAACAGCGACGTTTAGTGACGTTTTTCCTTTCAGCGACTAGCTGAGTTCCGACTTCTTCAAAATATCGCTAATTACGTCGCTAAAAGTGATTAGCAACATTTTTTTGTCATTTAGCAACGTTTTTCGTCGCTAATTTAACTTTTTCTGGTAGTGTCACTAAATCAGCATATTTCTTGCCGTTTAGAGTTGGACAGTCCACAGAATTACTAGCCGACATGTACATACGACAGATCATAAGACTACATGGAGTACCGGTTAGTATTGTGTCAGATCGTGACTCAAGATTTATATCCCATTTTTGGCGAAGCATGCAAGAGAGTCTTAGCACCCGACTCAAGTTTAGCGTTGCTTACCATCCACAAACAGTTGGTCAGTCGGAGCGCACGATTCAGATCTTGGAGGATATGCTACGATCGTGTATGTTAGACTTCGGAGGGTCTTGGGAAGACCATTTGCACTTAGTAGAGTTCTCTTATAATAACAGCTACCGGGCGAGCAGCCAAATGGTACCATTTGAGGCTTTGTACGGCAGGAAGTGCAGATCACCAATATATTGGGGTGACATTGGCGAGTGTCAGATACTGGGTCCAGAGTTAGTAATGCAGACAGTTGAGAACGTGAAGCAAATTCAGAATCATCTTCGTGCAGCTCAGGACAGACAAAAGCATTGGGCTGATACACACAAACGACCCTTGGAATTCAAAGAAAGAGAACACATATTCTTGAGAATTTCACCTACTCGAGGTATTATTCGATTTGGTAGCAGAGGCAAGCTGAGCCCGAGGTACATTGGACCATTTGATATTCTGGAGCGTATTAGTGAGGTGGCGCATCATCTTGCATTACTCCCATCTTTAGAGGGAGTGCATGATATATTCCATGGCTCACAGATGAGGAGGTACATAACTGACCCAAGCCACGTAGTCGATCATTCTGAGATTGTAGTGGGCTCTAGCTTGAGATATGAAGAGCAGCCAGTTGGGATACTTGACATCAGTGAGAAAAAATTGCGAGTTCAGACGATTAGACTGGTTCGAGTAGCTTGGAAACATCACTTCTCCGACAAATCTGCCTGAGAACGAGAGGATATCATACGCCAGCGTTATCCTCACCTATTCAAAGATGTAGGTATAACCTAAGCATTTTTTCTAGTTACCATGTTTAAATTTTTTTTTTAGTAGTTAATTCTTTGATTGCGAGTATGCAATCCTCTTAAGGGGGGTAGATTGTAAACACAGATTTTTCAAAAATTAAAAAATAAAATTTTGGGAATTTTTATGATTTTTAACTAATTAAATAAAATTTCTTCTGAATTAAATATTTTTAAGTATTAAATTAAATATTAAAATATTATGAAAATATTATTTTTGGGTGTAAAATAATTAATTAGACCTACTGTAATTTTTTTGGAATTTATTGGACCCCAGAACTATTTTTAAAGACCTAAAAACTATATTTTTAATTAAACCGGGTTAAACCCATTCTGAACCAACCCAAACCGGCCCAATTGAGCCGGACCCAATCCTATTGGATCGGGTCGGATCTGAACCTGACCCGACCCAACCCGACCCGCTGTCAACAGTAACGGAGAATTAATTTCTCCGTCCGCACGACTCCCCGGCCGCCGCTCCGACTTCCCTAACAGTCGCCCGTTCACCTGCAGCCGCGTCCACCACCTCCCCACCGCCGCCAACGGCCGCGTCCGCTCGCCTCCCTACCGGCCTCTTCTCTCCCCGCCAACGGCCGCAGCAACCCAATAAAACCCCCGAGCCTGAACCCCACAGCCACCGCCATCACCCCTTAGGCCACCGCCCTCCACGCCGACCGACCCCGAGCTACCCACGACCTCAGGCGACTCCTCCGGCGACTTCCTCGACCGCCGCTTCCGACCCCTACGAACCCCAGCAGCCGCCGTGCCCCGCAGCAACCGCCGTTGCATCGCCTCCTATCGCGTCAACAGCATCCGCGAGGTATCCCCCTTCTAACTTGCGTTTCTCTCTGTACATCGATCCATTTTCTGTTCTGTCGAATCATGCACGTACCCTGCATGACCCTCTCGAACCTCGTATAATTTGTCAGGGTATCGCGTCCTGTATCGGTCACAAACCGCGACGCAAAAACAGGAAAATATTTTCTAATTTCTGAAAATTTAGAATTTGCCCCGAACTCCCCAGTTCACGATCGTTTTGCGACCAACCTGCTAAATGTTTTCAAAATTTGCTTGAACAGTAATTTAGATCGTATAACCGAGTTTCAAAACATGTTTTTAGTTTAATTTATGCTGCTGTAGATTGTATTTAATTCGAGGGTGAAAATGACCAAAAACTTGGTTATTTAAAATCCTAATTTTCTTGGAACTGGGTGTGCCCCGCTAAACGAGGCGACTTGGTCATGTGCAAACTTTACTGAAAGGTGCGCACTGTCAATACGGACGTGTGAGATTTCGAGAAAGTTGATTTGGATGTGCGTGCACACCGGAATCAACGCGTATCCGTCGACAATACCCCATATCGGCCATGTTCTGAAACTCGTTGTAACTTCGTATACGCTCGTTGTTTCGAAACAAAACTTGCGCCATCAGACTCATAGCAATACGCTGGTCCTGTGACCCTAGTTTGATTCGATTCTGAGAACGATGACAAAATCCTGTATCGTGGGCCCCACGGCTCCACTTGACGGGCAATTTTGTGATCGGCTCATCGGAATCCAGTTCTGGACATTCCCTTGGGTTCGTATCATCATTCTGGACTTGTAGATACTAAGTTTGACGAATTTGGAGAACTATGTCTCTGGCACATTTTTCGGTGCGAAGTGGGCCACATGTGGACCCTGCTTTGACCAGAACCCTTTGTCCAAATTAGACTTATGGACAGGCAATTCTAGCTATTTGATATCTTCTGAACATAATGGTAATGATTATTTCAGCAACCGGAGGAGTAACTGCAGATCCCGCGGATACTGGAGCAACAGTTGGAAACCAAATCCCAAGCAAGTGTACCTTGCCATACTTGCAGTAAATTGATTATTATTATTCTCTTGATCTATTCTGAGTTATAACTATTCAACCTAGGACCGTGTGAGATTACTTAACGTTCGAATAATATTCGGATGTCAACGCCGTACGTGGAGTTGTGTAACGTCACCTAGAGATGGATATCGAGACACTATACATTTTCGTGCTTGCATTATCAAGTACGTCATACCACAGGACACCTGACACTATTCATGAGACAAAATCTTCCTGAGTCATTCATGGTGATTCTGTATAGGCTACAGGATTCGTGACATAGACTTTATATATATCCATAGCTATCATATGACTTGCTGCATTAGATATGATCTTGCATGACATGGACATGAGACGTCGTGAACATGAGACGTATGATTACATTGGGTGGGGAGAGACACACAGGCTACAGGCTGATTATATATATATTATTATTGTGAGGCCGTAGACTCTACATTAGAGCTAGGCACATTACGTGATATTACTGTTACCGACTCCCCCACATAAATCTTGTAGTAGTCTCAGCCTGAGTACTAGTGATGCTCTCACTTGCATATCACATAGATGGTTACATAGTTTACCCTATTGATTTATTTATTATTTTACTGCATTTATTTTGGCTTGAGTTATTCTTGTACCTTGATATGTCCCCTGAGGACCTGGATCCGGATTATGTCCCCAGGTATAGCAGAGGAGATCAAGGTGATGGCCGAGGATTCTCCTGAGTATCTGTTATCTATACTCAGTCTTTGCTGTTATTAGACTCCTTTATTTATTGTCTAATGAACTATTGTATCAGACTTATTATCGGGTTGTTCCCCGATATACTTTATTGGGACTTGATGTTGGTTATATTTCATTATGCTGATATTGATCATATTTATCTTCTATGGATGAGATTAGATTGTGACATATTTAGGAGACCTTTATTGTTGTTTTACAACTTAAGTACACCTTGATGGGTCCATTAAATTGGGTTTGCCCATTAGAGTGTGCTGCTGGCCATTGCCACGTGTCTAGTCTCTCGGTATTTTGGGACTGGCGCGTGACACTAACTAAAATACTTAATTGAGGCACATATTTTGAGAAGAAAAAAGGTAAAAAAAATTTATTAATGCCAATAAAATATAAATCTATTATAACATTTACTAACAAAAAAAATTGAAAATTGAAAATTGAAAATTGAAAATTGAAAATAATATTTTATTTTCATAAACTTTGTAAAAAAGTGTACAAGTATTTTTTTCTGTCGTATGTCTTTCATCTGAGTTTGTTTATTACTAAGCTCATTGATGTCAGCACTTCCATTAGTTAAGTTTTGAGTTCGTTTTCCAGCACGAACCCAATCTTGAACGCAGACGTAGGTTTCCAAAATATATGGCCGCATCCTGCTCATTTTCTTGCTCAGTATCCTTGAACCTACACTAAAATAAGATTTTGATGCTACTGTGGATACCGGGACCATTATAATACCATTCTAAAATTGAAAAATAAGATGCAGATTCATCTTCATCTTCTTTATAAGAATTTAAATATAAGGTCAATTCTTGAGTGGATAGAGAAGATTATTTTTATTTCTTCCTTTGCACTACACTTTTAGAATGTGATAATTTAAACATAAAATCGGAGCTACCACTGCTTTGAACGGTTGTAGCGGGTCGACCTGATACAACTATTTCTTCATATAAAGTAATACCATATTGTGTACATAAAATTTTAAAAGTTTGTTGTCAACTTGCAGAAGTGTTCAAACTTGCAAAACCAGTACCATTCGTATTTTAAAATAAAAAAAATTTGAAAAGAAAAAAGAGGACAAAAATTTATTTTTCTAGCAAAAGAGAGAGAGAGAGAGAGAGAGAGAGAGAGAGAGGGGAAATAAAAATCCTGAATAAGAAAAAAGAAAAAGATAATTATTCTATAATATTAAAATTACTTGAAATGTCAACTTGAAGACTCCAAAAAAATTGTACAAGTTGAAGCCTCAAGAACACTGTAGTTTGGCCTCGAGAAAATTGTACTCCAAAATCCAGAAAAGTTGTTACTTCAATCTTCAGAATTTGCTTTGTTTCTAAATCTTGTAATTGGGAAGAATTATTGTTGTATTTAATTTTCATAAATTTTGGACTATTTATAGGAATATTTTTGTGCAAAATGATCCCATGTACCCTTAAAATATAGTTGTTATAAGAATATTTTTGTCATTTTCAAAAAAATGACCAAATATAATCCATAAAGGACCAAAAAAAGCCACCAAAATGGGAGTATTTTGGTAAAAACACCCCCAACGAATATATTGGAAAAACAAAAAACACTACCAGAAAAAGTCAAATTAGCGGCGTTTAAAAATGTCGCTAAATGACCAAAAAATGTTGCTAATATATATAGCGACGTAATTAGCGACGTTTTAAAGAAGTCGAAAAAAATAAGTCGCTAAAAGAAAAAACGTCGCTAAACGTCGCTATACCGACATTTTTAGCGACTTAAATTTGTCGCTAAAATTAGCGACGTTTAGCGACGCAGCGTCACTAATTAGCGACGTTAATTAACGTCGCTAAATGTCGCTAATTAGCGACTTATATAGCGATGTTACAGCGACGTCTTTAATGACCTGGCAATACTGCCATGTCAGCAATTTGCGACGTACAATGACGTTTTTAGCGACATGTTTAGCGACGTTATTAGCGACGTTTATTAACGTCGCTAATTAGCGACGTATTTAGCGACGTGTATATACGTCGCTAAAAACGTCGCTAATTTTACAGGAAAAAAAAGAATACTGAATTGTTTCCAAACTATTATTCCTGCAGTTTATTAAATCACAATCTATACAAATAGACCTGGAGCAACCCTCCGTTGAATTTCTGGGTTTGCCATCCCCCTTGGGTTGAACACTTAACACCGGTAAAATAACATATTTAATATGAATAATATAATAAAATTTGAAGAAAAGAAAGCATCCAGCAAATCTCATTGTAAAGAATACGGCAAATATATATCCATACAATCTCATCCTAAATAATACAAAAAATACAAATATCCAGCAACTAGCTATACAAGTGGAATTAGTTCTGCAGTACTGCTAGACAAAGCGAAAATGGAAAAAAAAGAGCAATAATAGGATACCCATTTTACAAGACTTTGGTGGCCTAGTGGTAATGTACGATCGACAGTTTTACGACCGGTCAACAGCTCCAGAAGAACAACACCAAAGCTGTAAACATCACTCTTGGAACTAAGCTGTCCAGTCATCGCATACCTGAACCACCATTCAGAGAAGTTAGTTGAAAATACCAAAAAACATGGGGGTGATTCTGGTATCTGCTCAGAAGTTAAACAGACATGTATCACAGGCCATGTTGCACGAAGATGGATTCGACACGGCATGCAAGAACACGGCAACATAGGCACGATGCAACATGGCTCACATTTTTGGGTGTCTGTGCTTCCTAGATCACAACTAAAGCGCTTGTGGGTCACTTGTACTGAGATAAAAGAAACTTACTCTGGAGCATGATAACCAGATGTAGGTGTATTGATCCAATGATTAGGGTGAAAAAATAAGGGGTCGCCAGACACAGGAGATTCATCATATGACAGGTAAAAATCAGCTATCTTTGCATCATCGTTATCAAAGATTAGAATATTGCTGGACTTTATGTCATGGTGAATTATTTGTGCCTTCTAGTGAAGGTATTCAAGTCCTTTTGCTGCTCCTACTGCGATTTTCACCCGCTGCAACCATGACAGAATAGCACCGGGTTTTGCTCCTTCAACACCTTCTTGTCCTATACCATGGAAGAATGAATTATCTCACTTATTCTTCAGCAGGACATAAAACTTAAATGATATACAAAGTCTAATTCAAACTATCAGCAGTAAGGACCCAGCTAGAACTCTTCTGTGATATAATTTGAAATAAAAGAAAGGTTTATCTAAAAGCTTCAGCAACCACCTACTCTTATGAAGAGAGTTCTTTTGCATCTCAAAATTGAGAAAGAAACTTATGATTCCCACAGCTTCTTCAACCACCTACTCTTATGAAGAGAGGTCTTTTGCATCTCAAAATTGAGAAAGAAACTTATGATTCCCACAGCTTCTTCAACCACCTACTCTTATAAAGAGAGATCTTCTGCATCTAAAGATTGAGAAAGAAACTTATGATTCCCACTCATGCAAAAAGAAGCTCAATATGATAATGCATCAAGAAAGAAAGAAATTGAAAAATTGGCATGATAATTATTTTGACCAGGAGAGGGTGAGTTGAGATTGTTGGTTTTGCTTTTACTTTTCTTGCAAAAGCTCAATTCCTCTTTCTTTCTTTAGTCCCACATCGGGTGCACCATAGCCCCCTTGTGTACATATATTAGTTTCTTTCCTTTGCTCTATTAAGTTGTTGTGTGGGGAACCCCTTGGGCCACATGCGCGCGCCGTCGCCGCCGCCCGGTTCGGTTCGGTTCGGCGCACGTAACGGGTGCGGGTACGCGCCCACATCTGCGGGCGCCGAATGCCGATCCGATTTCCTCTTCGGGTTCGGGCTGGGACCCTAAAATTCTTTTTGCTCCTCTTTATTCAGATTCTGAACGTTACAAAATGTTTTTGAACCGTTTTTGTGTCCAGGTTCGTTATTTATTCTCTTGTGTAACGTCTGAATTAATAGAGAATTAATTCTGACCGTTACACAAACAGTTTATATATACGTGCTAATTTCTTTGTAAAATAATTCCGAAAAACTTCTTACTCCAAACTCTGTCAACATTTTGTTCTTCGTCCTCATCTCCAAGCTCTGGGCAGAGCTAAGTCGTGTGCGGCGACAAGATACCGGTAGTGCGGGGGTTTTACCACTAGGAGCGTCGGGAACGTCTGCACACAGATCCCGAATAAACTCTTAGGGCAGTGCTTCGTGCACGACTTCCCCAGAGGCCGGTAACATTGTTTAATTTTATTTTTATATTCTCAAATTTTTAAGTAAGTGAAAGACTATTTATATAACAGAGATTTCATGCAACCAAAATATTCACAATCTCTAAGTTCCTTGACCCATAAGTCTATAACAAAAATAAGTAGTCTCACAGATTGAGTACTTGAACACTTAAATTCACTTGAATTTTAGACAGTTGCATGGGCATAGGACCGGCTTGTAGATAATAAATCCTGAGTCCATTTTAATGTTGAGCATCGTAAAAACTCTCAAGTATAACAACTGGTTTTTCAAGGTAATAACATTGGTATACAGCTGAAAAACAGTAACATTCTAAGCTTAAGGAAAATAAATGTCAAGTTGCTGCATCACATGATCAAGCACCATAATTTGCTCTCTGCAATATCCTCAGCATATTAACAATCAAAGGTAAAGTTAACTGAAACTAGCGTAAACAAATGTATCTCGAACAAATTTAACTTAGTTCTTACTGTGAAGAATGTCGTGAAGGGATCCCATTGTTGCAAACTCGTATGCAAGGGCTCAGAGTTTCCCTTCCACACAATAGCCAACGAGTTCGACAACATTTTCATGTTTCAGCCTAGAGACCATGGACACCTGTAAATCATTTTATAACGGGCACATAGAACAAAAGAAAGTTCACACGAGAGAAAATTTTGCAACAAACATGTTTCAGTAATTCTTCTTCTGGCTGCCTATTGGCATCTAACTTTTTAATGGCTGCAGCTCTCCCATTTTTTAGGACGGCAGAGTACACTCTACCATGTGAACCCTCTCCAATCAAAGTGCTAGTACAGAAGTTTTCTGTAACTTCCCTCAAGTCCTCCACACTAATAGCAGGGATTTCGATAGGTTGGTTTACCATAGGTTCCCCAAACCTAGGTGCAGGATTTCTGGTATGATCATAAGATACATTATTACCTGTGGGATGATTATAATCATATTAGTCAACATAAACGAAACATGAGAAACTAAACACAGCCCCCCCCCCCCCCACGCAGACAAAGTGGGAAAATGTTATTAAGGTTGTATTATACACCATACAACATATGTATTTGCTTACAAGGGGCGAACAACTTTAATAGAAAGGGATTATCACAATTTTCCACTTTTAACATAAATTACATATAAAGTCCCACCTGTAACCTACCAAAAATGATCAAAGAAGAAATGGGAAGGGACAACAACAAGAAGAAAAAGAATAAAGCCATGATTGTCCTACAATATCCATAATAAAGTGGTGAAACAAATAAGAAAAAATAATTACAAAACATTTACTTTGAACACCCAGAGGACATCAACTATCTATTTTGGCTATCCATGTGTGAAACAAATAATAAAGTCTGTGTCAGTGTCTGTGTGTGTGTGTGTCGTGTCTGTGTCAGTGTCACATGTGAGAGAGAGAGAGAGAGAGAGAGAGAGAGAGAGATAGGGTTTACCTAGAGGAGGAGGAGGAGGAGGAGAGGGAGGACGCGGCCGAGGGGGGTCGCCGGAGGGAGGAAGGAGGAGCGGGTTTGAAATTTGGGAGAGGGAGAGGGAGAGATCGAAGGAAATTGGAGAAATCAGCCATAAGTAAAAAATTTAGCGACGTTTTAGCGACGCCAATAATGACGTCGCTAATTTAGAATTTAGCGACGTTTTAGCGACGCCGATAATGACGTCGCTAATTTAGAATTTAGCGACATCTTAAACGTCGCTAATGACGTCGCTAAATGTCCAAAATATATACGTCGCTAAAAACGTCGCTAAACGTCGCTAAATAAAATATATTAGCGACGTTTAGCGACCTAAATTGAACTTATAGCGACTAATCTTTTAAAAACTGAATAAAAGTCGCTAAATGTCGCCAATTAGCGACGTCTAGCGACGTTTTCACATGGAGTCGCTAAAAAACGTCGCTAATCCCGCTTATTCTAGTAGTGAAAAAATTGGATCAAATTAGGCCTAGACCGGGTCGGTGACCTAGCCGGGTTGGTCTGACCGAATTTTTCGGGTTTATCCGGACCGCACACGCGAAGCAGTCGGGTCGAGCTTATGGGCCGAAATACTGGACACAACCTGGACACGCGTAAGGGTCGAGCAGGAACGATCCGTTGATCGGATCTGAGCCGATCCAGATCGGCGTACCGGACCGCCCGGCGCATTAGACACCTTGAGGACTAGGTTGAAGTTATATAAACCCAAATTTTCTAGGCAACTTGTAGGAGAAGTAACTAGGACCTAAATTTAATAGGACATAATTTGTTAAATAAATACAATAATTGACTCAAAGTTGTCGTTTTGTTTTACGATTGGATGCTTAAGCATGTGATGGATAGCTAAAGGGGTTAGCTTTGATTTAGCCAGCCAACAGTCAATTCACCATCCGTTCACTCTGACTATTTTTGTTGTTACCGATATGATATATTACAATCACATTGTTCTTCTTTCTTGTTATGATTGTCCTTCTCCCATAGATCATGTTTTCTCTTATATTATTCCACTTATATGTATAAACGTAATACTTCTTCATAGTTCCTTTTCAGTGAGCTATGAAGTTCCTTTTCAATAAGATAGATTAGTTTTGTGATCTGTTGATAATATTAGGGATATGTTGATCGTGGTTTACCCCTCCCCCCACGTCACTGTACTGTTTGTACAAAGCCCAACTCATATGCCAGCATCTTCTTGCCATTTGAGCTAAGAAACTTTATATATATATATATATATATATTGAGTTGGTAACTCAAGTGGTCAGAATGTGAAGACATAAAATCTGATTGTGAGCAATCATAAAAAAATTTCTTCTTCAAAAGAGAGAGAGAGAGAGAGAGAGAGAGAGAGAGAGAGGGAGGGGAAATCTTAATACTGAAAGATTTTAGTGATCTACAGAAAACAAACATGGGCAGTATGCAACTTTTTTCACTAAGTGGTGAAGATTATTCAACAACAAGGAATTTTTTGTTTAACATGGCAGTAGAAAAAAACATATGATATGTTGGCATTACTTGCCAATGGAGGCAACAAATAGAGTTCAGCTTTTGCATCAAGCAGCATGGTTTGATAGGCCATTTTTTATCTTCTGAATTGCTTGGACAACTTCAGTCATAGGAATTCTATCTTTCGGCAGATCACTTGAGCACAATAAGCCCAATTCTATTATAGATGACAAGCATCGATAAACAGTGGATTGGAGAATATAATCTTCTCTTAAGAGAGTACAATCCACAATCTCTAAAACTGTAGTTGGATATGCATTGCTAACCCACTGTCTCAAACTCAAGCCTTCACCAAAAATTGAATCACAAGGCCTACTACTTGTAAAAGTCTTTAACAGTAAGATCCCAAAGCTGTACACATCTCCCTTTCTTGAGACTTTTCCCGCAAATCCATATTCTATTCGAATAATTGTATCCATAAAAAGAAGATCATATGTATCAATTAGTAATAATTTTAATCTTGTTATAATATACTAATCTCACAATGAAAAAAGAGACCTAATATATATATATATATATATATATATATATATATATATATATATTACCTGGAGCCATATAGCCAATGGTACCCGGTGCGCTTGTTGACATTACAGACGTGCTTTCATCCAGGAACAATTTGGCTATGCCGAAGTCACCAACATGTCCGACCATATTCTCGTCCAACAAAACATTGCCTGGTTTTATATCACAGTGCACCACAATATGAGGATGGTGGTGATGGAGATATTCTATAGCAACGGACACATCCTCCATTATATTGAGTCTCTGGTACAGATTCAAGTGGTCATTGTGAGAGTGCAACCACCTCTCAAGGCTTCCATTTGGCATGTACTGGAGGATCAATGCCTTGAAATCCATGTTTGAGCATGTGATAATTACTTTCACAAGATTTCGGTGCCGTAGCATGCTCAAAATAGTACATTCTGTATCAAAGTTTCTCAAACACTCTTGAACTTCTATATTCAGAACCTTCACTGCGACGAGTATTCCATCGTCTAAACATGCTTTAAACACGGAGCTAACACTTCCCTTCCCAAGTAAATTTGTCTCACTGAATTTGTCAGTGGCTCGAACCAACTCATGGTATGAAATCATTCGATGGTCATTAAAAGATGTGTCAGTCGCTATAGGGTTGGCTTTGTTTCTTCGATGTGCCATTTACATAATTATATAGAGACAAGAAATAAGGATGATAAAGAGAATAATAGGAGGAAGGACATACTTAAGAAGATGGATATTTTTCTTGGAAGTAGAGGCAGGGCAAGGAGGAAATCCTAGTCGAGGAGCACCGCAGAGTGCTGAATTACCCTTCATAATTAGGATGCTAATGTTTGAGAAGACTCCGTCAAAAGGAATTTGCCCTTCTAATGTGTTGAAAGAGAGGTCTAAACTAAAAAGTTGAGTGAGGTTGATCAAGGACTTGGGTATGACCCCCGAGAGAAAATTGTGTGACAGGTTCAAGTACTTAATTACGATTAGTCTACTAAATGATTGTGGAATCTGGCCGTGGAAAGAGTTACTAGAAATATCGAGCATAGTAAGCATTTGGAGATTTCCTAGAGCATTGGAGATGTTACCCGATAGCCGATTGTTCGATATATCTAATTTGTCTAAGGACTTCAAACCGAGAATTTCTAGAGGAAGCGAGCCATTGAGAAGATTTTGTGATAAGCTTAACTCGATGAGACCACTTAAGCTCCATAAGCTAGTAGGAACTTCTGAGAAAAGTCCGTTTCTAGATAGTTTCAAGTGTTGCAGTGTGCTGATATTACCCAGCGAACGAGGTATTGACCCCGAGAGTTCGTTGTTACCAAGGTTCAAGGTATTCAAGCTCGTCATTAGACCGAAATCAGACAGAATGGATCCACTTATTCTATTGTCCGGAAGAGCCAATGACTGAAGGTTCTTCATACTTGTAATTGTAGATGGAAGTGGTCCGGTAAGGTCGTTGTCTTCAAGACCAAGGACCAAAAGGCTACTCAAATTACCAAACCCAGAAGGAATTTTTGCTTGTATGAGGTTCCCACCTGCTTGGAACCTCTCGAGAGTACGGGACGAGAGATTTCCTACAGAATCTGGGAGAAAGCCTCCAAACTCGTTAGCGGCCACCGTAATGTACTTCAAGTCCCTACAGTTTGAAAGAGAGGTGATGAAGTCGAGACCTCCAGTCAGTTGTAGAGTAGAGGATAGGAGTTTCCGATGGTTGAGGGCACAGATCCTGTAAGGTTGTTGTCGGACATCTGGAAAAGTAGCAGCTTAGAAGCATTCAAGAGAGCCATCGGTATCGAACCTGTTAGACTGTTGCCAGCAAGATTTAGAGTCTGGAGATCCAGCAGATTCCCCAGCTCCTCCGGGATTGCTCCTTCCAAATTGATATTGAAGCTCATGGTGAGCACATTCAGTCGGGTGAGGTTGCCTAGAGAAGTCGGGATCGTCCCGGTGAGTTGGTTGGATCCAAGAACAAGCCTGGTCAGAGTAGTTATGTTTCCCAGCTCCACCGGGATTTTTCCTGTGAACTCATTGTAAGACAGCGCCAGTACCTGAAGATTGGAGCACCGCGTAAAGCCTGTGGGGATCGGTCCACGCAACTTGTAGTTCTTGGCAAGTGAGATGAACTGGAGGCGGGGGAGATTGAACTGTAAGAATTTATGTCCCACATGTATAATACAAATTGATATGTTGGTTGATTAATTGTATTTTCTTTATGGGAGAAAATACTTTATTGAAATATAGGAAATAGTCCTCTCTCACATCTCTATGAATAGACACACACCCATTTGTTGTCTTTTGGGAAGGGTTGCAATTTTTTGAAGGGACATAATGAATCATTAGATACATCATGAGATGTGTATAAAATGAGTCTCATTGTTCAAAAGAAAACATCAAGTTCATAATTGCCTTCTTATCAAAATTGAAGAGTTGTTGAAGAGAAACGATTTCTAGAGATTAAAAATTTCTCGCATTACGAAATGGAGAAAGATACACTTTTACGTTTCCGCATTATGTTTTATGATTAGTGAAAACATGATTCTCAAAAATAAAGATTACATGTGGTATCAGAGCCTAATTGAGTAATCATGTCTTTCCAACTTTATGATGTTCTATTAATTTGAAAACATCTTTAAAGAACAGTCATTTTTTTGCATACTGTCATCTCTGTTTAGAGAGTACTCTGGATACATCATTTCAAGTCCAGCAGTATGATTATATAGTATCCCACTATGCTTACAATGTAATTTCTGCAAACTAAAGAACTATTTACTCATTATATAGTATCCCACTATGCTTACAATGTTTGCTATGCTACCATATTTAACTAGAAACATTTCGTGATACTCATCTACCTGTCTTGCTCCTGTTGACAGTATAATTTGGATCTTTTTCAATTCCGATCAATTAGTGAGATAAAACACATTGTACACATGAATGGCATTGATGGTAATATGATTTCTTTGGCATCATCATGAGTTATGCTAACCCTATTACCCTGGAGAGGTCTAAATGTCTTGCTTTAAGCATGTTAAAGTCCCTGTCACTCTGGATGCATGGAAATATATTAAATTTGAAGAAAACTAATCATAGTCTATGAACGAATCAAACTCTCTATGACTTGTATTATTATTATTATTATTTTTTTTTATTTTTTTTTTGGAAATCAAAACATGTGTACGTGAAAGATTTACAATTTGAGATCCATGCACCGGCAATGAATGCAACAATTTTTTTTTTTTATAACATGTATATATCGTTTCTTTTATATTGCAAAATTATTGCGTTGTCACCAAAGTGGCCCAATAACACTATGTTTATACCCATTTTGTAGATGTTTTATGTCTAGATAATGTTCATATTATTGTGGGTACTTTAAAGTTTTTATTGATCACTAGATATATAATATTACCCAAAGGTGAATTATTTAGTGATTGATGAATAAGAAAATGATAGATTATATGTATTTTATTTGTGTACGCATTGAATATCCAAAGATAACATGCATACTCAAATATACAATGTAATTTTATCAATTATTGTAGAAACTAAAATCATCATTATGTGAACGTAGTATTTCATGTTTAAATGCCCAAAGGTGTATCATGCAAATACTTTAATTATTTTATGTTAAATTCAAAGCACTGACAAGTATGTGTTATAATATTGCAGTATCGTCGTCTTTTTCACTTCATTCGCTGGCTTCATCTGTTCCAATGCTTACAGGAATAAATTTTCCTGATTGGTCTGAACAAGTCCAATTCAACCTTGGTGTGCTTGACCTCGATCTTGCACTCCAGATTGATAAGCCTCCTGATGTCACTGAGACCAGTACTGAAGTTCAAAAGACTCTCCATAAAGCTTGGGAAAAGTCGAACAGACTCAGCATTATGTTCATGCGAATGACAGTAGCAAACAACATTAAGACTACCTTACCCAAAACTGATAATGCAAAAGAATATCTCAAAATTATTGAGGACCGTTTTAGAAGTGCCGACAAGTCACTTGCTGGAACACTTATGAGCAAGCTTATCACCATGAAATTTGATGGAAGCGGTTCTATGCATGATCATATCCTCGAAATGACCAACATAGCAGCTAAACTCAAAAATCTTGGGATGGCTGTAGATGATACTTTTCTAGTACAATTTATTTTGAACTCCTTACCTCCTGAGTATGGGCCATTTCATGTTCATTATAACACCATTAAGGATAAGTGGAACATAAATGAATTGGCAAGTATGATTGTGCAAGAGAAAGTAAGACTCAAACAACAAAGTATCAATACAGTCAATCTTACTATTCAAGAAGCAAGTAAGCATAATGGAAAGAAGCGTATGAAGGGAAATAAACGCAAAACTTTCCAGGAAGATGGCACCAGTAATAGCAACAAGGGAAAGAAACAGAAGACTAAGAACTGTCATTTCTGCAAGAAACCTGGTCATTTTCAGGCTGATTGTCTGAAACGTAAAGCATGGTTCGAAAAGAAAGGTAAGCCTTTGGCTTTTGTATGTTTCGAATCAAATTTAATTGAAGTTCCTTCTAATACTTGGTGGCTTGACTCTGGTGCTACTGTTCATGTTTCCAAAATAATGCAGGGATTCCGTACGACCCAAACCATAAAGCCAAATGAGCATTTCTTATACATGGGAAATGGAGTCAAAGTTCCTGTTAAAGCTCTAGGAACGTACCGATTATTTCTGTCTTCGGGATGTTTCATTGATTTGTATCAAACCTTATATGTACCTTCTATTTCTAGAAATTTAGTGTCTATGTCAAAACTTGATAAACTTGGTTATGTGTTCAACTTTGGTAATGAAAGTTTTAATTTGTTTAAGAATACTATTCACATAGGTTCTGGTATTCTTAATGATGGTTTATACAAATTTAATCTTGATGATACCTTCTCCAAAACTTTTTTAACTCTGCACCCCAAAATTGGAAACAAGAGAAAATTGATGGAAGAAAATTCATCATTCTTGTGGCATAAACGTCTTGGTCATATATCTAAGGAAAGAATTGGAAGATTAGTCAAGGATGACATTCTTCCAAAGTTAAATTTTAATGACTTTGATGTATGCGTTGATTGCATTAAGGGAAAGCAAACAAAGCATACTAAGAAAGGAGCCACAAGAAGTACTAAGCTTCTTGAAATAATACATACAGACATATGTGGACCTTTTGATGTTCCATCATTTGGTAGAGAAAAATATTTTATTACCTTTATCGATGACTTTTCACGTTATTGTTTTCTTTATTTACTGCATGACAAATCTCAAGATGTAGATGTCTTAGATATCTATATCAAGGAAGTCGAAAGGCAATTAAATAGAAAAGTCAAAATAGTAAGATCTGATAGAGGTGGTGAATACTATGGAAAATATAATGAATCAGGTCAATGTCCGGGTCCATTTGCTAAACTCCTTGAGAAACTTGGTATTTGTGCCCAATACACTATGCCAGGTACGCCTCAACAAAACGGAGTTGCAGAAAGACGCAATCGTACCTTACTTGAAATGGTTAGGAGTATGTTAAGCAATTCAACCTTACCCATATCATTGTGGATGCATGCACTTAAAACTGCTGTCTATATTCTAAACCGAGTTCCTAGTAAGGCAGTTCCAAAGACTCCTTTTGAACTATGGACCGGAAGAAAGCCCAGTTTAAAACATTTACATGTCTGGGGGTGTGCAGCAGAGATAAAAGTATATAATCCACAAGAAAAAAAATTGGATTTTAGAACGATCAGTGGTAACTTTATAGGTTACCCAGAAAAATCCAAAGGTTATAGGTTTTATTGTTCAAACCATAGTACGAGAATCGTAGAATCCGGTAATGCAAGATTCCTAGAAAGTGTTGAAACTAGTGGGGGCAATGAACCTCAAAAAATAGTTCTTAAAGAAATTAGGGTACAAGTACCAATGGTACTTTTGCCTTCAACTTCTCAACAAGGTGGTGTTCCTATGGATATTGTACCAAATAATAACCAAGAACAACACATTAATGATATTGCACCACAAAATAATATTAATAATGACCATAATGAGGTTGAAATAAACCATGAAGAGGTTATTGTTAATAATGAACAAATTGTCACACATGAAGCTGAAGTAGAACAACCACAACAGATGGAATTAAGGAGGTCTCAAAGACAAAGAAAATCAGCCATCTCGGATGACTTTGTGGTTTATCTACAAGAATTAGATTATGATCTAGGAATTGAAAGTGATCCAATAACATTTCTACAAGCCATAAAATGTGTCAATTCTAATAAATGATTGATGCCATGAAAGAAGAGTTGGAATCATTGGCACATAATAAAGTTTGGGATTTAGTAGAATTGCCTGAAAACTCGAAAAGAGTTGGTTGCAAGTGGGTCTTTAAGACCAAACGTGACTCAAATGGCAATATTGAACGATATAAAGCCAGATTAGTAGCCAAAGGTTACACTCAAAAGAATGGTATTGATTACAAGGAAACCTTCTCTCCTGTTTCAAAGAAGGATTCCCTTAGAATAATCATGGCATTGGTAGCTTATTATGATCTAGAGTTACACCAAATGGATGTGAAAACAGCTTTTCTAAATGGAAATTTAGAAGAGGAAGTTTATATGGAACAACCAGAAGGTTTTCTGGTTGAGGGTAAGGAACACATGGTCTGTAAACTAAATAAATCAATTTATGGACTTAAGCAAGCTTCACGACAATGGTATCTTAAGTTTAACGATATCATTACATCTTTTGGTTTTAAAGAAAATATCGTTGATCGGTGTATATACCTGAAGATCAGTGGGAGTAAGTTTATATTTTTGATTTTGTATGTTGATGATATATTGTTGGCAAGTAGTGATCTTGGTTTGTTGCACGAAACCAAGAAATATCTTTCTAAGAACTTTGAAATGAAAGATATGGGTGAGGCATCTTATGTGATAGGAATAGAAATATTCCGAGATCGATCACAAGGATTATTAGGCCTCTCTCAGAAAGAATATATCAATAGAGTTCTTCAAAGATATGGAATGAGTAATTGTAAAGCTGGTGTAATGCCAATTCAGAAAGGGGATAAATTTAGCCTTATGCAATGTCCTAAAAATAAATTAGAGCACCAGCAAATGGAAAGATTTCCTTATGCATCTCTAGTTGGTAGTCTTATGTATGCTCAAACTTGTACAAGACCGGATATTAGCTTTGCAATTGGTATGCTAGGCAGATACCAAAGCAATCCTGGAATTGAACATTGGAAAGCTGCAAAAAAAGTTCTCAGGTATCTACAAGAGACAAAGGACTACATGCTCACATATAGAAGATCTGATCACCTTGAAGTCATCGGTTACTCAGATTCAGATTTTGCTGGATGTATTGATACCAGAAAATCAACATTTGGTTATTTGTTCCTATTGGCTGGAGGAGCAATCTCATGGAAGAGTGCGAAGCAGAGCATCATAGCTTCGTCTACTATGGAAGCAGAATTCGTGGCATGCTTTGAAGCCACAATTCAAGCTTCATGGCTGCGTAAATTTATTTCAGGACTTGGAGTTGTCGACACTATTACCAAGCCGCTGAAAATTTATTGTGATAATGCAGCAGCAGTCTTCTTTTCTAAAAATGATAAATATTCCAAGGGTGCCAAGCATATGGACTTGAAATATTTATCTGTTAAAGAAGAAGTTCAGAAACAACGAGTGTCCATAGAACATTTGAATACAAAACTCATGGTAGCGGATCCACTTACTAAAGGACTACAACCAAAGACCTTTTATGAACATGTTGAAAGAATGGGTCTTATGTGTAGTAAGAATTGAGAGCCATTATTGTAATCCTTATGTATTATGTTCTATGTGATTTGAGATCTCATCAATATATATATTTATTTCTGAATTATTTTCCTGGTTTTCCAAATATTGTACAAATAATGGTTTGGATAAATGCTGATCGGGAATGTCTTGTTTAAGACTCTAATGTTGGACTCGAATGTTAAACTTCTAACTTATAGATCATACTGATAAATATTCTAAAGGTTGTAGTACATGGAAGGAAAATATGTCTCTTAATTAACTTACAACCGCCATGACTCACCTTTAGTAAATTTGTCATTCTGGTGTTTAAGAATTAACCATATCAAGGTTTAAACTTAAGGTCCTATCAATTGTCTTATCATATTGGCCAAGTGGGAGAATGTAAGAATTTATGTCCCACATGTATAATACAAATTGATATGTTGGTTGATTAATTATATTTTCTTTATGGGAGAAAATACTTTATTGAAATATAGGAAATAGTCCTCTCTCACATCTCTATGAATAGACACACACCCATTTGTTGTCTTTTGGGAAGGGTTGCAATTTTTTGAAGGGACATAATGAATCATTAGATACATCATGAGATGTGTATAAAATGAGTCTCATTGTTCAAAAGAAAACATCAAGTTCATAATTGCCTTCTTATCAAAATTGAAGAGTTGTTGAAGAGAAACGATTTCTAGAGATTAAAAATTTCTCGCATTACGAAATGGAGAAAGGTACACTTTTACGTTTCCGCATTATGTTTTATGATTAGTGAAAACATGATTCTCAAAAACAAAGATTACATGAACTGGTCATCTTTGGAAGGGATAGGCCCCTCCAGCTCATTGTACCTCAAGTCGAGCTCGGTCAGCGATGTCATGTTGAAGATGCTGAAAGGGATTTGGCCGGACAGGGAGTTGTTGAGCAGGTAGAGATTGGCAAGTCGAGGGAGTCGACCGATGCCGTGGGGGATTGAGCCGGTGAGAGAGTTGTTGCTGAGGTCGAGATAAGAAAGGAAGGAAAGATTGGCAATATGCGGTGAGATGGTGCCCTGAAGGGAGAAGCCGGTAAGGCCGATACCGACCACCCGTAGCCTGGGACTGCAGCTGACGCCGATCCAACTGCAGAAGGAGGCACTGGCGGTCCAATTGGCGCCCAAAATGCCGTATTCATCGACAACAAGAGATTTGAAAGCTAGCAGAGAATCCAGGTCTGTGAAGTTACTGCGCACTGCTGCTAGGGACTTTGCCAAAAGCAGCAGCAGAGGGAGGAGAAATATAAATTTAACAGCAGCTCCATGGAGGTTAGAACGCAAGAGCTCCATGGAAACTCAAAAGTGTGAGTAACATGGAATACAAGCTAGCCTTATAATATACACAGGAGATCCTCTGCGCAGCAGACATTTTTTGAGTCCATTCTCGTGAACCGGAAGCAACAGTAATCCTACTAATTTTGTTGCAAGTATGCACATCTTTTTCTTTTTCTTTTTCTCACTTTCCATACTATGCATAGGTTTTTTTCCATTTTGGTGACCATTTGTCTTAAGTTCGGCTTTTGTCGGCTTTTGTCTTTCTGAAAACTCTTTCTTGACATGTATGTGATAATTGTGCGGACACCAGGAGTTTCTTGGACTTTTATTCAGTCCAATGCTTCGAAAATTAAGACCACAAAATAAATACCAGTGGAAGTGGTCATCAAGACTAATTCAAAAGGATGCTTAATCTCTTTCCACGAGGGTCCCACCCACTTTGAAGATCACCTACAAAATTTGGAAGAATGCGTCCAATCTCGTTATCGACTGGCTGACGAATCCTCAAGTTGTTGCAGTTTGTGAGAGATGCGATGAATACTCTACGCACGGAAGGATGTATGTGGTGGCGACTTTGAACCGCTTTCTTCCTCATTCCCCATCTCCACGACGGATATTATAGGCCAAGCCTACTCAACAGTGGTACTGAGTTTGAGGAATTATTCTACAAACTTGGTCCCCCCTTAGTCTTGTGAATTTGGCTCCTTTAGCCCACTGGGGCATGAATTTGCTCCGTCGGGAAAATTTTCACTTTCTCCCGTTTACTAGTTTCATTGTGTATTTATTCTAAAAATAAAATATTTATAGGTGTCGTTATTGATACTTCTAAAATCTCATGATGTACTCATCTTCTAATTTTATTTATTCAAATTTTAAATCTGTCTCTGTATTAAATATGACATTAATTTGAAAAGGAGTGCATGATGAGATTTGAGATTTTAGAAGTGCATGATGAGATTTTAGAAATGTCACAAATTAATTTCATATTTAATGCATGAGCAAATTTGGAATTTGAATAAATAAAATTAGAAAAGAAGTGCATGATGATATTTTAGGAGTGTCAATAATGGCACCAATATTTATTAGACTTTGTTTTTTTACAGACTATGTTTGTTTTACGTACTACGTTTGTTTTCCATATTTACGTTATCCCAACATTCAAGAATATTTAAAATACGAGTAGTATACGATCATGTGAGCTGGTACGTGATTACTTTTATCACAATCCTCAAGCATTTAGGACATTATTGGATGACTTTATGATCGTATACTACTGTTGGTGTTTTCACTTAGCTTTGGGAACTTATAGTCCTACATTGGAAAACCACCAAGACGTATATCCCAATATATAGCTTTGCTTGGTATTGATATTGGCATATGCACATGGGGTGTGGCCTATGTGGAAAGATTTTTCTAGAGGGATTAAGTTTAAACCTCATTAATTAACAATCTTTGTTTTGTCACCACCTTTGGAATATTCTCTTAGGAGCAAAGACTCAAAGGCGTAAAGTGGCACTTTGTTGGCGCACTTTCTACTTAGCACATTAGCATCGGCCG
Organism: Iris macrosiphon; assembly: GCA_036927795.1. Taxonomy (NCBI): domain Eukaryota; kingdom Viridiplantae; phylum Streptophyta; class Magnoliopsida; order Asparagales; family Iridaceae; genus Iris; species Iris macrosiphon. The sequence goes on along the minus strand of JAYESA010000007.1, from coordinate 23,013,688 downwards.
CATGGCATTTGTGCGCATATGTTGCGCTCATGTGCAAGACGGTATGCGGCGATGCGTTATGTGTAGAGTCAGTATGTGACGAAGTCGCTATGCGGCGAGGTGCTATTTGACTAGTTTGTCATGCGACGAGTTCGTATGAACGAGTCGTATGTTGAAGGAAAATGGACTGTTGTTGGTAGCATACTGCAGTGCATGGTTATCTGTGCCATGCGGCGTATGCGACACGTGGTTATATGTGCCTAGCGGCTGTTGCTTTCGGCACCTGGCGGCGCTGTCTACTTTGTGCAGTACATCGTGCAGGCAGCGCATGCGGCGTTGGCGGCATATGCGGCTCAGGAGGCACATGCGGCTCTGACACCCAAATTTGGACGATCTGGTCGGACAGCGGGTATGCGCGCATATGCTCTCATATGTGCTCATAGGTGCTGGTTTCCTTTATATATAGAGGTTCTCCTCTTTCATTTGGAGGGTTGGAAAAATATTGAGAGCACCAGGGCATATGCGGCAGAGAGAGCACCCCTTCCACATAGTATTTTTCGAGTGATTCCGAAGGTGATCTAGAGCATTCCAGAAGTTCTCGTTTGAACTTGCTGGATCCTGGGAGCAGATCATCGTATAGGACTAATCTTGATTTGAGCACCGGTGGTTTTGATCACCCCAGCAAGGAGTTCTTTATGTCTTTCTTCTTGTGTTCGTTCTATCTCATTGTAGCGTCTGCTAACGTAAAGAGAAGAATATTTTCTGATTCTTGTTGTATTTTTCTTTTTTCTTTTTTAGTCAGTTTATAACATGTTCTTGGTATAGTGCTTCTTTGGAGTTGTGTGTTACTTGAGAGGAACTATTGTGTGAATCTCAGTGTACCAACTTCTCTTTTGGATTTAGTAGCGAGAAACTCTTGTGTGGGTCTCTAATTCTTAGATCTCTTCTTCTTTGATCTGACTTCTGGACTAACAATCTCAAAGCAAGATCCGAGTTAGAATAGAGAACATCTCAAACCTTCTCGATACTAGCTTTTACAAGTTTGAGAAGTTTGATGGCGAACACTACAACATTTGGAAGAGGAAGATCTCACTGAATCTTCAATTTATCAATGTTGCATATGTGTTGGTTAATCTTGAACCTACCATTCCCGAAAGATAGAGGTGAGCTTGCAGCTGGCTTGGCGCAGGACGCGCACTCCAAGTAGAAGAAAGACAACAACCTTTGTAGGTTGTTGATCCTGAATGTGATGGATGACTCTATGGTAGAGTCATACAATAAGAAGGAAAAGGCTAGAGATGACTGAAAATCTCTTAAGAAGCACTACAAAACTGACAAAAAAAAGTCTAAAATCCATCTCGTCGAGAAGTTCTTCACTCTACAATTTGAAGACGAGAAGGTGATGCTACCAAAAGTCAAGAAACTTCTGAAGAAGCAGCAAAAATTGGAAGGAGAGGGTATAAAGCAGGAAGATAAGTTCATAATGGGGGCTATCATTACCAAGCTTCCTCCAGGTTGTATCAAGTTCAAGGCTGACATGTACCGCAACAAGATGGAGATCTATCTCGAAGACCTTCATCACTGGATTCACTTTGAAGATAAAGCCAGGGGACAACTGAAGTTGGACTCCTTGTCCAAGCAGTTGGCTAAGGCCAACATGGTATATGCTAGTGATACTAAAGGAAAGCAAAACTTTTCCTACAAGAAGAAGAAGGAGAAGGAATTCAACCAGCTAAAGGTAATGTCGGCTCAATTCAAGCCAAAGTCGAAGACTGGTGTGACTTGTTATAACTGTGGCAAGAAGGCTTACTACAAGAGAGACTGCAGGTCCAAGCCCAAACTGAAAGAGCAAGGTGGGCTTAACCTTGTTGCTATGATTGCGCAGGTTGAGTCACATGACGTGGACACTGACTGGTGGGTGGATACTGGTGCATCCAGCTACGTGTGATCTTAGAAGGAGTTGTTCAAAAAGTATGAACCTACTTATGAGAAGGTCTCGATGGTGAACAATTCTCAAGCTGATGTTCAGGGAATCGGTATGGTGGTGCTGAAGCTGACTTCGTGGAAGTCACTTACACTAGAGAACGTGAAGCATGCACGTACCGATGATTGCTAAGAACCTGATTTCTGGGAGTCTGCTATGCAAGGCGGACTTGAGGATGGACATCAATATCGGTCAGATAGTGATGTCCTACAAGGGAACATACTTCAAAAAAGCTTTCTGTACCAAAGGGATGTTAAAACTATAGCTTGTAACTCTTTTTGTTTGTATCAATGTTATTTATACTTCTGATTATTCTCTTGAGTTATGGCATAATAGACTAGGATATGTGCACTGTAAACGCATTAACAAGATCTCTAGTCTAGGCCTTATCTCCAAATGTGGGGGTAAGGAGGTAGAGAAATGTGAAGTCTGCGCACAGACGAAGATTGTCAGAAAGTCGTTCAGAAGGGTGAACCGAAGCACATATTTTCTGGAGTTGGTACACTCAAATATCTGTGACTTTAAGAAATTCTCCATGAAGGTCGGGATGAAGTATTTTATAACTTTCATCGACAATTTCTCAAAGTACGCATTCGTATATCTTCTCAAATCGAAAGCTGAAGCGTTCGAGAAGTTTAAGGACTTCAAGGATGAAGCTGAACATCAAACCAGCCAACAACTCAAAAGAATCAGAAGCGGTCGTGGCAGAGAGTATTGTTCCTTGGAATTCACATCGTTCTGTAAAGAACATAGAATTTTCAATGAAACGACTTCTCAGTATTTTCCCCAATCTAATGGAGTTGCAAAAAGGATGAACATGACACTAATAGAGATGATGAACTCTATGTTACTGACAGTAGGACTTCCAAAGTACTTTTGGGGAGAAGCTGCGCTTACGACCACATTTATTCTGAATAGAGTGTCGTTCGCGACATCTGACATTACTCCTCATGAACTCTTGTTCAAGGTCATACCCAACTTGAATGTTATTCGAGTCTGGAGGTATCTGGCATATGTGAAGCTTTTCGACCTCAAGATTTAGAAGTTGGGATCCAGGACTACGAAGACCATATTTCTGGGCTATGCTGATAAGAATGAAGCTCAGATGTTCCTTGATATTGAATATAATCATATCATTGAATCTCGTGACGCATAATTCTTTGAAGACGAGTTTACTAGGCACAAGAACATATTTCTTGCGGATGTTCCGGAGAAAGTTGCTAGCAACAGCAAGGCAAGTACCTTCCAGAGAGAAGTAGTCCAAGAAAAAGTTATCTTTGATGAGACAACGTTTGAACCAAAAAAACCTGAGCCGAGAACAAAGCGAGTGAGGAGGCCGAAGAACTTCGGAGAAGACTTTGTTACCTATCATGTGGAAGCTGATCCGCTTACCTATGATGAGGCAATGAAGACCAAATATGCTATTTTCTAGAAGGAGGTTGTCAATGACGAGTTTGATTCGATAACTTCTAATAATACTTGGAAGTTAGTCAATCTGCCTGAAGGAGCTAAACCCATCGGATGCAAGTGGATCTTTGTAGAAGCATGGAAAATCTACACCATGCACCTCAGTGACTCATCTCTACGTGCCTCATTGACCCAGATCCATGTGCCTCAGGGGGCTAGCTTTATGCGCTTTAGTATCCTTACTCTATACACCAACCATTCAAAAAGTGTCTCATGTGCCCGCAGTGCCATACGCCACTACGCATTTTAGTATTTTATGTGCCCGTAGTGCTATGCGCCACTATGTATTTTAGTGTCTCTTGTGCCCGCAGTGTCACATCTCGATTCCGTGGAATCGATAGTCATCCTCCGGGTGTGATATCGTGCGTGCCTAAATTGTGCAAACCATAAGGCCATTATATTTGATATAATGAGCACATATTTAGAGTACGCAGATAATTGAACTCAATATTGAACAAAGAAAAGTTTTCTTTATTGATAATGAACATCATTTACAAACTTTTAAACAAGTACAAATGATTGACGCACGGGCTTACAAAAGCTGACACAAAATGTGATAGCCATCTGATACATTACCTCCTTTTACTAAAACTTCAAAATCTATAGACACCTTCGGGAGAAGCTATCGCCTTGCCACAGAGCTACATATGGTATGTGCATGAGCTGCTGGAACTTCAAACACACTTAAAAAGGGAACGAACAGGGTCCACCGGTAGGTGGACTGAATTGGAAATTTGCCTTAACTCCTTGCAGAATCTCCTTGGTGAGGAGAACCTGTTGCAACGAGGGTCAGTACATCAAAATACACTGGTGAAGGCAAACTAACAACTATACCAATCAATATATTATTTATGTGAAGCATGCAAGTTATTATGTGATCTTTCTATCTTGCCTTAGTTCAAGTTACAAGCATGCAATATATATGGAAATTTATTGAAATAAATATGCCATAATCCAGTAACTTTTACCTGCTCGTCTGAACCACCTGCACAACACTTACTATGACCTTTCCTGCCACGAAGAGATAGTTAGCTTGCACAATTTAAATATACATGGGGGAGGGAGGGTCACTGGCACGATTCCATAGTGGAAGAGTTATAGTCTTGGGCGAAAATGGTGTGCAATGCTAGGAACTTGAGGCATCGCATGCCATTTCGTCCGCTCGAGAGACTAACATGATGTTCCGTCCGGATCGGATCGGTGCCAGTGCCCCAGCGACCGTCCACAGGAACTATGAAACCTTGTACACAAGTTGTCCGTGACCATGCGATGTCTAATGCTAAGCTATCAAACAAAGCAGTTCAAGGCAACACAAGCACGAGACAAGTAACATGGCATGATCTGATTTGCACAGTCTACCTTTTTAGTTTATTGTATAGTAAAGTGTGTTCTATACATAGCACAATAACAGAATAATATGTTCTAACTAGAATTGAAACGCGATGAAAGAATATTCTAAGCAAACTAGCATACAATAGTATAAATCGTTCACAAGTTGATTGACAAGCATAAAGTAATCCAAGTCTATTCCCTTTTATCTTGACATCTTTTAGTTATTATGGTATTGTTTGATCAGAACAATCAAGGTAGCAAGATTATTTGGTGTAAAGATTTGGAAGAAGGATCAACTAATCAAAGTATAGCCACTCACAAGTTGGTGGAGAGAGAAAAGAAAAAAGGTACTTTAAGACTCCGCTCGCGCGATCACCTGCATTGCCACAAAAAGATGATCAGTACCTCCACTCCTATTTTCCAAGATCAAAATAAAAAAATAGTTCAACGAACGAAAGCAATAAAATCCATCAAAACCATTCAAGAAACAAAAACTCGAAAACCAACTCAAAAGCACGAAAGCAACAATGCGATATCGAAAACTTGGCAAAAAAACTTGCAGCGGAGAGGTCCCTCTTGACTCTGCCTTTTAGTCCATCCTTGGGACACGGTCCACTGAATATAAAAATCGATTTCGAAGAAGCCAATCCATAACAAGGGAAGGATCTTGATTCAATTTATCTCGATCGAGCGATATCGAAAGTATTTCTTTGCCGCACTCCCCGAATAGGGGGAACGAGGCACTACATCCTAACAAACTAATTGAAATTTTTGTCCTCAAAACTTAGGAATAGAATCTACCACTATGAAATAATGAAGAAAACTTTTTATTCATCTCAGATTCAATATCTCATGTCGAATCTTTGACCTAATGATTTCTCTAAAGCACGCAAATGAGAGAAACCAAATGACTTCGAAGCAGCTTCTCCTTTCGATCCAAGATCTGTACAGGTTGTTCGATATATGACAAGTACGCCTTCAAGTCAAGTTGATCCAAATCTACCATATACTCGGATCGTACGCGTACTTCCTGAGTTACGAAACGTGGAAGATATCGTGCACCTCTGATAATGATGGTGGCAGGGCAATTTGATATGGGACTGGGGCGACTCGCTTGAGTATTTCAAATGGGCCGACGAATCTCGGACATAGATTTCCTTTTTCTCCAAATCTGGTAACTCCTCGCATGTGCAAGATTTTGAGAAATATATGATCGCCTTCTAAAAACTCAAGAGGTCGACAATGCACTTCTGAGTAACTCTTTTGACGGCTTTGTTCTACCTTCAGTCGCTCGTGGATCAAATGGATCTTCTGAACGGTTTGCTCTATGAGTTTCATGCTAAGAATTTGTCGTTCGCCAATGTTATCCCAACATATAGGGGATCTACACTTTTGCCCATACAATGCCTCATACGGTGCTATTTGAATGCTGGATTAATAGCTATTATTGTATGCAAATTTGGCTAACGGTAGATGCATGTCCCAACTTGACTTTAGGTCCAAGGCGCAGAGTCGTAGCATGTCTTCAAAGATCTGGTTTACCCACTCTGTCTGGCCGTTGGTTTGAGGATGGTAGATGGAGATGAACTTCAACTTCGTTCCTATTGTTGACTGAAGACTCTCCCAAAGGCGTGAAAGGAATTGTCCATCTCGATCGAAGATAATGGATATGGGTACACCGTGGAGTCGAACGATCTCATCGAGATAGATCTGTGCCAGACGGTCGACACTCCAAGAAACTTTGATAGAAAGAAAGTGAGATAACTTTGTGAGTCAATCGATGATGACCCAGACAACATTATTTTTTTGTTGCGTCTTTGGAAAACTAATAATAAAATCCATGGTTATGTGTTCTCATTTCCACTCCGGTATAGCAAGGTTCTGCATCTCCCCGCCCACCTTCTGGTGTTCGTCCCTTACTTACTGACAGGCCATGCATTACGACACAAACAGTGCCACGTTCCTCTTCATGTCGTACCACCAAAACATCATACGGAGGTCTCGATACATATTCGTGCTTCCTGGGTGTGAAGTGTAACTTGTATAGTTGGATTCAGTGAGTATCTTTTTTCTGAGGGTTGCATCATTAGGAACACATTATCTTTCCTTCACCCGCATCATTCCATCCTCGCTCAACGCAAAGTCGATCACCTTTCCTATTGAGATAAGCTTGCGTATCTTCTCTAGGAATATGTCGTCCTTCTGAGCGGACTTGACTTTCTCCAATAGATCTGGTTCGAGGCGCAACTGAGACGACTGTAACCCTTTGTGTCTAATTCAGAGTGTAATGCCCAAACTCTCCAAATCCTTTTATATCCTCTCGTCGATATCTAAGCTCCCTGCAAACACTGGACTCAGTGCATCAGCTACAACATTGCCCTTGCCAGGTATATATCTGATCAACAAGTCAAAGTCGCTAAGGAGTTTGAGCCAACGTCGTTGCCACAAATTCAGATCCTTTTGAGTATAGAGGTAATTAAGGCTTTTATGATCTGAAAAAATTTCACATGGTACGCCATAGAGGAAGATATATTGTCCAACCAGAATTCATATTTACTCAGCTTCGCGTACAACTGATTATTTCAAAGAGTTTGAAGCACCATCCGTAGGTGTCCTGTATGTTCTTCTTTACCCTTCGAGTACACTAAGATATCATCTATGAATAACACCACGAACTTATCAAAGAAAGGTCGGAACACACGGTTCATCAAATTATGAATGTGATATGAGCATTTATTATTCTGAACAGCATGAAAGAAAACTCATAGTGGTCATAACGGGTGTGAAATACTGACTTTGGCATGTCCTTTGGCTTGATCTTCAATTGGTGGTATTTAGAGCAAAGGTCTATCTTTGAAAATACCGACGCCCCTTGCAGTTGAGAAAAGAGGTCATCGATCATGGGCAGGGGGTACTTGTTCAAGATGGTAACCTTATTTAGCTTCCGGTTGTCTATGCAGAGTCGCAACGTCCTATCATTCTTCTTCACAAACAGCACAGGCGCGCCCCAAGGAGACGCTCGGACGGATGTACCAACGGTCAAGCAGTTCCTGTAGTTTATACTTTAACTCCTTTAATTTGGCAGGGGCCATTCGGTACGGTTCTTTAGAAATCAGTCGGGTATTTGGGAAGGTATCGATTGTGAACGATTTCTCGATTAGGTGGCATGCCAGGTAGTTTATTCAAAAACACATTAGGAAATTCTCCCACAATCGAAGAAGACTCGACGTTTGCATAATCCTGCCGCGTGTCTCGAACTGACACTAAGTATATCTCGCATCCAGAGTGTAGCATCCATCGATCTGACATCGTAGAAATCACCATGCAGGTCTTCGACGCTTCTGTCAATGAACTGCTTGAGTAGTAGAATTCGGTCTCTCCAAGTAGACGGAAGATGACCCATTTCTCTGTACATTCAATAGTGGCCGAACAAGCGCCGAGCTAATCCATCCCCACGATGATGTCATAATCCTGAATAACTTGGACTAACACATCGAGTGCCAGTTTTCTTCTTCCGATACAGAAATGACCGCCCTGACATACTGAATGAACATGTTTTTTTTGTGCACGATGGGGTACTAACACTAAGGTCTAGATATAACGATTTCATCACTAGCTTGTTTTCCATGGCAAAATATGAGGATATAAAACTATGTGTAGTACCAGAATCAAATAGCACGCTAGCAGGTATGTTATTGAAAAGTAATATACCTGACACAACGGTGTCCGAAGCGAGGGCTTCTTCCCGTGTCAAAGTGAATACCTGGACTTGAGCTTGACGACGATCTTGTTGAGGCATGGCTCGATTGGCTTAAGGCGCCAGAGCAAAATTTTGTTATTGAGGACGACGATGAGAGGAATGCAAATAGTTACCTATCAGATGGTTTGGATCACCACAAATAAGGCATAACCCATTCTTTCGGCGGTAGTTGTCGACCGTGTGCCTTGGCTTCTTACAGTAGGAACAGGTTTGCCCTGAATTCCCTCTCTGTTGACCGCCATTATTTGGACGCTTTGGAGCATTGTTTTCTTCCGTGTTCCTAGGGTGCTTGTGATTGGAAGTATGCACAACGCCGACAGCAACTGAAGGATAATGCGGTTCGAGAGAAAGGGCATGGTTGAGAACTTCTCGCATCGTCTGATAATGGGGAACGACCACGTGCGCATGGATGGAAGGTTGCAGGCCACCTTCAAATCATCTTGCGTGACTCGTCGCATCAGGTAGGTAGGAGCTTACAAACTTGGAGAGCCGATTGAATTCGGCAGAGTACTGCTTTACTGCCATATTGCCTTGTCAAAGCTGCACAAACTCGTTCTCCTTTTATCGATGAACATGAGGGGGTATGAACTTTTCTTCAAACCTTGCATGCAATCGTCTCGTCTTCATTTTTTGCGAAAAGTGCTCTTCAATGTACGTCCCATCAATTGTACGCATTCAAACGGATCTGTAGTTGGGCACACGCAACTCGCTTCTCCTAATGTACCTCAAGAAGTTTAAAGTGATATTCAAGCTCTGCTAGCCAATCTAAAGCCACGATCGGATCTTCAGTCCCTCAGAATAACGTGTTGCAGACCTTCTTGAAGTCGACAAAGTCTAAGGTAGTCACATCCTTCTTCTTTGGAGTTTGAGGCATTTTGACTTCAGGTGTAGGTCGCTCCACTGGTGCCGCTGCTGTCGTTGCAGAATGGTTGGAGGCTACGGTTTGAAAGATCTTCTGCAGGGCATCTACCTGCTTCTGTTGGACAGCAAATCGGGCTTCTAGATTGCTTTCGAACTTGTTGTGACGCTCTTTCGCCCACTTCTCGGCTTGCTCATGACGAGCCTCATCCCTCTGTTGGCTTGCCTTAAGCATCTGCATCATCCGCTCAATTTGATCGACAAGGGGCATAGCTCCCTGGCTTCCAAAACTTTTTGACGTGCAGGAACTACTTTTCTGTGCATATACCTCTCCCCGTGCTAGCATTGATGCCTGCGCTTGATTCATTCCTTCAAAAGAAAGTAACTTGCATCAGTCTCATAACGTATTATGGACTCACTGTATGGAACGCATCTTATTTTGCCGAATGAGTTCAAGAGTTCGCATAGGGAACATATCGTTAAATGAACTTTTTTGACACAAGGGTCAATGGAACTTGAAGCCATGCTCTAATACCAATATGTTATGCCCCGATTCAGTAGAATCGATAGTCTTCCCCCGGGTGTGATGCTGTACGTGCCTAAATTATGCAATGCACAAGGCCATGGTATTTGATATAATGAGCACATATTCAGAGTACGTAGATAATTGAACTCAATATTGTACAAAGAAAAGTTCTCTTTATTGATAATGAACATCATTTACAAACTTTTGAATAAGTACAAAAGGTTGACGCATGGGCTTACAAAAGTGGACGCAAAATGAGATAGTCGTCTGATACATTACATCCTTTTACTAAAACTTCAAAAGCTATTGACACCTTTAGGCGAAGATATCGCCTTGCCAAGGATCTGCATAAGGTATGTGCACGAGATCCTGGAAATTCAAACATACTTCAAAAGGACATGAACTGGGTGCGCAGGTAGGTGGACTGAATTGGTAATTCGCCTTAACTCCTTGCAGTATCGTCTTGGCGCGAAGAACCTGTTACAACGAGGGCCAGTACATCAAAATGTACTGGTGAAGGCAAGATAACCAAAATATACCAATCAATACGTTATTTATGTGAAGCATGCAAGTTATTATGTGTTCTTTCTATCTTGCCTTAGTTCAAGTTACAAGCATACAATAGATATATAAATTTACTGAAATAAATATGCCACCGTTCGGTGACTTTTACCTACTCGTCTGAACCACCTGCACAACACTTACCATTACCTTCCCTGCCATAAAGAGATAGTTAGCTTGCACATTTTAAATATATGTGGGGGGAGTGGTCACTGGCATGATGCCATAGTGGATGAGTTATAGTCTTGGGTGGGAATGGTGTGCAATGTAGGAACTTGAGGCATCACACGCCATTCCGCCCGTTCGAGAGACTAACATGATATTCCGTCTTGATCAGATCGGTGCCAGTGTCCCAGCAACCATTTGCAGGAATTATGAAACCTTGTGCACAAGTTGTCTGTGACCATGCGACGTCTAATGCTAGGCTATCAAACAAAGCAGTTCAAGGCAACACAAGCACGAGACAAGTAACGTGGCATGATATGAATAGCATAGTCTATATGTTCAGTTTATTATATAGTAAAGTGTGTTCTATACATAGAAAAATAATAGAATATTATATTCTAACTAGAATTGAAACATGATGAAAGAACATTCTAAGCAAACTAGCATGCAACAACGTAAATCGTTCACATATTGATTGACAAGCATAAAGTAATCCAAGTCTTTTTCCTTTTATCATGACATATTTTAGTTATTATGGTATCGTTTGATTGGAACAATCAAAAGAGAAAGATTATGTAGTATGAACACTTGGAAGAAGGATCAACTAATCGAAGTATAGCCTCTCACAAGTTGGTGGAGGAAGAAAAGAAAAGAGGTTCTTCAAGACTCCGCTCGCGCGACACCTACTGCACGATCACCTGCATTGCCACAAACAGATGATCAATACCCCCGCTCCTCTTTTCCAAGCTCAAAACGAAAGCACAGTTCAACGAACGAAAGCAATAAAATCTATCAAAATTGTTCAAGAAAACACAAACTTGAAAACCAACTCAAAGCACAAAAGCAACAATACGACAACGAAAAGTAGGCAAGAAAACTTACAGTGGAGAGATCCCTCTTGACTCTTCCGCTTAGTCCTTCCTTGGGACACGTGTCACGCCCCAATCTCCCGCGAGCTCGATCGTCCCCGCTGAACGTGAATCACCACGTCACAGCTCTCCCGCAGGACAATCGTTCCCATCGGGACGTGATGCCGTGCAAGCCTAAAGTGCGCTTGCACAAGGCCAAAGCTTTGATACAAGGGCAAGTAAGCTATTCGATACTGAAGCAGCGGCATATAACATTGCAGAAAAGTGAAGAACTCATGGCATATGAAAAATAGTCTCTTTTATTGATAATCGAAAGTGTTACAAGCAGCGCATGGCCGAGATTACAAATCGCTCAAGCACTCTTCTCTCGATTACAATATCACCGTTCCATACATTATGTCCCTTTATATAAAAGCAGCTCAAAGCAGGCACAAACTCGATGCGGCTCCTGGCATCGACTCCAGATTTCCGGCTCCTTGGGATGAGGCACGGCTATCGCTTCCTCAGACGAACGAGCACCTGAGAACAAGCAAACTGTTGGTGGGTCAGCACTTTATGCAAGTACTGGTGAGATAAAACAACTGAACAGAAGCTACACCCCCTGAAACCCACACTAAGTAATCATGTGGCAAAACATTGCATTACTAGTGATCTTGCTAGTTTTACTTAGGTTCTTTACATGCAGTTCTATAGCAGAGTCATATTACTTTGTTTGGAAACATGTCTTTTGAAAACATAATCAAACAACCAACCAATCGAGGCAACCAATTCAAGCACGAGGAATCCTGTTCGGGTGTGCGCAGCGTGTTCGGTGAACTATATGCACGGATTCTAGGGACAGGCAGCATTTAGGGACTATCATTCAAGCTAGCACACAAGTTAACTATCAATCAGAAGTCGGTCCCCGAGTAACTCAGGATCGGTAGCGGTAATCCAGCTAGCCAATGACTCACATTCTGATTCTATTAGCAGCTGTGACGCATGGTTGCACATTACTGCCGAAGCAGCCGTAGCCAAGGTTCAGCTCTGCACTAATAGTCTCATTGTCCGACCGAATGCAATGCATGAAGCACTAACGGGAGGTCTCTATGATGCAGACAAAATGAATAAGCAGGCTTAAGTATAAACTGATATTTCTTACCCACGGCCGAATGGTTATCCCTGCAGCAGACATACAAGTTAGCAACAATTGCATAAACATATATGTTTTACCGTTCTTTAGTTTCCTGTCCGTCTCTGCATCAAATAGTTAGGTATGCAAGAAGGCTAGCCTAGCATGCTCCCTAACGACCTGAATGCAGCTTATCTCCATACACTTCTCTAATGCAGACTCGACTCTTCTCAACAGAAGCGCCGCCTCCCTCTAATAGCCACGCCCCTCAATCCCGAAGGACCTTGAAGCAAGGGCGCACTATTAGTCTCCCCCATCGCATCACCATCCTCCTCCCAATATCCACGCCCCTCAATCCCGAAGGACCTTGAAGCAAGGGCGCGTTATTGGACTCCCACATTTCGTTTGTCCTCCATCCACCGCAAGCACCCACTTATCTCTTGGCACATCTCTTTCACACAACACACACAATGACAAGCACATACCTAATAGCCGCACCCCCGAGATCCCGAAGGACCGAGCCTCAGGTGGGCTACTAGTCTAGCACACACATGACAAGCATTTACTCTCGCATCGAAACAAGCATTCAAGACAATCCATATGAACACGATGACAAGCAAACATATGAACGATCTTTTAGTTTATACTAGCATGGCACGGGTCTATTATCACATCAAGTAAATATGCAGTTCTATCTTCTTAGCATAGCAATGGTTCTATCTCATTTTAGACAAGCATACATATTCTCTTAGTTTAGGCAGCATATTCGTTTCGATGACAAGCTATGTGAGTTCTCTTATTAGCATACTGAGTCGGTTCTATCATTCTTCTTATTAATCGATCTTCTTAGCATGCAAGCATTCAAAAACTCAGATTCATTATTAAGTCGTGCAAGAATCAGAGAATGCAGTTCTGCCCACTCACCTTGATTAATCGGTCGGGAACTCTCCGAGAAGACTTCCGTTCGAGCAAGCAAGTCGATCCCACTTGTACATAGCGCCGACGCGGAGCGGGGCGCTACATACTTACCCACCAACAAAGAGTTTCGTCCTCGAAACTCAAGGAGAAACTCACGAAACCATAAAGCAGCGATAGTCCTCATCCCTCGCCATCCCAAATCAAAACTCAGGCAATCACAACTCAATAAAACTCTAGCCAACAAAATCACAAATCACATCTCAAGCAATGAAAACCAAATCCAGAAAACTTTTGCCGGCAACTTTGAGAATATTTACGGACTCATTGTATGGAACGTTCATTGCATCTCACATCAGGCAAATCTCAGAGTTGGAAGCAACGGAATGGGCAAAGAATCGAGTCGCTCTGATACCATTATGTCACGCCCCAATCTCCCGCGAGCTCGATCGTCCCCGCTGAACGTGAATCACCACGTCACAGCTCTCCCGCAGGACAATCGTTCCCATCGGGACGTGATGCCGTGCAAGCCTAAAGTGCGCTTGCACAAGGCCAAAGCTTTGATACAAGGGCAAGTAAGCTATTCGATACTGAAGCAGCGGCATATAACATTGCAGAAAAGTGAAGAACTCATGGCATATGAAAAATAGTCTCTTTTATTGATAATCGAAAGTGTTACAAGCAGCGCATGGCCGAGATTACAAATCGCTCAAGCACTCTTCTCTCGATTACAATATCACCGTTCCATACATTATGTCCCTTTATATAAAAGCAGCTCAAAGCAGGCACAAACTCGATGCGGCTCCTGGCATCGACTCCAGATTTCCGGCTCCTTGGGATGAGGCACGGCTATCGCTTCCTCAGACGAACGAGCACCTGAGAACAAGCAAACTGTTGGTGGGTCAGCACTTTATGCAAGTACTGGTGAGATAAAACAACTGAACAGAAGCTACACCCCCTGAAACCCACACTAAGTAATCATGTGGCAAAACATTGCATTACTAGTGATCTTGCTAGTTTTACTTAGGTTCTTTACATGCAGTTCTATAGCAGAGTCATATTACTTTGTTTGGAAACATGTCTTTTGAAAACATAATCAAACAACCAACCAATCGAGGCAACCAATTCAAGCACGAGGAATCCTGTTCGGGTGTGCGCAGCGTGTTCGGTGAACTATATGCACGGATTCTAGGGACAGGCAGCATTTAGGGACTATCATTCAAGCTAGCACACAAGTTAACTATCAATCAGAAGTCGGTCCCCGAGTAACTCAGGATCGGTAGCGGTAATCCAGCTAGCCAATGACTCACATTCTGATTCTATTAGCAGCTGTGACGCATGGTTGCACATTACTGCCGAAGCAGCCGTAGCCAAGGTTCAGCTCTGCACTAATAGTCTCATTGTCCGACCGAATGCAATGCATGAAGCACTAACGGGAGGTCTCTATGATGCAGACAAAATGAATAAGCAGGCTTAAGTATAAACTGATATTTCTTACCCACGGCCGAATGGTTATCCCTGCAGCAGACATACAAGTTAGCAACAATTGCATAAACATATATGTTTTACCGTTCTTTAGTTTCCTGTCCGTCTCTGCATCAAATAGTTAGGTATGCAAGAAGGCTAGCCTAGCATGCTCCCTAACGACCTGAATGCAGCTTATCTCCATACACTTCTCTAATGCAGACTCGACTCTTCTCAACAGAAGCGCCGCCTCCCTCTAATAGCCACGCCCCTCAATCCCGAAGGACCTTGAAGCAAGGGCGCACTATTAGTCTCCCCCATCGCATCACCATCCTCCTCCCAATATCCACGCCCCTCAATCCCGAAGGACCTTGAAGCAAGGGCGCGTTATTGGACTCCCACATTTCGTTTGTCCTCCATCCACCGCAAGCACCCACTTATCTCTTGGCACATCTCTTTCACACAACACACACAATGACAAGCACATACCTAATAGCCGCACCCCCGAGATCCCGAAGGACCGAGCCTCAGGTGGGCTACTAGTCTAGCACACACATGACAAGCATTTACTCTCGCATCGAAACAAGCATTCAAGACAATCCATATGAACACGATGACAAGCAAACATATGAACGATCTTTTAGTTTATACTAGCATGGCACGGGTCTATTATCACATCAAGTAAATATGCAGTTCTATCTTCTTAGCATAGCAATGGTTCTATCTCATTTTAGACAAGCATACATATTCTCTTAGTTTAGGCAGCATATTCGTTTCGATGACAAGCTATGTGAGTTCTCTTATTAGCATACTGAGTCGGTTCTATCATTCTTCTTATTAATCGATCTTCTTAGCATGCAAGCATTCAAAAACTCAGATTCATTATTAAGTCGTGCAAGAATCAGAGAATGCAGTTCTGCCCACTCACCTTGATTAATCGGTCGGGAACTCTCCGAGAAGACTTCCGTTCGAGCAAGCAAGTCGATCCCACTTGTACATAGCGCCGACGCGGAGCGGGGCGCTACATACTTACCCACCAACAAAGAGTTTCGTCCTCGAAACTCAAGGAGAAACTCACGAAACCATAAAGCAGCGATAGTCCTCATCCCTCGCCATCCCAAATCAAAACTCAGGCAATCACAACTCAATAAAACTCTAGCCAACAAAATCACAAATCACATCTCAAGCAATGAAAACCAAATCCAGAAAACTTTTGCCGGCAACTTTGAGAATATTTACGGACTCATTGTATGGAACGTTCATTGCATCTCACATCAGGCAAATCTCAGAGTTGGAAGCAACGGAATGGGCAAAGAATCGAGTCGCTCTGATACCATTATGTCACGCCCCAATCTCCCGCGAGCTCGATCGTCCCCGCTGAACGTGAATCACCACGTCACAGCTCTCCCGCAGGACAATCGTTCCCATCGGGACGTGATGCCGTGCAAGCCTAAAGTGCGCTTGCACAAGGCCAAAGCTTTGATACAAGGGCAAGTAAGCTATTCGATACTGAAGCAGCGGCATATAACATTGCAGAAAAGTGAAGAACTCATGGCATATGAAAAATAGTCTCTTTTATTGATAATCGAAAGTGTTACAAGCAGCGCATGGCCGAGATTACAAATCGCTCAAGCACTCTTCTCTCGATTACAATATCACCGTTCCATACATTATGTCCCTTTATATAAAAGCAGCTCAAAGCAGGCACAAACTCGATGCGGCTCCTGGCATCGACTCCAGATTTCCGGCTCCTTGGGATGAGGCACGGCTATCGCTTCCTCAGACGAACGAGCACCTGAGAACAAGCAAACTGTTGGTGGGTCAGCACTTTATGCAAGTACTGGTGAGATAAAACAACTGAACAGAAGCTACACCCCCTGAAACCCACACTAAGTAATCATGTGGCAAAACATTGCATTACTAGTGATCTTGCTAGTTTTACTTAGGTTCTTTACATGCAGTTCTATAGCAGAGTCATATTACTTTGTTTGGAAACATGTCTTTTGAAAACATAATCAAACAACCAACCAATCGAGGCAACCAATTCAAGCACGAGGAATCCTGTTCGGGTGTGCGCAGCGTGTTCGGTGAACTATATGCACGGATTCTAGGGACAGGCAGCATTTAGGGACTATCATTCAAGCTAGCACACAAGTTAACTATCAATCAGAAGTCGGTCCCCGAGTAACTCAGGATCGGTAGCGGTAATCCAGCTAGCCAATGACTCACATTCTGATTCTATTAGCAGCTGTGACGCATGGTTGCACATTACTGCCGAAGCAGCCGTAGCCAAGGTTCAGCTCTGCACTAATAGTCTCATTGTCCGACCGAATGCAATGCATGAAGCACTAACGGGAGGTCTCTATGATGCAGACAAAATGAATAAGCAGGCTTAAGTATAAACTGATATTTCTTACCCACGGCCGAATGGTTATCCCTGCAGCAGACATACAAGTTAGCAACAATTGCATAAACATATATGTTTTACCGTTCTTTAGTTTCCTGTCCGTCTCTGCATCAAATAGTTAGGTATGCAAGAAGGCTAGCCTAGCATGCTCCCTAACGACCTGAATGCAGCTTATCTCCATACACTTCTCTAATGCAGACTCGACTCTTCTCAACAGAAGCGCCGCCTCCCTCTAATAGCCACGCCCCTCAATCCCGAAGGACCTTGAAGCAAGGGCGCACTATTAGTCTCCCCCATCGCATCACCATCCTCCTCCCAATATCCACGCCCCTCAATCCCGAAGGACCTTGAAGCAAGGGCGCGTTATTGGACTCCCACATTTCGTTTGTCCTCCATCCACCGCAAGCACCCACTTATCTCTTGGCACATCTCTTTCACACAACACACACAATGACAAGCACATACCTAATAGCCGCACCCCCGAGATCCCGAAGGACCGAGCCTCAGGTGGGCTACTAGTCTAGCACACACATGACAAGCATTTACTCTCGCATCGAAACAAGCATTCAAGACAATCCATATGAACACGATGACAAGCAAACATATGAACGATCTTTTAGTTTATACTAGCATGGCACGGGTCTATTATCACATCAAGTAAATATGCAGTTCTATCTTCTTAGCATAGCAATGGTTCTATCTCATTTTAGACAAGCATACATATTCTCTTAGTTTAGGCAGCATATTCGTTTCGATGACAAGCTATGTGAGTTCTCTTATTAGCATACTGAGTCGGTTCTATCATTCTTCTTATTAATCGATCTTCTTAGCATGCAAGCATTCAAAAACTCAGATTCATTATTAAGTCGTGCAAGAATCAGAGAATGCAGTTCTGCCCACTCACCTTGATTAATCGGTCGGGAACTCTCCGAGAAGACTTCCGTTCGAGCAAGCAAGTCGATCCCACTTGTACATAGCGCCGACGCGGAGCGGGGCGCTACAACACGGTCCACTAAAAATAGAAATCAATTTTAAAGAAGTCAATCTATAACGAGGGAAGAAACTTGATTCAATATATCCTGATCGAATGATACCGAAAGTATTTCTTAGTCGTGTTCCCCGAATAGGGAGAACGGGGCACTACACGCAGTGTCATGCGCCACTTGCATCATAGTACGTGCCTGCAGTGTTATGCGCCACTACCCCTTCAGTGCTCTTCATGAGCCAAGTGGAAGCATTCCCAAGGTGCAAATACAGCTATCCAAATTAGGGCATGACACGTGTCACGAGGATTATGGGCATCAATAACCCCAGATCTTGGCTTGATATGTGGTAGCCTTAACGTAGTATATGCCTGTAGTGCCATGCGCCAACATGTAGCCTGTGTATATCCGCCTATGTAAGGCCTTCCTAAGGCTATAAATATTGGGCGTCTCCCACATGCAAGCGGAGGCAGCTACACAAAAAAAGACACATACAGGCAGCGACCACACATGAAAGAGAAGAAGGAGACAGAAGTGCCATTCGAAGCCTCGCCAAACTCCTTGGTCCTGGATCATTCACGGAGTAAAGGAGCTGCTGTAGTGCTCGTTCTCCACCGTCATACTTGTCCAGATCTTTCTTTTTTGTACTTAGTTCCTCTTGTATAGGGATTCTCTTGTCTCTTTGTTAATTCGTAATAAATAATAATTTTACACCCGCCACTCAAAAACTTATTTTTGAGATATCGACAAAAATGGCGACTTTGTTGGGGAAGAGCTTCTCCTCCAACGAGAAGCTTGTGACACAATTCGACTTGACCAAGTTAGGTTCAACTCAAAGGATGTTGATCGTTTGCTTCGACCAACAAGCATTCGAAGATATTCTAGACAAGCCGAGCTCTCCAGTGAGACCTGTACGACCTCGCAAGACTCGCAGAACTCAGGACGTTAGTGCCGCTGTGGCAAGCCCGAAGTCAATATCCGATGCATCGTCAACCCATGCCGAAGTTGCACCAGCGGTTGACCTGTACTCCACTGACAAGACGAGTCCCTTGTCGAGGCCAGCACGACCATAAAAAGTTTAAAGGATGTGGGTTGCTAAGGCCGCTGTGCTGAACCCCAAATCTGCTCCAGAAGTGCCGCCAACCTTTGCGACAGGTACACAGAAGGTTGGCGTGCATCCTTTCTCCTTCTTTAAAGCTGCGCTCAAGAAGAGCCGTGCCAAGTCCCACGATACGCGCTTGCAACTCCTTCTCGGCCAGAAAGAATGCGCTGATCACATGCGCATGAAACCTCCTCCAAGCAAGGCTGCTAGTAGCAAGGGCTCGCATAGTCCCAACTTGGATTCCCTGTACTATATGCCCAAGGACGTTGGCGTAAGAAAACCCAAAATACCCCGAGCCATGTGCGCTCGAGAGGCTGCGCCGTTAGCTCTCCAAAAGCATGCGTTGTTGTCTATGACACGCACTGCTAACATAAGACTCTATAGGGAAGATCCAGGTGCTCATACGCCGGATGTGGTTTGACCCTTAGAGCCTTCTAGAACCCACTTGGATGCCATAGTTGCACCTAAACCAAGTCGGGGATCAATCATTGAGATAAAAAATCCATGCGCCTAGTCTAACTGCGCGCATATAGTGGGTCCATCTCGCCTAAAGTCTTCCTTCAATGATCCAGTTGTATTTTCTGTGGAAGAACTGGGTCAGGGAGCAAAATTCCACTCTCGTCTCCATGCGCAAAGCTTGTCCGAGCGCGTGAAATAGGGGTAAAAGTGAAGCTTCCATTATCTGATTTATGCAATGTGATTATTCACAAGCATAAGGCGAGAGAGGTGACCCTCGCATATGATGTGTTTTCTCGCAGACACACATTTGCCAATATCATCGTCAACTGTTGTTGCTCCAAAGAACCCATTTTTGAAACAAGACAATCGGTATTCCAGCGGCTACATCCTGCGACATCGACCCGACAATGTCCCCGGAGACCTCTACGTGACGAGGAGGAACCGCCCATCGCCTCGTGTTGCTCAACATTGAGGTCTTCTCCTATGAAGAAGATTTTAAAGAAAAGCTCGCTTAATCTAAAGGCGTCGGTTAGCACACCGCGAAGCCGTTCGAGGAGTAGCAAGCAAGTACCCACGGTGGGGGGTATTTTAAGGTACACGCTCGAGAATAAGGGCTGGGGGTAGCCGTGCCTCCCCGAATCAAGTTGCAACCGGAGCTGGGGGTAGAAGTCACCCGGTGTTACACAATAATCTGTCCTTCCAAGATTACAGTGAACCTCTACATACAAATGACAGCCTAACTGGGGGTAGCCATGCCTCACTGAATCAAGCTTCTTCCAGAGCTGGGGGTAGCAGTCCCCCTGTATTCTATAACAACCCATCCTTCCAAGAGGATAATGAACCTCTCCACACGAATGATGGCTTAATTGGGGGTAGCCATGCCTTCTCGAATCAAGCTTCTGCCAGAGCTGGGGGTATCAGTCCCCCGGTGTTCTATGACAACCCATCCTTCCAAGAGGACAGTGAACCTCTGCACAAAGATTATAGCTTAACTTGGGGTGGCAATCCCTCCAATAATGAAAGTGAAGTGACACTACCCACTCTCCCTGAGGACAGTGATACTTAGACATCGGAGGCAGAGAGTGAAGCATCTACCTTCCCGTCCGTCTCTTCCTACTTAATGCCAGTGTATATGGCAGAAGACCAATATGGCATCGAATCTAGTAACCAACAATGCCTTGAGACACTCGAAGCCATGATACAGGCTTTGATTACTTCAATGCAGACTCTGACTCACACAGTGCTAGAGCTCAGAGAAAGTATTGCCACAACACAACCGCAAGAGTCAGGATGAACAAACAAGGAACCTCATACGCCTGATCCGGTTCCTCAGGTTAAGAGACAACGCCTCGATCCTCTGCTCCCCTTTTGACAGACGATATCTAGGAGACTCTCAAGAACCTGTATGCCCGCATCGACGCTCGAGACAACCAGGAAAAACTCCAGAATCTTGGGATCCTGCAACCCTATCCTCTCGAATGGGAAAACGTGGTATACCCTCCCAAGTATGAGCCATTATCTCTGGCTTCGTTTGACAGGAAGACATTACCTCGTCAGTACATGAGATACTTTCAGTCTACAATATGCCATTTACTTTGGGACGATGCCTTACTCACCAACTTGTTCTTAGGGGCACTATCCGGCGTCGCCTTTGAGTGGTTATGTAGCCTCCCAGACAAATGTATCTCCTCATTCGAGGACCTGAAGTCTCTGTTCCTTGCTCGATTTTATGAAGAAGAAATATACATGACCATGTACTCCTTGATGGACATCACCCAAGGGGAAAGGAAACTCGTACAAAATTACATCGAGCGCTTCCGGCAGGCGGCATTAAAACTACCTCCTGGTATGCATGAATCCACGATGATGGATACATACCGAAAGAATCTTCTACCAGCAATAAGACTCTGGACGGCGTCTGGCTCATTCCATGATTGGACGACATTTATCATAAGTGTCGATGCTACAGAGAAGAGCACGAAAGACGCCCGCTTATTGGGATTCCAAGCTCCAAATACTGAAGACAAAGGAAAGCGTCCTTTCACAGGTACCAACAATCATGATGGTAAAAGAAAGCAGGCCCTGACGGTTAACTTGTCAAAAAGATCGACCTCACCAATTGCTAAGCCTGCAGAGCCACCTATAGTATATAAGACTTATTCCTTTAATAACGATGATTTCATGGAGCTCTTTGAATTGTTGATGAAGGGCAACAAACTTAAGCTACCTGACATCAAATGCCCCGACGAGGCAGGCAAGGTCGACAATCCTAAGTACTACCACTACCATCTATATGTCCATAATACCACACATGACTATACATATTAAAAAGGCAGATACAATAACTAATTGACTCCAAAGCTCTCATTTTGGACAATAAAAACAAGACTGTCACTACAAACATGGTGTCTCTCCAGTTCGGCACTATCCCGACAGTTGAAGCCCGAGACGATGTTATTCCCTTAGAAGAGATACCCTATCTTCTAAATAAGGGTTTATCTTTAAATTAAAGGTATTACTTCTACCCCTAGAGGTACATGGGAGGAAAATGTCTATAATTAGCATCCACCTCAGCATATTATCTCTATGTATTGTCCGTAGTAAGCGGACAAATTTGTTATCCGTACTCGGGAGCCCCGAATAGCAATGGGTAACGGATCCTCAAAAAGAAAAGTTCTCTAAAAGATAAATGGTTCACGTCCATATTACCTCTAAACCATGCTCTCGGCATTATATATACAGTTTACCATGTCCATATTATCTCTGAGTAAACCTTACCATGAGACTATGGTTCATTACCGTACACTCACCAATACGGTTTACCATGTCCATATTACCTTTGAGTAAACCTTACCTTGAGACTATGGTTCATTGCCGTACTCTCACCAATAGGATTTACCATGTCCATATTACCTCTGAGTAACCATAAGACTATCGTTCACTACCGTACTCTCACCAATAAGGTTTACCATATCCATATTACCTCTGAGTAAACTTTATCATGGAATTATGAGTTTATGTCCATATTACCTCTGAACCATATTCCTCACCGCAAATCTCCCCCATGTGACCATCAACAGTCACCGCTGACTTTGGTTACCACCTAAACTAATCACCCGTACTTCACAACGAGTAATCCAGCGGTGATTAGTCCACCAATACCTATCACCTCTAGGAGGATTTATGTCCAACATATTATTTGTGCCCAGGTGCACCACAAATAATAGGTCAATCCCCAATAGGATGTCCTTAACTACTGTAAGATTGCATTATATCAGTAGAAGACATGTTTCTATTTCTGAAAACAAAGGAACTATATTGAGGGGCATATTAAGGCCCCGGGAAAAGAAAATATAAGAGAAATAAAGGAAAAGTATGATTCTTAGGAGTCGTCGGCATCAATACACAGTTCGTCGATCCGATGCCTCAGCTGATCTGCTTTAATGCGAACCCCATTGCTAGCCCGACGTTCAGCTTCTTGTTGAAGCACAGCCGCATCCTAAAAAATGGTCAGCCTTGCGTGCTCGGCCTATAAATTTGCCCTCTGAGCCTTCAAGTGCGCGGTATGTCGGGCATTGGCATCAGCTTGCTCGACAAGGGTAAGTTCTTCTTCTGCCACACGATGAACATCAGACTCGAGCTTTGCCTCCTTTGGTTGAAGTTGCCCGATCTGTGCTCGCACGTCCGTAAGACGTTTGGGCAGTATCTCCTCACTACGGGCACGAGTTGTTGGCCTAATGTTTAAGTTGAGTTTTTGAATATGGCTAATTGATTTTGTTTAGCATTATGATAGCCGATCAATCACTATAGTATCTTTTACTTAAACTCAACATTGTCCAGATATGCATTAATATTTTAATATTTGCTTCTGTATATTTTTTTTTCGTCTAACATGCATCTGCAGAAAGCAATAAGCAAGATAAGCATGGACATATGCTATGAAAAAATAATGATGAGCCAAAGACGGTGTTATACCAGAAGATGTCTCTATACCACCTATGACTTATCCGGAGCCTCGCACCCAGGGGTTCCAGATCTGTTTATTTTTGGACATCTGTCGTCAAGGAAAATGCGTCTTCAAGTCAGCGGATGTTTCAGAAGAATTGGCGTCATTAAGTGCCCTTGGTTTTCATTATATGTAATTTGATATTTATTTGAGTATAGGACTTATGTACATCGAATCCCACTGGCATAACCCAAGTCCACTCAAACAAACCCTCGAACCTAGCTACCAAATCAGCCTACATTCAAACATAAACCTTACTAGAATAGGCAATTGAACTCAGACCAAATTTGTGCCAAACTCGGCCCGAACTCGGTCACCTATTTAGTATGAAATCATCCAGTTGTTAAATCCCTGATTTCTTGGCCCAACGTTCGAAAATTTGAATTAAATCCAATCCAAACTCTGGCCAAATTCGGTTTGCTATCACCCTATAAATATGATTAGATTTCCATATTCCTACTCACTCAACAATTATCTATCTTTCTATCCTATAAGTGAGTAAACCCCTGAGCATTAACCTTTTCCATCTCCAAGACCAACTCCCAAGCCTTCTAGTGCCAAGTGCGATCTCGGTTAAAAGTCTGTCAGAGTTGTAAGAGCTTGGCTCAGTAAGTTTTATCTTTAGTTTGAAGTCAGCATGCCCTTCGCATCAAACGCACGTGTGAAGTCTTTCCAGCCTTCAGATCAAAGCTCGAGGTTGTAAGAAAGTTGTAAGCCTTCGGATCAAAGCTTGTGATTCACTATTGGTGATTATAGTGGATACAATCTCGAGCAAGAGTTCTCGGGACTGGACTAGTCCTCTCAGAGGAAAACCAGTATATATCGCGGTGTTTGCATTTGCTCTCTCTTACTCTTACTACTTTATATATACACTACAAAAAATTAGTGTTTTAGCAATACAATTTTTTGTTTGCGAAAAGTGCCAAAATCGTTGCTAAAAGTTTTAGCAATAAAAAATTTTCGTTGCTGGACCCGTTGTTTAAAGTGCGTCACCTAAAGTATCAGCAATGAAATTCTGAATTCGTTGTTGAATCCTTACTTTTTAGCAATGTGGCTTTTGTTTTGTTGCATTTTTGGTGGATAAAGTTTTCGTTGCTAAAAGTGGAAGTCTTTAGCAATGAATGTCTGTCGTTGTTATATAATATATTTAGCAACGATAATATAGCATTGTAAAATGTACAATTTTTTGGCAACTTACATATTTCGTTGCTACATGTTGTAATTAGCAACGAGCATTAATCTATTGCCAAAAAAATTCAAACTTCATCATAATATTTTGTAATGATTCATTATTGTTGCTAAACAAAACTAAATATATAATTTTATTATTTATTTATTTATTATTTATTCATTGTCCTTCTCATTTATGCACACAATAGTTTTGAATAAATTAACACAATAAAAAATCATAAAATTTTCATAATAGAACTTTAATTTTTTTACAATCATATTCATCACCAAATTATACTTAAAAGAAAACGTTATAGCATAACTAAATGATTCTTAGAATACATAAAGATCTAAAATATCTCTATAAGCACCTTGCTCCCCCAAAATTTTTACTCTAATAAGGTATTGCTTCTATAATCACCACCTTGCTCCATAAATATCTTCTCTAGGCGGGCCGAAGCAGCTAGGAACTCCTCTAATTTCTTATTCATCTATACTCGTACTGTATCAAATTTCTTATTCATCTCTGATATCTTAGCCCTTTGCATAACCTCTGTCTCGGAAGTTCTGGATGTTGCAGTTGGGCGAGAGGAAGTTGTTGCCTTAGTATACGTGCTAAGACCCTGCCAATACGATATGAAATAGATAATCACGAAATTGGTACTTCCAGTAATAACCAAGTCAAAAAATTTAACTTCTCACCAGAAAAAACAAGAAACTCACCAGAAAAAACAAGAAACTGAAGATATTTAGGGGTACTATTTCAGCATTTATACCATAATTTGAATCCAATCTTTTTGCCAGAAAATGAAAATTGGACAAGTTAGAGCATACTACTCCACTATTTTTCCCATAATTCAATCTTAATACTGACATGAAGTAGATAATTGCAAAATTGGTACTTTCAGCTATCTTTCAGTTAAATTTAACCTTTTACCATAAAAGTAAATTTTGGAGAAGAGAGATGAACCATTTCATGCAGGATACAATAGCACTTCCTTTTGGAAGTGGAGTAGTGGATCACTCGTCCTTTCTCGCTGTGCTGGCACTAGGGGCACATCAGCGCTTCTTCTCCCTTTAAAAGCTGCTTCTTCAGTGACCCATTCTTATCTGAAACAAAATCATCCTAAAGAAGAAAAGCAAGCTAAATTCTCACATCTTAAAAATTTTCCAGAACTCAGACAAAATTAATCAAAACCGAAACTCACCACAAGTTTCCTTCCATGGGAAGAGGCCTTCCGACGACGATCAAGATTGTACTCTTTCGCCATATCATTTTCTGGCGAAGTATATCCAATCTCTGTCCTGTGAGAATGAAAAAAAAATATAGACGATGTTGCTCAACTTTCGCATTAACCAAAGGCAAGAACTTTGATGGCTGCAAGTAATATGTAATTTTATCAACGTTATTATGTCCGACATGCATGCTACTTTTAACAATGTACTACGCTTTACTTAGAACTTGAAGCCAAGGTCACTAGTTGTGACATGTTAATATGTAAAAAGAAAAACCTTAGTGCATATATGCACATACAGATCTTAAATATTCGACAACTATTTAATTCCTTACAAACCTAGTATTTGAACATACTAACAAACTCAACAAGTAGTACATGTTTTAATTTCTAGAAATGTTCATTAGTTTCAGTCCTGTCATGTTATATCATCGCAATATCAGAAGCCTACTTCATGATATTTTAGGAGTCAACATCAACAATTAAACCAGGGATGATTTTTTTTTAAATTCAATTCTAAAACAGAACTTGCAGCCCTATTAACCATGGGCAACAAGAAAAGACGATTACCGATCACATGGTCCACACAATTATTGTTGCAACTTTTAAAACCAATACCATCTAGTGTTAAAACAATCTGGTCGTACACAGGGCATTAATTTGGATCAAGATCCACATAATTATTAGTTACATGATTCACATATGCTCCTCCTGTAGGTCGAGGAAATCAATGCAACTCTACCCTTGAAACATTTCCTACATGTTAGAACCATGCACTCATCTAAGAAACAGTTGAAGTTAGAAACAAAATACAGGTAAAATTGATTTAGGATTGAAATTCATTTATGAATGTGACTTTGTATTAGTCTATGTCAACGGAAAGTACTAAAAATAGTAAACAACAGCACAAGCAATGGGGAGAAAAAAAAAGCAAAAGCCACATAATCAGACAAAAATATTGATTTAGTTATTTTCTTTTCTTCTCATTTAAATCCATTCTTGTTTTATCATGGTAACTAATACAAATCATAGGCTGAACAAATAATGCCAAATCCGATACAAAAATTTATCGGTATCGGTATCGGACAGTTTGTATGAGTACTCGTATCGGCAGTATCGACGGTATCGGATCGGAGTATCGGATTTTTTGGTATTGGCTGTATCGGCAATATTTAAATAATTATTAATAAATTAGTAAAAAAATAGAAAAATAATTTACATATTTATGCATTATTTAAGTGTTTTTTATTTTAATTTTATTATAATTGAATAAGCCAATAGTCATCATGTGTATGTCTGTAGAAGAATTTGCCTCTATTTATAGTTTTTTTTTGTCTACTATTTTAGTTCTTCATTATTGTTCTCTGTTGGATTTAATATGTCTGGAATTAATTTCTACTTTTTTTTAGCTTTTTGTAGAACATCTACTTTGTTAAAGTTCCTGTGATGATCTGATTTGATCTGATTTTTTCCCATATCGGCCAGTATCGGCCAGTATCGGTCTCGTATCGGCCACTATTGGTCTCGTATCGGTCCCGTATTGGTCCCGTATCGGCCGATAGAGACTGATACAAAATTTTATGTACCGGTTTCGGTCGATCCCGATTTTTTTGGCCGGTATCGGATCGGCCAAGGCCAGATCCGATCCAATACGGCCAATACGTATCGGTATCGGCCGATACTTTAAACCTTGGAATACATACAATGGAACGATATACAGAATCAAATACCAACATGCATTGCCCTCAGTAGTGCAATGGTATCTTTAAAGTGATTGCCCTCACATAATTGATCAACCCAAGTGATAGAAGTAAACAGTACTAAATTGGCCAAAATTATTTGTTCTCTTTTGCTATCTATTTGGGGTCTGTGTGGTGTGCATAAGGATATGCATGAAAGTATGGCAGATGATTTTTGTGCAAGATATGTTGCTTAGGATGCTACCACATCTTTTCCATATGATTAGAAGAAGCTCAGTTCATAAAAAGTTTCAGTTCACCAACATTAAAAAATGTAAGGCTTTAGAACTTGCATCATATATATAGAATTAATCATGGTGATAAATTATGCTGGAAGATTAAGTGAAATTGATACTAAAAATCTGAAGAAGAAAAAACTGACACCTGAGTGTCGATGATCGACACGGTGTCGATGACCGACACTCCGAAAAAAATAAAAGAAACTGATATTGTATCTTCCATAATTCTTAGAACTTCAAACACTTTATGTAAAACTATACATCTAGGAAGTATGGACACTCCATATACACTTGAAGCAAAAAAGTCGACAAAAGGTTCAATAACATGTAGTTATTCAAGGTTTGTACGATACATATGGACCTTGTGCCATTTACAAAGCGTTGTCAAAAGTTATGTTTCTAGTTCAGTCTAATTCCCTCCCATACACAGTTTACCTAATTAAAAGCCAACTAGAATTGCACCATTTTCTAAGTGCATTGGCTTGTCATTACCATATAAGCATAATGAGTATTAGCTCATCCATGGAGAAAATCTTACTAAGATAATGAATAAGCATAAAAATTCCTTCCTTTTGGAGAGTACAACTAGGTAAGCAAATTTTTTTGATGGTCCAAGGGTCAGCAAGAAAAAAAATATACTTCACATTAATTGATATTGCTATATATATGACTATTTATAGCGTCAACAAATTATTAATCAATAAAAGGCATGTGTGCAAGGAGATATTGAAACAATGATAATTGTGTAGACTTAAAAAATAAGAACCCTAAAGGTCTAAGAGTACTATAACATATCTTAATATATTTGAGATTGAATTTGAAAAGAAGAAGCTGCCTTTTAACAAAAGAATTTGTATAATATTTCAAAACATATATAATAATCCATGTTGAACTGATCATAAATCAAAGGCAAATACATGAATTCAAAAAATATTACATTCCCATCACAAAATAGTTTAGATAAGAATATATTACTAGCAACACTCCTCAAGTTGGTGGATTGTTGCAAAGTGCTTAAAAAAAACCTGTCAAAGAGCAACAAAGATCATAATTCAGTTTTATAGAATATGTCATCCTCTTGTATCAAAATGTAATATGGCACCATCTCACCTTGATCGAGCAACAAAGGGTCAGTTAGATATAAGGTACATAAAAATTAACTGCATGGTCAGTGTGTTATAATACTTTTGCACCTCATTGCAAACTATATAACTGACCTTTTGGTGCATAGATTAAAAACTCTACTAATGCACCAATCAAGTCAAATTATATTAGGACATAGGCACTACAAAACAACAAACCATATATAAATTTATTTTTCTTCTGGGAAAAAAACAAGAACATAGTGGATAATGAATCTGAACAGATAACCGAGTTATTCACCAAGAACACAAATACAACACGACACTTTTGCTAATAAGAATAATAAGCAAACAATATAGCATGTATATGAAACAACACACACCCGCATGGAGGTTCTACCAGTACCCAACTGGAAATTTGTCGACAACGCACCTGGACTCGGCCGACCCAGAGGTAGCCTGGACACTTTTTGTGCATTTGGGTTTAAGACCATCAATTTCCTGAATGAGACAATTGAAACATGTTACATTTGAAACCCCACTTTTGCTGCTAAAATAATGGGTTGCACTATATGTTACTGGTGTAGTGGATGTGTGACTCTTGAAGTCCATCTCTCTTTGATTTGGTATTTCGTCCAACGAACACTATAATCCATATGAAAATGCAGTAAATTAAATCTCATAATTCTTATACTTATGTTTAAGCTTTGCATTAGGAGTAAGTCAAGGTTTAGATCGTATAGGATTTGAGTGGATCGGGGCCCTACACATCCAAGAATTCTAGTAATCTATACAAGAATTTTAACAAACAGTTGGTGTTCTCAACAACAAACAGTAAGCACATTAAAAAAGAAAATTTAAAACCCCATTCTTTTACTCTTTTACTGCTAAGGTGAAAATATTCATCAGATCCATAAAAATATAAACAACTAAAAACCAATAGGGGCAAACAGAAAGAAAAGAAGGGGTTCTGATCAATTACATGAATAGAGTGGTGCTTTCGTGGGCTTGAGGTCTATTACATGGAAGATGATCTCTGGTACCTTCGTGGGAGTCCGACGATGGGAATCCCTTCCTCGATAAACACAAAACAGCCGAGGAGGTCATTTTATGAATATGTGCATGGAGCCCCTTGGCCGAGGTCTTCTCCCTCGGTGGAATTGTTAATCACTCGGGGAGCATCGGTAGGCAGCCTTCACATGAATGATGTTCAGATTGAAAGAATAGATTTTGGTGAGCTCCCATATAGCGACTATAAATTTCGGTTGCCTCTCATTTGACCATTAAAAAAATTTACCCTAAAATTTGAACCAAAATATACATATACAAATTTTAGATGTTAAAAACTTTATCAACGAACATGATTTTCATTGTTATAGCTCTAAAAAATATTTGACAACGTTAGTTGTTGTTGCTAAAATCAGTGTACTAAGTTAAGGGTTAAGTCATAAAAATATTTGGTAACAAAATATTTTTGCGTTGTTAAAAATATTATTTTGCAACAAATTTATCGTTACTTTTTAATCCTTAGTCTTAGGCAACGGAGATTTGACAACGTGGAAAAACGTCGTTGCAAAAAGGCGTATTTAGCAACGAACTAGAAATTTATTGCAAAATATTACTTTTTGCAACGAAAATACTTGCGTTGCTAACAAAATCGTTGCTATATAGGATATTTCTTGTAGTGATATCTATCTTGCATATACATTGTTAGTTTTTAGCTGCCTTCACATTGCATATAATTTTTCATTGGATAGATTATTCTACTGCACTATATTCACCCCCTCTAGAGTTTTCCTACGGTCCTTCACGAGTCTCCATGGAAGTAACGAACTCCAACTATTTCACACTGGCTTCCGCCACTTCGCG
This sequence comes from Iris macrosiphon, assembly GCA_036927795.1. Lineage (NCBI taxonomy): Eukaryota > Viridiplantae > Streptophyta > Magnoliopsida > Asparagales > Iridaceae > Iris > Iris macrosiphon. The sequence continues at coordinate 22,982,406 of JAYESA010000007.1, read as the reverse complement.
ATCAAGAATCTCCTTACGGAGAGGGTAAGCATAAATATCCTTAGCTATGGCGACAATCAAGTGATCCTTCTATTCAGCAACCAGAGCCACAAGATCGATGTCGTCAAGTAACTTCAACTCAACAAGGCGAGTCTCAAGCTCCACTTCCTGCTCTTCCAATATGCCTTCCCTAACCTCATACCCAGGGTACATTCGGATCAGCTCTATTAGAGACAGTGCCGAAGATTTGGCCTGGGTAAAAGGCCTATCCCTTTCTAAGAAAACAGAAGCTCCCCACTTCAGAATGCGAAAGAAAGACTCCACATGGAGGGAGGCGTAAGTCCTCAGCATCAACCAAAGAAAGAGGGTTCATAGGAGGCATAGCCGATGAAGTCCCTAATGACACTGGAGTAGCTTTCACAACAGACGAAGGCAAAATTAATAACTGAAAACACGTATACAGTGAAAGGAAGGAAGGCATATTCTCCTACTTACTTGAAGGAGACATAGGCTATTAGATTGCCCTCGTTGGCCCTGTAATTACCCCAAAAGGCCGCACGACTATCATTTCGGCAACTTTTGTTCGACTCAAGCCACTGTCGGGCTCTCCAGCGACCCGGACCCCCCACGATGCTCCAGTCTCCGCAAACACCTCCACGTCCGATGCAGGACCTTCTACAGGTGTGGAAGGGGAGGACATCCCTTCATTATCGACCTCCGGATAAGAGGCTACCGCTACAAGCTCCTCCGTGGCTGGGGTCTCCTTCTCTCCAAATCCCGACGCTGCCCCCACGGATACCAAGTCTGGTTCCTATGAGGAAACAAGAGGCTCCTCCTCCGCCATGATGCAACTTCCCTCTCCGCCAGAAAGTTCCACCCAAGGAGCGCCTACAAAGGGTGTCATAATTTGAGCCACCTTCTTGAGAAGGTTAAGAAAGTGAAGAGAAATGGATCGCTAGTAGGCTGACATAAAGGGAACGTACCCGAAGTACTAGGTCATGTCGGGAGTTCTTCCCCGGCATCATAAGCCGCCATCATGTTAGAAAACTCATCACCCTCTAAGTCAAGCGGAGGGGTACCATCGGACGGGAAGTCCTCTTCCAACGGGATGTCCTAATCAATAATTTATCCAACCAAAGACACGTCAGGAATGGGTTCCTGAAGGGTGGGATCCCCAAAAGCAGATTCCTCGGACAAAGGGGAATGGGTTGTGACCTCCACCTCTTCTCCCAAAGAAAGATGGATTTGAACCAGTGGTGGATTGACATGCCCGACTGCTGCATCAACTTCAAAAATGACCTCCGCCTGATTAAGCGAAGGACTTGGTCCCTCAGCAGCACACTGACCCTCAACATCAACTTTCTGTGAAAGAAAGAAACGAAAAGAGTTGATCATACAAACATACATAAAAGAAAGAAAAGACAAAAATACATGATATGGCACTAATACCAAAGATTGTCCCCCGTCCCCTTCACGAAGTCGAGGGGCAGGTCGTATTATCCCTGTCACCTTACAAACAACCTTCTTCACTCGCTTCGAGGATGAAGGCCCTGCCAAAGTCGAAGCTTGTCGCTTCGAAGAAACAACAACTGCCTCTGCCGGCTGACTCCTGCTCCGGGTTCTGACCCTATGATCCCCAGAACGGTGGGGACAGGTCCTAAAAGCGACCGCTCGTGACACGTCTGGCTTGGTCCCAAAAAATGAAGCTCCACTCCCGGTTATAACCTGGAGACAAATTGTTCGCAGACCAGTAAAACTTTACGGCCGCATATAGGATGTGGGTTGTAGGCCGCTATAATGGTCCAGTAAAACGCGCTTCGGTACAGCTGGCATTATAATATAGCCAAGCCTGAGCTTCATCAAGTAAGCTCCCTACAAAACCCAAGCTCGAGCTTGGGGTACCCAGCAACAGTTGACTATTGCCAAACTTACGAGCAAAGCGGCTTGGGAGGTATAGTTTCAGGAAGACCTTATCCCGATTCTGATACACCAGGTGAGAGGGCCGGATCGAAAACAACCAATAAAAAGCTTGCCTTGGCAAATCAGAAGATCCGGTACCGACATCCTCGTATTTAGTGATATTAACTAGTGTTTGTATACAAGTTATATATTGATATTAGTAGATATAATATCCTAGTACCCCGTATTAGCTAGTATAGCTAATAGCCTTATGATATCGACCTAGAAACATAGGTAGAGACTAGTACAACCTAGAAAATAACTTGTTTGACCTAGTTTGACCAGTATGGCCTAGATTTGACCAAGAAATCATAGTTTAGCTTGTCTAAGCATGTTTATCATTCCAATACACTAAATGACATTGATATTTCATATTAGGTCAATGTGACTATTTTGGACTTGATCCTCAGACATTGCTCAGAACCACAGGCGAGTACATTCTCTGATAGTTTCTATTATTTGATAATTATTATAATACAAGTATTTAATAATATTTTACCTGATTACTGACACAATAGTACACAGATTAGTATATGTGAATCCTCAGTCATGAGATGTTACTTGCATATTCAGATTATTGCTCTTCTCATTATCATATGGTATTATGCAATTATTAGACAATGTCGTATGACATTAGGCAACTAAACAACGTCGTATGACATTAACATTGTAAACAACGTATGATATTAACCTTGTAAATAATGTCGAATGACATTAACTTTGTAAACAACGTCGTATGACATTAACCTTATAAAAAATGTTGTATGACATTAGCTAACTATTACCTCTCTCTTTATTTCTATATTATGATATATGTTTACTATTTCCTTATTTTGTATTACCTTCATTATTGTTGTTTATAGTCATTATCAATTAACTTGGAACTGCTATTGGGTTGTGCTCGTTCCATCCTGACTGAATATATTTTTCAGATGATGCAGGCGCGTGCGGCGCCGCGCAGCGCCGCGGCAGCAGCGGTAGTGCGCCGCGGCAGCAGCCTGCTGTAGCAGCTACAGCAGCAGCAAAGGCAGCAGCAGCCAGCAGCATTTGTAGCAGCAGCGGCAGCCAGTTAGTGCAGCGCCGCGTGGCCTAGCACTAGCAGGAAGTAGCGCAGTTGTGAGGAGGAGAGGGAGCTATGTATAGATAGATAGATAGATAGATAGATAGATAGATAGATAGATAGATAGATAGATAGATAGATAGATAGATATATGTATAAGTGTAGATATATATCTATATAGTTAGATATATATATGAGTATCAGATAAGGGTTATATGTAATTGTGTTTGTGTGGATATATATATAGTTATGTAGCTATATGCCTATGTGTGTATATATATATATAGTTAGTTAGATATATCTATCTATATGTATAGATATATATACATATAGCTAGATAGATACATAGATATAGCTATATATATATATATATATATATATATATATATATATATGAGTTTGGGTTATGTGTATATGTATATGTATATGTGTGTATGTGTGAATATATATATACATATAGTTATGTAGATATTCATATGTGTTAGATATATATATTAGCCTATACATATAGCGAGGTATATACCTACATTCATAAATAGTTAGCTAGAGGGGTAGATAGTGAGGGTTTAGAGAGGTATCTCGATACCTTGAGATATCAAGGTATCTCAATACCTTGAGATACCCAAGGTATTGAGTATCGGAGCGGAGTTTTTGAGCAATTGCCAAGGTTTGAGTTTAGAGATAGGTTTTATGTATTGGTATATATATTTACGCGTGCTAGCATAGGTTTTAGAGGGTTTAGGCGGGGTGCGTAGCCTAGGTCGAGGTATTGGATACCGAGGGTATCCAATATCTCGAGGAGGCGAGTTTGAGGGTTTACTAGCTTAATGAGCTAGTTTTGACCTAGAATTTTAGGGGCACCCTAGTTTGACCTAGCGTTGACCATAATTGTCCTCGTTAACAGTAAAAGTCAATGTTTGACCTAGTTTTGACAAAAAGTTGACTTTTTGTACCCCGGGTTGTCTTTTTTACCCAACTTTCACCGGTTTGACCCGTTCGACCTAGAATACCCCTAGAACCTTGTTTTTAGTTATTTTATATCAGTTTAAATCCATAGAACCCTGTTTTATCTTGCTTTTCGCAATAGGTTCTTGCGACGCCAGTCCGGATCTCGATCCTCATTAGTTGCTCAGGACGTCAGGCGAGTACCTACCTCTGATCGTTTCCATTTTATGATAGCGTTTATATCACCTGTTCTAAAACTTTAATACTTGATTCTGACACATTGTTACACGAACTGGTACTAGTGGATCCCGTTATGAGATGCTATCCCCTTTACCGTGTTCAGCGGGTACTCTATCACGTGTATTTCATCATGTGCTTCGGATATTGATTCTTATGTGCTATCATGTGCTTCTTGTGCTCTCGCCTTCATGTGCACGAGCTATTTATCATGTACGTAGCGTGTCGTGGTTGGATCCAAGAGTATTAGTGGGGGAGGGGAGTAGGAGTTGGTTATGTGATCAAAGCCAAACAGTATTCATGTGTATGTCGGTTATACAACTCACGCATAACGGAGTTATCGTAGATTATTCATGTGCAACCTAAGCCGATCACATAACGAACTTGTGCTCAAGGCACTTAGCTAGTATTCCTATTTTCTCATATGCAGTTATTTCTCTACTACTTGTATTGTTCTTCAGTTTATATTACAGCTACTTTATCTGCTCCACCATGTATTTATTTTTCTGTGCATCTTGTATACTTTTCTATTGCTCGTCATATACACCTTACCATGTATTTGGAGTTGCTTTCAGAGTTATGTACTTCGCTCCAGTCCTGACTGGGCATATTTTTTCCAGAGGATCCTGAGGATTTTTGCCCGACATTCTACGGACCGGGCGTCGAGGAGTGTTTAGACCCGGAGACTGAGGAGGAGCCCGTCGAGGAGACGCCGTTAGCGCCCTAGTTAGCTAGGTGGGTTTCCTTGGGTTGTTCCCAGTTGCTATTCTGGATGACTGTATTATTATTTTGTTGCTTCTGTGATGTTGTAGACTTTAGACTTGGAATGTATATTTGGATATTGTCTTGCTCTCTTTGGTTCTTGTTTCGTGGTTGATATCTTATCGTGCTTTTACTCTTCCCCTAGTTATTGTGATTAAGGCATATATATATTGCGTGATTGCCCTCTTTTTGGAGAGGTTATATTGACAGGTTTTGTGAGTTAGATATTGTGACCTAGAATGAACCTTTACAGCGTTCTACCGCCGATTCTGCGGCGTAGGCTGGACGTACCCACCACTCATGCCCGACTTTTCGGGTGCGGGTCGTGACAGATTGGCACGTTCATCGCACTTCGACTTGCAGCAGTACTTCGCCCAGTGGCCGTAGATACCACAATTGTGGCACTTACCCTTCTTGTCGCACGTGCCACCGGACGCGTTGTCGTTGCCGTTGTTCGTGTCGCCGCGGCCATGACCTCTTGACTTGCCGCGCCCGCGACCACAACTTTTGCCACCGTTGGAGTAGACCTTGCCTTCCTTCCTCTGCTTCGTGCGAGCGAGCCACTCCTCTTCGCAGAGGATAAGGAGCTACTTGTGTCACCGGAGTTGTTGCCAAGATCGTACCGCTCCTCAATTGATAGCGTCTTGAGATCCACTAAAGTCTCAATGGCGATGGCGACTTGCGTGTACTTGGATGGAATGACTCGGAGGAATTTTTTAACTACCATCTCGTCGTCCATTTCGTCGTCGAGTAGTTGCAGGTCGCTGACGAGTCCCGTGAGCCGCATCGCGAAGTCCTCGACGGACTCGTCGTGTAAACTCCCTCACCCAAAATAGGTATTTTGTGTATATTTTATATTATTATATTTATTATATATGTTGAATTTATTTAGAATATGCTTTTACTTAATTAGAAAATAAATTTCTTGATATATTTACTTATATAAATATTCATTTAGAATTATTTTAGGTTATTTTAGATTTTTTGAGATTTTTCTAGAATTTTTTGGTAATTAAAACTTAGAAAACATAAATTTCTAGGACTTCTATGATTTACTATACGACCATACTTGCATGTCGTTTCTACCAAATATTTATTTTAGTTTAAAATAGTTAATTATAATTTTTTGTAATTTATTTTGAAATTTAAGAAATTTATTTAGATTTTAAAATTATTTAGGATTTATTTGGATATATATAGTCTTAATATTAGATAGATACTAATTTAGTGTTAATAGATATTAATAAAATTTTATAAATTATTTGTATTATCTTTAATTATATTTAAGATTATAAATTATTGAGATAAATTCAAACTGTATTTTAAATTAATTCAAATCCTGAACCTACTAGGAAATCAACTTCATGCATATCCTATCCTTATTTAAATTCATCATAATCCTATCCAAATTAACCAATCCTATTCGTATTTAATTAAGTAGTATCCACCATTATAAATAACTCATCCTTCATATTTTTCTTTCCCAAATTCCTCTCTTTTTCGTCCAAAAGAATAGTCAAAATTCGTCATAAATTCAGCCTCATTTTCTACTAGTTATTACGAATTAAAAAGACGATATCTCCTAGCTCCGGACTCCAAACACGCTCCAGTTTTTTTTGTTAGAACGATAATGAGGTTAGATTTCTGATAATATAAATTGTTTTTTTAAATTATTAGTATTAAATTCTGGAAAATTTATAGAGCACAGCATGTCCGAAAATAGACATGTTTTGATGTTTTCGCGATTCCAGGAGAACCAGGAATCAGAATCATGAACCGTTTAAAGTTTCGGAAAGCTAATGTCGAGATCATCGACATATATTTTTTCTAGAATTTATTCGAAGTATTTATATACTGTTAATTCTGTAGAACTTCTAGGTTAGAATTTAACCATCGGTGCACAATACAAAATTTGTATGTGCCATAATTTCCAAACGAATTTGAATTCAGACGAGCCGTAAATTCCAGTATGATTTTGATGCTGAAATCTACAGGAAATCATGCATGAAAGTCAAGTTTGTATCAGTTGACTTTTTGGTCAACAGATCGCCTCGATTTGCGTGCCATGAGTCTCGAGTTGATAAAATTCAGTTTCTTTGGACAAAATTTAGGAATTAACATAAAAATCAGAATAATAAGATTAAAATAGAATTTTAGAGTAATTATTCCAGAATTAAATAAATTAAAATAAATTAATGGTTATATTATTATATAGTTATATGAATATATATGTAAGTAAATGCTAATTGATAATTATGACTAAATATTCAGACTGTATGACCCTAGGACATCGTGGACTATCCCATACTTACCTTGACCATGTTGACCCTAAGAACTTGTGAATTTGTCTGCCTTGCGTACACTAACGTACTGGCATAGACACCTGTCAGTTGACTGACTGATTTCGTACAGTACTTGAAGACGCGACATCCACGTAATTCAATGCGTAATTGACCGTGTTAGATGACTAGTGTTACCCCTAGTATACCCCCTGATTCCAGTGTAAATGTGGTTGAGTATGTGCTAGTGTAGTGACTAATAATTTATTGTATTATATTTATGTGTACATAGGATATTGAATTTGTTCTGCGCGATTTCTGGAGCAGGTTATTGGTACATTGCAGCTTCCTTGCCAGGCAAGTATACCTTGCCATTGTACTGTTATTTTTATTCCATATGTTGCATGCATCTTTATTTTTCTGTCTTTTCATATATTTTAACTGTTATATAAAAATGCGCGCGACGGTGTCGTCGCGGTATGTTTTTATTTATGTATTTGCATTGATCTTGTTTATGAGACTACCCCATCATTATGTAGCATCTTTAGGTTCATTGGCCGTGACACAGTTGTTACACGAGTTGTGAGTCTCATGTAGATCACGGACTTGCGTGCAGGTTGGCCTCCTGTACGTGTGGGCCGTGCGTTAGGAGTAACTGTTGTTAGAAACTTTGCATGCTAGTAGACTTGGCAGTTATTAGAGGTATTATCGTGTCATGGATGTGACATGCTTAGAGCATGGGGTGGGGAGAACAACAAGTAAGGCGTGTGGGCTCCGTTGCACTTTTCTTGTGTAACCCGTACGCTCCGCCGGAGATGCGCGGTCATGATGACCCCTATATATACTACTTGGCGGGCCTCCGGTGTTCGAAAGACGCCGTGCCTTTGTAGGCCCCTGGATCTCCAAGAGAACTATGCCAATCCCATTTTAGCCAGATAGCCCACGCGTTGGGAAAGTTGTTCTTAAACTGCATTCACTTTAGACGGTTAGGCGACCCATTGGATATTTATTTCAGTACTTTATTGGCATGTGTTTAAGTATCTTGTTATGTCCCTCTGAGGACCTGGTCCGCTGCCAGGTGTACCTGTTCTTGAGTATTTGCAGGAGCGCGGATTTGGATGGTTGGGTATGCTTCGTGGATGTCTTCTCTTCGAGCCGTGATTGATAGCTGGTACTTATATTGTTTGAGTGAGTGGTACTTATATTGTATTTACTTTTCCCATTTGAGTTGGTAGTGGATTTGTTTCCATACAACTATCATCCTTAGATACTTCTTATTAAGATCTAGTTTCATAGATGCTGTTTATTTATCTCTATATGATTTTGGTGGATGAGATTTAGATTTTACCCTGTGACTTGTATTACAGTTATACCACTTGTGGATTTGATATTCATATTACAGCGTACGTGTGGATTTGGTTTTCATATATTGGAGTTGCCATATCCATGCGGCTGGCATGCTTACGTGTCCTAGTCCTACGTATTTTGGGACTGGGGCGTGACATGTTTTTGTGGTGGCCCATGCAGGTCGAGAGCATATTGTCTCGGTTACATTACTGTACCGAACAAACCTGCACATAGGACTAGAGTATAGGATCTCATCCACAATTGACTATGATTCACCTTCCTCCTCTATGATCTATTCGAACAATTATATCCTGCTTGATTCCTGTACTTCCCTAATAAGTTCCTTGAGTATATATGGCCTTCTACTAGAATATAGGAACCCCTGTTATTATGATGATAATTAGAGTAGCACACCTATTAAGAATACAACGAGAATATAGACACACCACTAAGTTTAGAATATCTAGTGAACCCTAGAATTCCTTATCTTTAGAATTGATTTACCATTACCCCCTGATGTATTATGAAGACTTGAGAGTAGTATAGACACTACTAGAGTTAGTTAGAAGTTTTACCATAATGTTTGACCCTAGTATTGAGGAACCAATAGAGAACCAATATTGAACATTAGGACTGAACCTAACCCTCATAATTGGATAGTATTAGAGAACTATAAAACTTATGTCATTGTCTTGTTACTAGTGGACAGCACCCTAGGAAGCCTAGAGGAATGTAATCAACCCTTTCCCTTGATCATACCCCGAACATGGCAACTAGCATGCCACCCCCTTAGAGAACCATGATGCTATCTAGAGCCCTCTATTTTTGATTTCATAACTTGTCCCCTTGCAACCTTAGCGTTCGCTAATTGTGTGACGACTAAATTATGATTCTTCTTTCTTCATCATTTAACTCGTGCCACATAACTCGTATGATTGAAGGCCAAGTAATCTTATTCTATGTTAGGACATGTAGTTTGCTAGGGTATAGCTTGGTAATTTAAACTTTGAATTTTGTGCATGATAGTTGGGATTTGATAGTTTGCGTAGTTCCCTTAGGTTGTGACCTAATGATTATCCCTTAGCTTTAAATCACGAAATTTGTACCCATAGCTCGATACGAGTTAAATCCCTTTCCCCTTAACGGCTAGTAACTCTTCTATCCCTACGATTGACACATGTTCTATGAGCACTTGACCCTTACCTATATAATGCAATAGGAGACCCTAATAAGAATTTATGTTCTATGTACATGTGCAAGGTTATTTTTGTAGGTATCCTTAAGGCAATACAATAGTAGTTAAATTATTTTAAGTTGGATAGTATACCTCACCACCTAGTATCACGTAGTCCCTGTGATCCATTGATGAAGTGTAACTGAATGACATTAATTGTATGCTAGCAAAGACGACAGTGTTTATTCAGACGATAGAATTTAGAGGTCCATGTCCCTATTGGTCGACTAGCGACTTAGACAAGGAATTAGTATGACAACTGTAGAGATTGTGTAGTCTTTCATTATTATTGCTTATTTTGCTTTTGTTTTTGTGAATTTGAATTATTATGAACCTTCTTTCATCATAATCTAGCGTATTCATATTTGCTGTACTACCTTGACTTATGCTGCTATTATAGCCTAGTTTTTGTAAGATTATTCTTTATCGAGCTTGTTCATGACATACATATTATTGGGGGCCCACAATAATACATTTCAGAATCAGTGTATTAGGGTCTAGCTAACCTTAGTGCGCTTGGTTCGCCCTTCGCATAACTACTTTACGTGGATTGAGATATGTAGTGATTAGTAGACGAATATACTTACCCTCTAGATACGATAAAGCATATCATATCAAGTACATAACTGCACCGATGTGAGCATGCGAATAGGAAATTACCAAATTAAGATTTCAATCCACAACTGTCTTGACAATTCCCATTTGAATTCTTTAAACCCTTTGATTCCCATACTTCCATTCTATTACCCCTCCTTGAACTCTTTTCCGTTGCTTTCCGTCTTCCCTTGTTTCGGAAAGACGAAATCTCGTGCTTGGGAATGACATGAGAAAATAAATTGAGGAATATTTTTCTTAAGTGTAAGAGCCTTATGTGATAGATGGGTAAATTCTAAGTTGGGTAGAAATTGCAGTATTAAACTTGAGGAGAATTCTTTTAGATTGTGATCAAGTAGGATTAGATTGAGAGATTAAGTCCTTTTAAATGTGGAGAAATTTAAAAGAGGGATTAAGATAATGAGGATTTAATAAATTTTAAAAATCTTGATATTGAGGACCCAATATTTATACTTTGAGCACATGATTTAAATTTTAAATATTGAAGGATGAATCATCGATTTAAATTTTGAGGATAAATATAAAATTTTAGACTTGAACAATTGGTTAATTATATTTAAATTTTATAATTTGATGATTTGAATTAAAAGTTCAATTTTGATTGTTGGGTCACCTATTTGAAATATTGAGGATGTAAATTGAGTTTAAATATTTGAATAAGTACAAAATTCTTAAGTTAAGAATAGGAATAAGATTTGATTAGAATTGTTTATTGTTCAAAGTCTAGAGGAGATTATGATAGTTGGAAATTATGATATAAATTTTGATGTGGGATGTCATATAGACTTGAGTCAGATTTGGATGTTGATTATTTAAAAATCGAGAAGAGATTACGAAAGGTTGAATTTTGATTTAAACAGTGGTTATATTAATTTTGAAGTGATCGCGATAGATTCGAATAGATTTTGTTATTTAAATTTTTGAAAGAGATTGCGATTGACATACCTTATATACGAATGTGAAAGATTTAACAAATTATGTCTTATTTTAATTTCGAGGACGAAATTATTTTAAGTTGGGTACATTGTAAACTCACTCACCCAAAATAGGTATTTTGTGTATATTTTATATTATTATATTTATTATATATGTTGAATTTATTTAGAATATGCTCTTAGTTAATTAGAAAATAAATTTCTTGATATATTTACTTATATAAATATTCATTTAGAATTATTTTAGGTTATTTTAGATTTTTGGAGATTTTTCTAGAATTTTTTGGTAATTAAAACTTAGAAAACATAAATTTCTAGGACTTCTATGATTTACTATACGACCATACTTGCATGTCGTTTCTACCAAATATTTATTTTAGTTTAAAATAGTTAATTATATTTTTTTGTAATTTATTTAGAATTTTAAGAAATTTATATAGATTTTAAAATTATTTAGGATTTATTTGGATATATATAGTCTTAATATTAGATAGATACTAATTTAGTGTTAATAGATATTAATAAGATTTTATAAATTATTTGTATTATCTTTAATTATATTTAAGATTATAAATTATTGAGATAAATTCAAACTGTATTTTAAATTAATTCAAATCCTGAACCTACTAGGAAATCAACTTCATGCATATCCTATCCTTATTTAAATTCATCATAATCCTATCCAAATTAACCAATCCAATTCGTATTTAATTAAGTAGTGTCCACCATTATAAATACCTCATCCTTCATATTTTTCTTTCCCAAATTCCTCTCTTTTTCGTCCAAAAGAATAGTCAAAATTCGTCATAAATTCAGCCTTATTTTCTACTAGTTATGACGAATTAAAAAGATGATATCTCCTAGCTCCGGACTCCAAACACGCTCCAGTTTTTTTTATTAGAACGATAATGAGGTTAGCTTTCTGATAATATAAATTATTTTTCTAAATTATTAGTATTAAATTCTGGAAAATTTATAGAGCACAGCATGTCCAAAAATAGACGTGTTTCGATGTTTTTGCGATTCCGGGAGAACCAGGAATCAGAATCATGAACCGTTTAAAGTTTCGGAAAGCTAATGTCGAGATCATCGACATATATTTTTTCTAGAATTTATTCAAAGTATTTATATACTGTTAATTCTGTAGAACTTCTAGGTTAGAATTTAACCATCGGTGCACAATACAAAATTTGTATGTGCCATAATTTCCAAACAAATTTGAATTCAGACGAGCCGTAAATTCCAGTATGATTTTGATGCTGAAATCTACAGGAAATCATGCATGAAAGTCGAGTTTGTATCAGTTGACTTTTTGGTCAACAGATCGCCTCGATTTGCGTGCCATGAGTCTCGAGTTGATAAAATTCAGTTTCTTTGGACAAAATTTAGGAATTAACATAAAAATCAGAATAATAAGATTAAAATAGAATTTTAGAGTAATTATTCCAGAATTAAATAAATTAAAATAAATTAATGGTTATATTATTATATAGTTATATGAATATATATGTAAGTAAATGCTAATTGATAATTATGACTAAATATTCAGACTGTATGACCCTAGGACATCGTGGACTATCCCATACTTACCTTGACCATGTTGACCCTAAGAACTTGTGAATTTGTCTGCCTTGCGTACACTAACGTACTGGCATAGACTCCTGTCAGTTGACTGACTGATTTCGTACAGTACTTGAAGACGCGACATCCACGTAATTCAATGCGTAATTGACCGTGTTAGATGACTAGTGTTACCCCTAGTATACCCCCTGATTCCAGTGTAAATGTGGTTGAGTATGTGCTAGTGTAGTGACTAATAATTTATTGTATTATATTTATGTGTACATAGGATATTGAATTTGTTCTGCGCGATTTCTGGAGCAGGTTATTGGTACATTGCAGCTTCCTTGCCAGGCAAGTATACCTTGCCATTGTACTGTTATTTTTATTCCATATGTTGCATGCATCTTTATTTTTCTGTCTTTTCATATATTTTAACTGTTATATAAAAATGCGCGCGACGGTGTCGTCGCGGTATGTTTTTATTTATGTATTTGCATTGATCTTGTTTATGAGACTACCCCATCATTATGTAGCATCTTTAGGTTCATTGGCCATGACACAGTTGTTACACGAGTTGTGAGTCTCATGTAGATCACGGACTTGCGTGCAGGTTGGCCTCCTGTACGTGTGGGCCGTGCGTTAGGAGTAACTGTTGTTAGAAACTTTGCATGCTAGTAGACTTGGCAGTTATTAGAGGTATTATCGTGTCATGGATGTGACATGCTTAGAGCATGGGGTGGGGAGAACAACAAGTAAGGCGTGTGGGCTCCGTTGCACTTTTCTTGTGTAACCCGTACGCTCCGCCGGAGATGCGCGGTCATGATGACCCCTATATATACTACTTGGCGGGCCTCCGGTGTTCGAAAGACGCCGTGCCTTTGTAGGCCCCTGGATCTCCAAGAGAACTATGCCAATCCCATTTTAGCCAGATAGCCCACGCGTTGGGAAAGTTGTTCTTAAACTGCATTCACTTTAGACGGTTAGGCGACCCATTGGATATTTATTTCAGTACTTTATTGGCATGTGTTTAAGTATCTTGTTATGTCCCTCTGAGGACCTGGTCCGCTGCCAGGTGTACCTGTTCTTGAGTATTTGCAGGAGCGCGGATTTGGATGGTTGGGTATGCTTCGTGGATGTCTTCTCTTCGAGCCGTGATTGATAGCTGGTACTTATATTGTTTGAGTGAGTGGTACTTATATTGTATTTACTTTTCCCATTTGAGTTGGTAGTGGATTTGTTTCCATACAACTATCATCCTTAGATACTTCTTATTAAGATCTAGTTTCATAGATGCTGTTTATTTATCTCTATATGATTTTGGTGGATGAGATTTAGATTTTACCCTGTGACTTGTATTACAGTTATACCACTTGTGGATTTGATATTCATATTACAGCGTACGTGTGGATTTGGTTTTCATATATTGGAGTTGCCATATCCATGTGGCTGACATGCTTACGTGTCCTAGTCCTACGTATTTTGGGACTGGGGCGTGACACGTCGTCCTTGAACTTCATTGATTTGAAGTCGGCGCACAATTTTTGCGCCTTGGCCTCGCGCACGCGCTCGACCCCCATCCGCATCATCTTCACAGCGTCCCATACTTCCTTGGCAGTGTCTTTCACTAACAGTGTCCGCAACATCTCTGGCGGTATGGCATAGAGTATGACGGACAGGGCCATCCTGTCGTCGCGATAGTCGGCTTTTCGGGTTCGATTGCCTCCCCCAGGCCTTGCGCCTGCATGTTGACTCTCATTAAGAGAGCCCAATCCGCGTAGTTGGTCCTGTCAGCATGGGGTACTTGAAGGTGAATGATGTCTCCTTCATAGATGTCGGCATCGTGGGGCTTTGCTCGTCGTTGGTTTCCATAGCTCATACCAAATGAAAGAAAAGAGGAGTATTTGATTCTTGATCGGAATAATTTTTGTGTATGTTCAACCTCAACTTGGCCTTTAAATAGCCATTTACAACTCTAACAGAATGCATAAAAGTAGCACCCTCTAACCATATTCTAACTAAGTGATAACAAATCAAAACAAATTAAAATCATAGATCAAATAACAAAAATCCTAAAGACTAGGTTTTATTTAAATCCAAATAACAACCTCTTCAACCTCCTCAACAGGATTAACTCTAACATCCCCTTCATATTTTTTTTTTCCAAATCCGTACTTCTCGCAGAGACAACAAACACACCCCCGATCGAAATCCCTCCACCTCCCTCCTCTTTCCACTATGAGAATGGATCCTAAAAGCTAGATCCCAACCCTCCCCAAATCATAACCCTTGATCCCAACCCACCTCCCCAAACCTAGGCCAGAGCCGCCGCCTCCGTGCTTGCCGCCGCCGTCGAGTCCGACATGTGGACGGTGAGTTTTGCGCCTCTTTATTCATTCCTATTTCCCGAAAGTTCCGGTTTGGACCTGAATATTTATTGGGATTACAGTTGAGGCATCCTTCGCTCTCAAAGTGTTCGACGAGGTCATCATTGTTGAAGCAGTTTGTGTTGTTACTCGACTACGTTGGCACCCTCTCGCCCATTGTCGACGAGCCAAACGATGTTGTCATGTCTAAAGCGGTGTGGTTTCCATTGTTTTTTTTTTCTGTACCTAACCATTTTTCATGCAATCCCCATATTTATGTATAAATTTTCATGCAATTTGTGGGTTCATATTATGAACATTCATTGGAACAATTTTGTAGTTGACAAAAGATTATGTATAGTTTAACTTCCTTTAGTTAGGATACATTTTTTTTTAATGGGTTATCTAATGTTTGGTTTCGTTAATGCTTAATATTTTTTTTATTCTGCTATTATGTAAGATTTGATTGGGATTTTGTTAAATAAATATAGAATAAATTAGAAGTAACTTGTTGTGTTCACCCGAAATCAGGTTCCTAATTTTTGTCTATCATGTTGAGGTAGATTATCGTTTCTCCATTGTTGTAATATATTTCTAGTTCCCTATTAAATAGTTTAGGAGGTTGATGAGTTCATAATTGGACTTCCGAAGTCACATACCGGAAGGAAAACGCCTCAGTCGAACAAAGTATGCAGCATCGCCGGAAGGCTTGCAGTTCGGGCCACAGAGAGGTGAATGATTCATTGATAGATCGACTCCTCTTTTAGATATAGTATGGTTATTGATGCTTTCTCTTTTTCGTTCCATGGGTCATTCCAGTCTCTCTATGAAAATGGCACTTGGAGCAAGTTTGGTTGTAAATGTGCTCATAACTTGGCTTAGATTTATTGAACTTTGTTCGAATATGGAATACTGCTTTCCCAGTTATCTCTGAGTTCTTTCTAGGATACTTCAGCAGTTGGTTGTCGCCATGTCAAAATATAAATACAGACTTCAATGCTAGACCAACCCTTGGGATTTCTTAAATAATATCTTACTAGCACATTACTATCCTCAACTTGCTCAATTATAAGTCCTCATCATGATACACTCCATTATATTGCAAGCATTAGTTAGCCTTATTCTTAAGTTTTGAGTAGTCAACAATTAAAGATTTAGTTGGGGAAAAGTCCCCATGAATTCCTTACTAAGAGGATAGCTCAAATTTTGAGTGGAATATTGGCTTTTCTGTTATGGGTTGGTAGCCTAATGCTTTCACTCTGTGGAGTGCCATCGAAGCATTAGATTATTGAGATCAACAAGGTTTCCTTGAGCTGTGTTTACCTTAAATTGGGCATATGTACTTAAATATAGACGTACATAAACTGTTTGTGTCACCGACACCAATATGCAGAAGCTGATCTAAATCAACTAGCTAAGCGATCTTCTGTTTTGGAATAAAAAAAAATCCAACATTCAACAATTCTTATGCCCCAGTGGACATGAGAAAAATGCATGTAGCCGAATTTTGACATTTTTCATTAATAATAGTACCAACTATTTTTTTTTTTTTTTAATTTTGGCTTTGTATTCTCCAAATAACTCGTCTCTCTCTCGTAACTTGTCATGTTATCACCAAGCGGACATCCTACAAGTGCATATTGCTTTAGCATGCATCTTATTATGAAATAAACTCCTAACAAAGTCATTTTATACTTTCAAAATAACAATATTAACTTCTAATTTTCTATCACATACTTGTTACTTTGTTAGGTTTCACACATGAAGAAGCTAATCTCCATAAGCGAAACTTATCCAGCTAGCTTCCTTCTGATCACTTTTTCTTGAGAAAATTACCTATCAAATTCTCCGTCTATTATTTGATACAGAGATTATTAACTTCAGTTCTGTTTGTGTTTCAGGGGGATTAACAATGCTATCATGCGTCCGGTATGGATACTGATGGAGAGGGATCACGTATTAGCTGCTAATAAGTACATTTGCTTCAACTGGGGTTTGTTCTCTCTTCTTCTTTTTTTTCCAGACAGAAGTCAACCATCTGGTCAACTTAGTCACCCCAATCTCGTCAGACTGATCGGTTACGTAAATGTATCTTCCATGCTTGATAGCCTAACTAGGACTTTGTAGCATATTAGTGTAGCTCCAGTGGGATGGTAGGAGGTGATCCTTGCATAGCCAAGATTACGCACACTCCGAGAAGTCCTTGGTCCCATACTTTGATTACATGTGTCATTTTTTATTACTTACATCTTCCATACTATATTGTAATATGAAGGCAGATAACAAACTAGACGGGAGCCCGATGCCCTGCCACCGTGCGAGGTCCGGGGAGATGAGGGAGCCGGCGACGGCGGTTGAGGTAGAGGCGGATAGAGGTGGCGTCCGCGTCATCGGCGTTCTGAATTAGCTCCTTGAGCACGCGTGAGTGAGAAATTATTCAGTAGGTCAGCTTTACCACGTGGTAGTGGTGACGTCTTTTTTCTCATCAAATAACAACATAAAAATACGAAAAGAACAAGTATTATGATACTACAAAGTGATGCTATTGGAGAAGAACAAAGTTTCATCATTGCCACATGGTGAGACCGACGGACGGAATAATTTCTCCTAACGAGCCTCTAAAATTCCTTCACTAACCTGCAATGTCGTTGAAAGCCATCATGTTGAGTTTTCTACAAACCGCAAAGGGATGGGCATTCGGTGTTTTAACCCAATCCAAATAGTCAAAATTAAATAAACCAAAAAATTTAAAAATCTGAACCGAAATTAATCATAACCAAACCAAACCGAACCGATGTTATCGATTTGGTTTATTTGGTTTGTTCGGTTAGACTTTTTTTTTATTGGACCAGACTTAAAATTGAGCTTGTGCTTTTATATATATATATATATATATATATATATATATATATATATAATTATTATTTTTAAAATATATACATATTTAATAATCAAATAAACATAGAATTGAACGTATTTTTATAATTTTATAAATTTTATTTGGCTTTTCTTTTTGGACCGAAACTAAATTTAAAACCAAAATCGAATAACAAAGTTAAGCATTTTCAAAACCGTAGTCGTACGAATTTTTTTCAAATCGAACCAAATCTCTTATTCATGTTGGCTAGTTTCTAAGTCCAAAGCCGAATAATGTTCACCTCTACTCAACAGTTGCTAATTCAAAAGGAAGCTTTTTTTCCATGAAGGTCCCGCCTACAATGAAGATCTCCAACAAAATTTGGACGAATGCCTCCATCTCTTTATCCACCGGCTGAAGCATCCTCAAGTTCAGGTGATTATGTCAAAGCGTCCAGTCACTTTGTTCATGCCCATATTACACAACAAATAAAAAAAACCTAAGCAATCATCAACATATATATTTTTTTAAATCATCAAATGAATCCTCTACATTGACTACACCCGGTTCAAAGCATCTCCAACTCTATTGGCTTATAATATGTTGTAATTTTTATATGACATGTAACACAACTTTTCTAGATGTCAAGGCTATATTTGCAAAAGACAATAAAATAGAAAAACAAAAATTTTCAATGCAAAAGTATTAAGATGTTTTTTTTTTTTTTTTTTTTTTACAACTTCTAAATCATCTTCTTCTTCTTTTTTGTAAATATTTCGTATTTATGGTTGTTGACATGAAGGTGAAGACATTGTCAAGTATATTATCTACAAATAGATTATCAACTTCACAATATTTTCTATATTTTTTGCACGTAAGCATCATAATTTATTTGACAGTTACATTAGAGAAGAATTTTAAAATAAAAAATTTGTCAATCGTAGACAATGTACGTGCCAACAACTTTCTTTTTTCTCTCGGTCACAATAGAGTTCGAGATGCTCTAAGGAATGTGCCTTTGAACTGCTTCCTTCCTTAGTCGGTCCGTCCACAAGTCCTTATGACGGATATTATTGGTTAAGCCTACTCTAGGCCGATTCTACGACTAGACGTCGTAGTAGAATCGACCCCTATGGTTACTAAAAAAAAACAAGAAAATAGCGATGAAAAAATAACGTCGCTATATATCTTCATAAAATCCGAAGGAAATATTCCACCAGTAGATATCATGTTGGAACGGATCAACGACATACTAGCAACATATAAACATTCGTCGATACTTTATAAGCGACGTATTAGCGACGAATAAACAATATATTACAAACTTATTTTATTCTTTAGCGACGGATTAACGATGGATTTGTTCATCGCTAGCCTATCGTTGATCCATCGCTAAAGGGTTATAGCAGGGTTCTGATCAGGAGCAGATCCAGAAATAAAAAGTGGGGTGGGATAGAATGGGTTCGAGTGGGATAGAATGGGTTCGGGTGGGCTGGATGTAGACAACCTCCTAAAAAAAAACAGAAAAAAAAAAAATTTGGGCCCACCCCACGGCACCTCTAGATTCGCCCCTACTTCTGATACATTGTGTATCCCTTTAGCAACGAATTCGACAACCGCCATTACATCGCTAATTTGCTGTTGTATGTATTATTTTTTTAATATTTTCTTGGAAGCGGTTGTAGAAGCTAATATACAATAAATAACATCACATAGATATCACACACACACACACACACACACACACACATATATATATATATATATATATATATATATATATATATATATATATATATATCAAATGAGTACAGTATAATAATAACATCACATAGAAAAATCAAATCATACAAAAAAACACAATACACAAAATAATATCAAGAGTAAATACAATATAATAATAAAGTCTCGGATAAGTACAGTACAAAATGGTTCCAAATTTAAGTCCGACAATACTGAATAGTACACAAATACATGAAATAACTAAGATTCACCACTAGGAATATAGCAGTAGCTGGTATTGTTGTTTGTGCATCAAGTACCCGTGAAGTCATGAGCATGTATTGGATGACCTCCAGAATGATAGTAGGAGCAGAAACAGCATGACGACGATGTCACGTTCGGATACCGAAGATCGAAAAGTCACCACTAGCTTGACGTGATGATGTACAAGACTATGTTGCACTTGTACAAGATATGAACTTGCATATTAACAAAATAGATTGAGTGGAGATTGAACCATGATATAATTAATGCATAAAACCATATAGTAATAATGAGACAAGAACATAATTCTTTTATCATAGCTCGCAGTAGATATAAAGGTTTAATAGCCAACTAAAAATGCCGTACTTAGCTTACATCTTTAGAAACTTGAAATACAATATTTCATACATAATATCCCATTATATATATATATATATATATATATATATATATATATATATATATATATAACTTGAACTAAAAAGCTTCGATACGTCGAACAAGTTTCCACTCAGTTGGACGACCTAACCCCTCTGAGTATCCTCATGCCTCCTAATACCTGTTGGGACGTAGATCATTACATTAAAAAATATACTAATGAGTGATATCAACCTGACTCACCTAAACCAACACAGTAACCATGTGAAGACATACGATAATTATTAAGTAGTATTTCTATTTTCTCTAGGTTCTTTTTAACAATTCATAATATAATTATAAACAAATAGAAACATTACTTGTGCAATGATTCTTACCCATGACCGACAATATATAGCAGCGACAATTTATCTTAAAATGTGAGCAGGAAAAAGGTATAATATGGATGATGTTACCTGCCAACAGAGGCAAAAATAGAGTTCAGCTTTTGCATCAAGTAGTTGGGTTTGATAAGCACCACTTTATCTTCTGAAGTGCTGAGACAACTTCAGTCATAGGAATCCTATCTTTCGGCAGATCACTTGAGCACAATAAGGCCAATTCGATTATGGATGACAAGCATCGATGAACAGTTGTCTGGAGAATATAATCTTCTCTTAAGAGAGTGCAATCCACAATCTCCAAAACTGTAGCTGGATATGCATTGTTAACCCATTGTCTCAAACTCAAGCCTTCACCAAACATTGAATCACAAGGCCTTCTACATGTAAAAGTCTCTAACAGTAAGATCCCAAAGCTGTATACATCGCCCTTTCTTGTGACTTTTCCAGCAAATCCATATTCTATTCGAATAATTGTATCCATAAAAAGAAGATCGTATGTATCAATTAGTAATAATTTTAATCTTGGTATAATATAAAATACTAATCTCACAATGAAAAAATTTTCTAATATATATTACCTGGTGCCATATAGCCAATAGTACCTGGTGCGCTTGTTGACATTACAGACGTGCTTTCATCCAGGAACAATTTGGCTATGCCAAAGTCACCAACATGTCCGACCATGTTTTCATCCAACAAAATATTGCCTGGTTTTATATCACAGTGCACCACAACATGGGGATGATAATGATGGAGATATTCTATAGCAACGGACACATCCTCTATTATATTGAGTCTCTGTTGCAGATTCAAGTGGTCATTGTGAGAGTGCAACCACCTCTCAAGGCTTCCATTTGGCATGTACTGGAGGACCAAGGCCTTGAAATCCATGTTTGAGCATGTGCTAATTACTTTCACAAGATTTCTGTGTCGTAGCATGCTCAAAGCACTACATTCTGTATCAAAGTTTCTCAAACACCCTTGAACTTCTAAATTCAGAATCTTTACTGCGACGAGTAGTCCATCGTCTAAACATGCTTTAAACACGGAGCTCACACTCCCCTTCCCAAGTAAATTTGTCTCGCTGAATTTGTTAGTGGCTCGAACCAACTCATGGTACGAAATCAATCGATGGTCATTCAAATATGTTTCTGTTGCTATAGGGTTGGCTTTGTTCCTTCGATATGACATTTGCAGAATTATATAAAGACAAGAAAGAAGGATGATAAAGAGAATAACGGGAGGAAGAATATACTTAAGAAGACGCATATTTTTCTTGGAAGTAGAGGTTGGGCAAGGAGAAAATCCTAGTCGTGGAGCACCACAGAGTGCTGGATTACCCTTCATAATTGGGATGCTAATGTTTGAGAACACTCCGTCCTCAGGAATTTGCCCTTCTAATATGTTGAAAGAGAGGTCTAAACTAACCAGTTGATTGAGGCTGGTCAAGGACTTGGGTATGACTCCCGAGAGAAAGTTGTGTGACAGGTTCAAGTACTTAATTTCTATTAGTCTACTAAATGACTGAGGAATCTGACCGTGGAAAGTGTTGCTAGAAATATCGAGCATAGTAAGCATTTGGAGGTTTCCTAGAGCATTGGAGATGTTACCCGATAGCTGATTGTTTGATACATCTAATTTGTCTAAGGACTTCAAACCGAGAATTTCTAGAGGAAGCGAGCCATTGAGAAGATTTTGGGATAAGCTTAACTCTACAAGACTACTTAAGCTCCACAAGCTACTAGGAACTTCTGAGAAAAATCCGTTTTTAGATAGATTCAAGTGTTGCATTGTGCTGATATTACCTAGCGAACGAGGTATTGGTCCCGAGAATGCGTTGTTGTCAAGGTTCAAGGTATTCAAGCTCATCATTAGACCGATATCAGACGGAATGGATCCACTTATTCTATTGCCCGAAAGATCCATTGACTGAAGATTCTTCATTCTTGTAATTGTAAATGGAAGTTGTCCGGTAAGCTCGTTGCCTTCAAGAGCCAGGTTCAAAAGGCCACTCAAATTACCAAACCCAGCAGGAATTTTTCCTTCTACTAGGATCCCACCTGCATTGAAAATCTCTAGAGTACGGGAAGAGAGATTTCCTACAGAATCTGGAAGAATGCCTCCAAACTCGTTAACGGACACCTCAAGGGTCCTCAAATCCTTGCAGTTTGAAAGAGAGGTGATGAAGTCGAGACCTCCAGTCAGTTGATTGCCACCCAGACCAAGCCAGTAGAGTAGAGGATAGGAGTTTCCGATGGTAGAGGGCACAGGTCCTGTAAGGTTGTTGGCGGTGAGCTGGAGGAGGAGGAGCTTAGAAGCATTCAAGAGAGCCATCGGTATGGAACCCGTTAGACTGTTGACACCGAGATTTAGAATCTGGAGGTCCCGCAGATTCCCCAGCTCCTCGGGGATTTCTCCTTCCAAATTGATATTAACGCTCATGCTGAGCTGATTCATTCGGGTGAGGTTGCCTAGTGAAGCCGGGATCGTCCCGGTGAGTTGGTTGGATCCAAGAACAAGACTGGTCAGAGTAGTTATGTTTCCCAGCCCCACCGGGATTGTTCCTGTGAACTCATTGTAAGACAGCCACAATGCCTGAAGATTGAAGCACCGCGTAAAGCCTGTGGGGATCGGTCCGCTCAACTTGTTCTTGGAAAGTGTGATGGACTGGAGGCGGGGGAGATTGAACTGGTCATCTTTCGAAGGGAGAGGTCCCTCCAGCTCATTGTACTTCAAGTCGAGCTCGGTCAGCGACGTCATGTTGAAGATGCTGTAAGGGATTTGGCCGGACAGGGAGTTGTTGTTGAGGTAGAGATTGGCAAGTCGGGGGAGTCGACCGATGCCGTGGGGGATTGAGCCGGTGAGAGAGTTGTTGCTGAGGCGGAGATAAGAAAGGAAGGAAAGATTGGCAAGATGCGGCGAGATGGTGCCCTGGAGGGAGAAGCCGGTCAGCTTGATACTGACTACCCGTTGCCGATGCCTGCGACTGCAGCTGATGCCGATCCAACTGCAGAAGGAAGCACTGGCGGTCCAATTGGTGGCCAAGATGCCGTATTCATCGACAACAAGAGATTTGAAAGCTTGTAGTGAGTCCAGGTCTGTGAAGTTACTGCGCGCTGCTGATTTCGACATTGCTGTGAGAGGAAAAAAGAATGCCAAAAGCAGCAGCAGCAGAGGGAGGAGAAATATAAATTTAACAGCAGCAGCTCCATGGAGATTAGAACGCAAGAGCTCCATGGAAACTCAAGGTGTGGGTAACAAGGAATACAAGCTAACGTTATATATATAGGCCATGTCATTCGTACAACCTATTGTGTAACATGGGGCTTCCTTGTTTAGTCGGTCCTCGACGTATATTATCGGTCGAGCCTGCTCCACGATGCTGCTGAGTTTGAGGAATTATGCTCCGATTCTCCGACTACACGTATGCTCCGATTCTCCGACTACACGTCGTAGAATTGACCCCCTCAAGTCTTATAAACTTGGCTCTTTAGCCCACTGGCAGGACCGCTTCTGATCAGGACATATGGGACAACTGTTCAAGATCAAAAACTTTGAGGCCTCTCAAATATTTTTTAGAATATATATATATATATATATATATATATATATATATATATATATAATTTTGAGATATTTCAGATTTGAAACGTATCCTACCTTCTCTAAATTAATTAAAGGACCAATCAAAATTAACCGTTCTTTCCTTTCCTCCTCCCTCTCTCTCTCTCTCTCTCCAAATATGGAAGAAAAATAAAGGGAAAAAAGAGGAAATTTTTTTTTTACTAAACATGATAGAAAAATAAATGGAAGAAAAAGATGAGATTAATTTAGAGTATTTGTTTGTAATGTACCTTTGTGTGCAAATATTAATAAAATATTTTAAAAATAATAATTTACATAATTTTTAATAATTTGAAATATATGTTTGGAATATGCCGCTGTAATTGGATGCTCTAACCGACGGATAGAGTTCAAATTTGCGCATATACAGGACTAGGAAGCAAGTCGTCGTCTAGAGTTTTTTGGATAAGCTTAATTGGACATGAGAACGACTGAGCTCAACAAGCTGCTAGGAATGCTTGACGACCATTGAAACTTCTTCATTCTTGGTGACCACAAAATAAAAGGATGCTCAAGTTACCCAATTCAGAAGGAAGTTTAATTTCTTTCACGAGGGTTCCGAATACATTGAAGATCTCCTCCTATATACAAAATTTGGAAGAATGCCTCCAATCTCGTTATCGACAACAAGTTGCTGCAGTTTGAAAGAGATGTGATGAATACTCCACACACGGCAAGGAAGATGCATCAACTGATCGGACGTGGCGGTGACTTTGAACCGCTTACTTCCTCCATCCCCTTCTCCACGACGGATATTATTGGTCGAGCCTGCTCCGTTTGAGGAATTGATGCTCCGATAACCTTACTACACACAGTAGAATTGACCCCCTCGGTCACTACAAAACACAAAGAAATAGCGACAGAAAAATATGGCGCTATTTTCACAAAATCCATCTCTAACAAGAAACAGCAACGGACTGCCGATGGAAATATTTTGTCGGTAAATGACACATCGCTAGCATGAATCCGTTGTCGAGACGTTGCACGGCGGATCAACGACGACCAAATAGCTATGGTCTAGCGACATATAAACCTCCGTCGATATCTTAGCGATGGATACACAATAAACCTATTTTAGCCCTTTAGCGACTGATTTGGCTGTCGCTATTTTGTCACTATTTCGTTACCGTATATACAACAATATGTTATAATATAGACAACAATATGTCAAGTATATAACAATAAGTACAGTACAATAATAAAGTACAATAGAATAATAAAGTCTCGACATGTACGATACTAAATGATACCAAACATAACTATAACAACAAAGAATAGTAGACAAATACATGAAATCACTAAGAATTTGGCGATGGTGGTGGTTGGTACTGGTGGAAGCATATCCATTCCGTGAAGAATGTCGTGAGCATGTGATGGATGGCCTCCGGAATGACTGAAACAGAAACAACAACAGAAGGAGCAGCAGGAGGAGCGGGAGGAGTAGGAGCAACATGAGAAACATGAGGAGGCATCATATCCGTAAGCTCTCTCACCGTCCTCTAAAGGTTTTGTCATGAATTCAACATTTACTCCCAACCAGGCGGAACACGAGCAACAGGAGGACCAGTAGCAGAATATGCAGGTGGAAGAGCTCTAGCTAAATTATACCGACAACTACAACACCAACGACCCTGAACCATACAGAATTTATTTGAAAGTCGCATTTACAAGTAAGCTTTCTAGAACACTAAGCCCATAGTCTAAATCATTTTTCTAGAATTCTGTGGAACTATTTTAGTGAAGTGTGTCCCGATTATAGACTACATATATATAGTCATTTTTAAGATTTCTGAAAAAAAAAGGGAAAGAAAAATTTTAAAGCATAATTTTTTTTTTTTACTAAATCCAGGTAGATTCTTCTTCATACTATAAAAATTTCAGAATTAATAAAATATAATATTTATTAAAAATTTGGAAAGACATATTTTTGAACACAAATCCTAAATTTTGAACTAAGACTAAAATCTACTTCCCGAGAGCATTTCTCCTCCACACGAACTCCTTTAGGGTGTAAAACTCCATAATTTATTTCTAGTTCCTAAATATCATATTTGGTCATTTAACAATTTATATTTTATTTATTGTGATTTTTTTTATTACAACGTCCTAGTTTATGGTAGTTTATAGTCTACGTTTAGATCAATAACTCAGAAATTAAGGAGTCAAAACTAGTGTAGAAGCATAAAAAAAAAATCTATACCACGCGCCAAACACGAAAACATGGCATGGGAAGCTAAGCAATTCAGCGAGAGCCATGCGCAACCATGTAGTAATGCGCCGGCCTGCACCAAAATATAATCATGCGCCATCACGGAAAGACTATATCAAGAAACGTGCAGCGTCTATGACATCACAACGAATGTCCCATGCAGCAACACTCTCATGCACCAGACTCCCATGCGCTAAAGCTCCCATGTGGCGGTGTTCCCATGCGGCAACATTTTTATACGCTGAAGTTATTACGTAGCAGCGTTCTCTTAAGGACCCCACACAATCAAATCTTATCATTATTAACATCCAAGATCTTCGAGCAATCAGTGCATGACACAGGTCACATGGATTATGAGTACCAGAACCCCAGATCTCGAATCTCCACCTGGCAGCCATGTCACGATATGCACCTATGTATGGTAGTATAAAATCCGTGCATGCATGCATATACATGGTCCTCTGAAGGCTATAAATAGTGGACGTCCCCCAAAAAAAGAGAAAGAGAGGAGAAAAGGACGGAAGGAAGAAGGGACACCAACTGAGTCGCATACTCACGTTCCCGCAGGCATTGCCATTCTCTTCGACGTCGGATCGTCAACGGAGTAAAGTGATCGACCGCAGATCAGATCTCCACCGTCACACTTATCTATATTTATTTGTACTCGGACTCTACGCATTAGAGCTCCTTTGTACTTGTTTTTGTTCTACTCCAATTAGTACAAATGTTCGTTCAACTTTTTTTGTATTTTTTGCGATGTCGACAAAAATAGTGAATCTGCTGGCAAAGGACTTCTCCTCCAAAGATAAGTTAATGACGCAGTCCAACAAAAGCAAGCTGGGTTCAACCCAGAGAATGCTCGTGGTACGCTTCGACCAACACACATTCGAAGAGATGCTGGACAAGCCGAGTTTCCCATCGAGGCCCGCAAGACTTCACAAGATTCGCAAGACTTGGGTCGTCAAGGCCGCTGCGCCGCACCCAAAGTCTATGAATGATGCGTTACCAACCTCCATTGTTGGGGGTGCGCATGAAGATGCCACATATCCTGTCTCTATCTTTGAAGCCATCCTTGATGATATCAATGCTGAACCTCAAAAGATGTTCTCACAGCCAGATGCGCATAAGAGAAGAAGTGTCACATCGAACTATAGACGCATGAAGCCTTCTCTATGCAGCAAGGCCCAAGGAATAAATCCTGTCTTTGACTGTGTCTTCTATGACACCAATATGGATTCTCAATAATATGCGCGCCTGTGAATGCTAGTTCGAAGAAATCCAAAACAACTCGAGCTATGCGCATTCGAAGGGCTGCACAAGCAGTCCACCAAAAGCATGCACCGTTGATGGTCACGTGCGCTGCTGATGGAAAACTGTATAAGTCTGACCCAGGCACTCATGTGCCGGATGTGGTTCAACCCTCCAAGTCTTTACGAAACTGCTTGGGCGCTGCAAATGTACTGGAACCAAGTCGGGGAGCAAAAACCGTGATAACTGACCTATGAGCCAAGCTTGTTTGTGCGCATGAAATGTGTCAGACTCATATCAAGTCTTCCAGAAGCCACTTGGGTGCCGCAGATGTGCTTGAACCAAGCTGAAGAGAAAATACTGTGTCGACAGACCCATGCGTCCATCTTGGATGTGCTCATAAAGTGGGTCAATCTCACATCAAGTCTTCCACAAATAATCCGGGTGCAGTCTCTGCGCAAGAATTGGGTCAGAGAGCAAACCATTCACGATCACACCCATGCGCAAGGTTTGACCAAGCGCACGAAATAGATGCGAAAGTTAAGTTTCCATCGTCTGATTTGTACAATGTGATTAGTCACAAGCGCAAGACGAGAGAAACAATTTTTGCACATGAAGTGTCCCCACCTGGTCACACTTGTTCCAGCATCATTATCAATTATTGTTGTACTAGGGAAGCGGCTCCTCCAACCAGACGATCGGTATTCCAGCGATTGTAACCCGCGATGCCAATCCAGCAATATCGCAAGAAACGAGTACATGAGGATGTACAACCCCATATTTTTAAATATTATATTTAATTAATAAATTATTAGAATTTATTTATATTAGATTAGTTAATTAGAAAATATAATTTATTGATTTAATTACCTAGATAAATACGCAATTAGAAATTTTTGCACAAAACTGTTTTTAGGAATCTCTGTGGAAGAATAGTAGATTTTTTTTAGAATTTAAATTGGGCGCAAATATATTTTTATATACCTTAAATATATATATGCAAATAAATAAATAGCGTAATAATAATAATAATAAGTATTAAGTAATAAGTTATTAAATATGATAGTAATAATAAATAGTTATAATAATAATTACAATAATAATAATAAGTGTTATTTGAAGTAATATTATTAATAATTATTATTATAGTAATAATAATAATAATAATAATAATAATAATAATAATAATAGTAGTAGTAATAGGTTAATAAAAAGAAAAGAATTAGAAAAGAAAAAGTAGGAAAAGAAAAACTAAAAAAAAAACTTAATAACTAAAGCTAACCCCTTAACCCCACAACCCACTAAAATCCTAAAACCCGTTAGCAGCCTAGCAACCCCCCGCTGAAGGCCGAGACCCCCTGTTTCCTTCCCTTCCCCCTCTCTCTCTCTCTCTCTCTCTCTCTCTCTATATATATATATATATATATATATATATATATATATATATATATATGATTAAACCCTAAACCCTAACCCTAGCTTTCATCTCCCCCCGACCGCCGCCACTGGAGCGCCGAACTCCACCGCCCGGAACCCCCGCAGCCGCCGCCGCCGACCAGAATGCCTCATAACCTAGTATCACATAGTCCTTCTGACCAATTAAATAAGTATAAATGAATGATACCAACTATAGACTTGCATAAAAAGATAGTGTTTACCCAGACTGTAGAACGTAGAGGCCCATACATCAATTTAGTTGACTTTAGACTTAGACAAGAAATTAGTATGACAACTGTAGAGGCACAACGCCGATCTTCTTGGTGAACTTAAATTACTCTGTACCTTCCTCCATCATAATCAAGCGCACTTATATTTTTTGTACTACCTCGACTTATGCTACTATTATAGCCTAGTTTTGCAAGC
Source organism: Iris macrosiphon (assembly GCA_036927795.1). Classification (NCBI taxonomy): domain Eukaryota; kingdom Viridiplantae; phylum Streptophyta; class Magnoliopsida; order Asparagales; family Iridaceae; genus Iris; species Iris macrosiphon. Next base: position 22,952,580 of record JAYESA010000007.1, on the reverse strand, counting down.
TTATTCTTTTATCGAGCTTGTTCATGACATATGTATTATTGGGGGCCCACACTAATACATTGTCTAAATCAGAATTAGTGCATTATGGTTTGATCAACCTTAGTGCGCTTGGTTCGCTCTTCGTATCACTACTTTACTTGGATTAAGATATAGTTGACTCAACTTCTTAAACGAATATACTTGCCCTCTAAACTGGTCAGAGCATATCATGTCAGGTACATAACCGTTATGATGTGAACATGCGAATAAAAATTTACCAAAATAAGATTTTAATACACAACTGCCTTGGCAACTCCCTTTCAAATTCTCTAATCCCTTTGAACCCCGTACTTGTATTCTATCACCTCCTCCTTGAATTCTTTATTGTTGTTTTCCCTCTTCCCCTATTTTGGAAAGACGAACGTTCATGCTTAGTATAAGTTTGATACACGGATAATACTAGATATACCCTATAAACCAAGCACTCATGATGACAAATAAGGAAGCGCAGGCACAGGAAGTCGTAGATACAGGTACGACCTTTAGTTATATTTGTCATTGCATACTCATGACCCCCTTTATGACACGAGATCTTAGGTGCATAGTAGACGTAGAATTAAATATATGGTGGTTTAGCAGTTATAAGGATATATTGATATTCTACCCAGATGGCATACACGCGATGCTAATAGATGACGCGAGTAGCAGTAATAGTATTCTTTTTCTATCACCATCTCACCCTTGGGAAGGCTCATCTTCTCTTCTATATCCATTCCTTATCTCGTGCTTAACTCTTCCTATCGTAGTCGTATCCTTTCGTGCCATTATGAATTATTTGAATTACTTCAACCTCACCCTTATTTTGTTAATTAAAAACATAAATGGTTTAGTAAATGATTAATAACTAAAAGATGAGCACATAATGATAACCCTTATGTATATGCACTATAGCAATATCTGTATCCTCTTATTATTTTAAAAACATGTATAACATCCTTAGTCTAATAGGAATTAGTTGGATTGTTGAATTAGTTTATACTTCTAATAGTTTTATAAGTTAGTCAAGACCTTAACTATTGCCCAAAAACTTAGACTAAGCTTAGGAAAGAATTGAAGGCACTTGTTACGAAACGACGCCTATGACAAATCGCTGGCGAAGTAGTGACAACTGCAGCTAGACTGTTATAGTAGAGTAGTCGAAGTATTTGCAGACATACTGGTCAGGTGGCATGGCAGTATTAGACTACGATACTTGACGGTTACAAAAAAAATCATGGTTATGAGATTCCAGACAGGTATCCCAAGATTCTCGGCCCAATAAATAAATTCGTCTTACAACCTAGACAATAGCCTCAAGAGACTCTGACTACTAGTAGAATTCTTGTAAGTTGGGTAGTATAGACGAGTTAGAGGATAATAGAATAGGGTATGGACAATAAATGAGAAGTGTTAGAATGACAGAACATGACTTTTAGGAAGCACTGCTAGATAGCATTAAAGTGTAATAACTATAGTGATTTATTATGAATATGGGTTAGTGTCAATTTCGAGGACGATTTTTTTGTAAGTTGGGTAGAATGTAAAACCCCATATTTTTAAATATTATATTTAATTAATAAATTATTAGAATTTATTTATATTAGTTTAGTTAATTAAAAAATATGATTTATTGATTTAATTATCTAGATAAATACGCAATTAAATTTTTTTGCTCAAAACTGTTTTTAGGAATCTCTACGGAAGAATAATAGATTTTTTTTAGAATTTTAATTAGGTGCAAATATATTTTTATATACCTCAAATATATATGCAAATAAATAAATAGCGTAATAATAATAATAATAATAATAATAATAATAATAATAATAATAATAATAATAATAATAATAATAATAATAATAATAATAATAGTAATAGGTTAATAAAAAGAAAAGAATTAGAAAAGAAAAAGAAAGGAAAAGAAAAACTAAAAAAAAAAAACTTAATAACTAAAGCTAACCCCTTAACCCCACAACCCATTAAAATCCTAAAACCCGTTAGCAGCCCAGCAACCCCCCGCTGAAGGCCGAGACCCCCTGCTTCCTTCCCTTCCCTCTCTCTATATATATATATCTATGATTAAACCCTAACCCTAGCTTTCATCTCTCCCCGACCGCCGCCACCGGAGTGCCGACCTCCAACGCCCGGAACCCCCGCCGCCGCCGACTAGAACATAGCCGGCCGGTCGCCAACCGCGTTCGCGACCGCGCGCACCCCAGCAGATCACAGCGACGAACCTCCCTTCCCGCGTAGATTCCCGTCTCCTCGCTCAACCAAATTTTGATTCGTCTTCGACGGTATGATCACCACCTATCCCTCTTTAAATCCCGTAGATTAGTTTCCATCATGCAGCGTTAAAAACTAGGTAAAAATTGACGCCAACTTTAGGAAAAACCACATTTTTTTAACTGCTATAATCTGTTGCGATTACCCATGTTTACGGGACTCGTATCTCCCACCACAGAGATCCAAACTTTGAAATTTTTTTTGCTATGTGAAGACCACCTAACCTAGATTATTTTTTGTCAATTATATTATTTTATTTGGTGTTATATGCAGAATTAAAATATGTTGAAAACCCATAAAAACTTGTTTTCGAAACCTTAAAATTTGTGATACGGAGCGCGCACCGCCAAACGGGACCACCCCATCACGTATCAATTATACCGAAAAGTGCGTATGGTATTTTCAGACGTGTTGGCTTTCGCGGAAACTAATTTGGACGTGTGTGCGCGTCAAAATTACCCCGTATCCGTGAAAAGGCCCCGTATAGCGACTTTTGCAAAACACCGCTCCATTTAGTGTACGCTCGTCAGAACGCGACAAAACTTGTGCCATTGGATTCGAGGAATCACGCTGGTCCTGTGACCCAAGTTTCATACGATTCTGAGATTGTTGACCAAGCCGCCTATTTGTGGGTCCCACAGTTGACTTTTTGGGCAAATTTGTGTTCGGCTCACCGGAATCTAAAATTGGACGTACCGTTGAGTTTGTATTGCCGTTTATAATTGGTTTGACCTATAATTTATCCCATTTAGAGACCTTTACCCCTGACACACTTTCCGGTGCATAGTAGGCCACATGTGGACCCTACTTTGACCCGAAATTATCGTTTTGTCCCTGCGTCCGAATTGGACGAAAGGGTAATATTTTTTAGCTATCTCACTTATTTTGAAAACGTTGGTGATGTTTATTTCAGCATCCATAGACGTTTATTCTGAGGCCATAGTTTCTACTCTTGTGTGCTTGACGCTTGGACGTTTACACTTTGCAGCTTTCTTGTTAGGCAAGTATACCTTGCCAAATTGTTTACAGTACTTTTTAGGCTTATTATATTTTTGTATATTCATTGCATGTGTATTTTCTTTCAGTCATAAGTATATGCTATATATATATATATATATATATATATATATATATATATATATATATATATATATATATAAGTTGACACACACTTTACACAAAGTATCATGGGAGGGGAGGACAATCAGTAGGCGTATGGGCTATAACCACTCTGGTAAACCATAGTATCTAGCACGACTACGGTAGTGTGTCGCGCTGGTCGCTACTCCCGCGGTATGTCAATTTCTGTAGTCGCGCTGGTCGCTACCCCCGCGGTATGTCGATTTCTGATGTTCCTGTCGTGTGTGTGAATTGTGAGATTTAGATCGAGTAGCCTACCCATGCCCATACGTCAAAAAGTTGTCCTCATTATGCATTTTATATAGATTATCTTGTACAGTGTACTTATATATTTTTTGTCTATATTGCATGTTTACTGTATTCAATTGGCATGCTTCTATGTATCTTGTTACGTCCCTCTGAGGACCTGGTCCCTTGCCAGGTATAGACGACCAGGAGTACCTGCAGGAGTACGGGCCAGGGCCTGACGTATTATTTTCTACCGAGGAGGTCTTACCTTCTAAGCTTCATTGATTATCTCTAGTGATAGATCTTCTTAGCTGATACACTTCTATCATCATCTTATTTTATATTGGAGATTTTATACTCCTCTCTTATTTTAGTTTTGGATATAGTCTTTGGTAGTGGATTTGTCTCCACCCGACTATTATTTTGGATATTTCAGACTCATTATTCTAGTTTAGTATTTCTTTTCTATGACTTGTTGTGTAGATGAGATTAGTATATATGTGACTTATGACCATATATATACCACATGTGAGTTTATATTCATATTACAGCGTAAGTGTGTATTATGGTATCCATATATTGGAGTTGCCATATACATACGGCTGGCATATTTACGTGTTCCTGGTCCTACGTATATTGGGACTGGGGCATGACAGAGGAAGAGGAGGAATTGCTTATTGCCTCATGCTGCTCAACATGGAGGTTTCCTTCTGCCAAAAAGATCTCAGGGAAGAAAAACACGTCTAATCCGACAGTCTCTACCAGTACATCCGAGAACCGACCACGGGGTTGTAAGCTAGTACCTACCGTGGGGTTGTTCCAAGGCACCATAAAATTTTGAGGATAACTTAATATAAGAATATTTCTTTTTGAGTTCTCAAATTGAAAGAATTTTTGAGAATGGGTTAGAAATGGCTTCAATCTGAATGTTTAGATCACGTAATAAAACTTTGCATATATAATAGATTTATGAAGGTTTATGCACATTAGAAATTTAGCACCATAGGTGAAAATTATCTATACTATTATTCTATATTATTATATAAAAGAAAAGTTGTGGTTTCATTGTAGATTTTTTTATTTCAAAAATATTCTTATGTATGTTTACTAATTAAAATTGTTTATTAAATTTATCTTGGTAGCTAGGTAATTAAGTATAAAATAAAAATATTAGAGGATGTTGTTTGCTCTTTCCAAGTATTATGAAATACATACAATGCACGTATATATATATACTACTGCTGCTATACAATGGAAAAAGTTCAGCTTTACCGTAGAACTTTTCTTTCCTAATATACTCTTGCATTTTACTAATTAAATTATTCATCAAAGTTAATAAAGATAACTAGATAATTATGAGAGTTATCTTTTTGTCTTCCTAAATAGTCCTGCATATATGTATAAAATAATATATAATAATAAATTTAGAATAATTAAGATGGTATTGTCTTTTAGTCTTCTTAAGTATTAAAATAATTACAACAACAATTGTCGTTTAGTCTTCCTAACTAGTCTTAACAAAGATTAGAATAATTATAACAACCTCTCTCTCTCTCTCTCTCTCTCTCTCTCTCTCTCTCTCTCTCTTTATATATATATATATATATATATATATATATATGAATCCCCAATGACCGCACATCAGGTTTTTACGCATCTGGAGATCTCGAAGGCGCATCCCCCCAACCCTCCCGCTCCCCCTCCTCTTCCCGCTCCCAGTCGGCCGCCCCCACCTCTTTACGCCTACCAATCTCCTCCACTGCTAACACTCCCACACCTCCCCCAACCTTCCTCTTCTCTTCTCCCTCGTCGGTTTCTGGGTCTAGATCCAGACCTACGGCGATCAGTGGCCGCGACCGGCCCTCGGTAGTGCCGAGGAGTGGGACTGGCCCTCAGCAAGTTCCGATCGTCTCCAGTGATGGATGGGCGACAGTGACTCGATGACGCAAAAAATGTGTTAAAGCCTCTGCATCATCATATGTGCCTAGGTGCGTTCCTCCGCCGGTGGCGCAACTTGCATCTCTGATGGGTCTGCCCTAAACGGAGAAGGGAGGCGGCTTTCACCATCTAGCTGCGGCCAATCCTTCTCGAGCTTCCGGTTCTCCAACGGTCATGCCCAAATTTTTGGTGCGCCATGCACCCCAAATACCGGATAGGGTTCCTAATACTTTCAAGACATCGAAAGTGGCTTGTATCTCCTGGGCAGATCGATGCCGACCCAACCTAGAAATGGATGGCATTGAGATGCACTTCGTGGCACCCAATATGAAAGAAGGAAGAAAGGTCATCTCTATAACCAAAGAGGACATCTCCAAAACATAAGTGTTTTGGAAGAACACTATTGTCCTCTATGTTATGGGAGCTCGTACTTACTTCGGTCAGCTAAAGGGCTACGCCCTGTGAATGTGGAGACCTAAAGGGAGCATAAAAATTTACTCTAGGGAGAATGGCTTCTATTTCATCAAGTTTGGGATGTCGAAAGATCTAGAAAGGGTGATCCAGAATGGCCCTTGGACATTCGATGGGAGGTTGTTTATCCTAAGAAGATGGGACCCCTCTACTAACTTTGAACGGGGTCGCCTGGCAACTGTTCCTATCTGGATTAGGTTCCCTTGGCTTTAACCCAACTATGGAGTGTCCTAGCTATTATGAAGCTGGCTAGCGGAGTTGGAATCCCCCTTCGGCCAGACAAATTAATACACAACTGATAGAGATCGATTATCCTTTGCTCGAGTCTTTATTGAGATCAATGCGGCTGATAAGCTTCCTGAAAAGCTGGAGGTTGATCTTCCAACATACGAAACCATTTTCCAAAAAGTTGAGTATGAATGGGTCCTGCCTTGTTGTAACTCCTGCCAAAACTTTGGACACACCAAAGCCCAGTGTCCGGATGCCAGAGTCACCCCAGAGGCCACTAAGCAAGTCCCTTGCTCTAGTGCAGAGGTGCCAACACCTACTAAAGATATATGAGTAAGTACGGCAATCCCTAGCTTGCAGGGAGAGAAAGTTGACTTAACTGTGGAGCAAAGGAGTATGGACACAAATGAGCTAGCCATGCTGGAGGCTCCCCAATCCTCTTTACTGGGGAAAAGAATGGAAGCAGAGAATGAGAAAGAAGGGAGAGGGGGAGGAAATAAGGAGGCACAACATGTGATGGTAGTGTTCGCCACTGACAACCAATAGGGGGAAGACAACTCTAGCCTGATCACGTTTAATGCTGACGCGATTAACCAAGAAGGTAATCATGTCAGAGTTAGGAGAAGACTGGCAAGTGGAGGAGTGCTCTGTATAGTTTCACCTGTGGATAAATCTTCAAAGTCCCCTTGTAAAGATGTCGGACAATTGGACGGGCAACAACCTAGCCAGGAACCGTTGACGTACCTGAATTCCATATGGCAGGCAAAAGTAGAATCCAAAGCAGGAGAAGGCAAAGCTCATAGCCGACAAAAGGATGGACTCTCCCCTCCCCTTAGAGGGAGTTCGTGTATCAACAAGGGAACCCACCAACATTATTTATGACTATATTCACATGAAATGTGAGAGGGGTGAATTCGATAGGTAGGTGGATGTATATTTTGTGGTACAATAATAAATCCAAGTGCTCTATCATCAACATTTTGGAATTCAAAGTTATATCAGAATTATCGATTAATAGGCGTACTCCGACTTACTGGTCCTTTGTTCACAACCTTGATTGTAGTGATATAGCTTGCATCTGGGTTATGTCGGACACCAGGATCTGGCAGGGAGATGTGATCCAACGGTCTGACCAACTTTTCACCATTAAATTTACAAATAAAGGGGGACTTCAGATTGTGGTAGGAGCGGTGGACGGTCAAAATGACATAATCAAACGTCTAGGATTGTGGAATGACATTACTATGACTAGCACTCTTATTGGAGATAGATGGTCGTTAGTTGTGGTGGGAGACTTCAATGCTACGCTATTCGTCCATGAAAAATTGGAGGACGTCCGGTACAACAAGTGATTATCTCAAAATTTCAGTACTGTCTATTATCCTCTGGGCTTAGGTGTATGGATAAGACTGGACACATATAGACGTAGAATAACAGGGCTATTACTAATCGAATTATGGTTTAGCTTGACAGTGCTCTATGCAACGAAAGATGGTTGGAAATATTCCAGTCTTGTAAGGCAGAATGCTTAACACCTTAAGCTAGTGACCACTCTCCTATTGTTATAAGATTGACAGAAGTGCCGGTTATCAAAGGGGGACCTTTCAGATTCAACAATACTTGGATTCATATAAAAGGTTATAAGGAGATAGTTCAGCAAGGTTGGGAGTCTGAGGTGAGTGAAACTGCTCAGTTCACGATTGTCCAAAAGATGAAAGTTATTAAAGGCATCCTCAAAACCTGGAATAAAGACAGACCTCATACTCCTCTCCAAAAACTGGAGGAAAAGGTGGCTGATATTCAACTGAGGGTCCAGCTAGACTCGCTTAATCCCTCTCTCACGGAAGAGGAGGTAGACCTCCAAGATCGGCTGCGCAAGAAAACTTTCTTAGATGAGGTCCATATCAGACAAAGAGCTAAATGCAGCTGGCTTAGAGATGGAGATAGCTGCTCTAAATTCTTCCATGCTACTTTCAAGGCTAGATAGACTCGGAATTCCATTCACGGATTGCTTGATCCTGATGGAGCTCTCATTACTGGGGATGATAAAATACGGAATGAGGCAGTACGGTACTTCAGGGATCTCTACAACCAGCAAGACTACCTGAACGTTTTTTCTCGCATTGATTTTAATAAGATGGTTTCTTGACAAGGAAATAATGTATTGCGTGTTATGGTGTTTGTGCAGGAGATACACTCTATAGTGTTTAATGCAAACCCTATTAAATTGCCAGGTCCAGATGGCTTGGGGGCGGCCTTATTCAAGAAATACTGGGAGAAGATTAAGCTCTTCGTCCTAGATACGGTGAAAGAGTTCTTTATCTCTGGTAAGCTGCTCAAGGAGTTTAACCATACATTTGTGGTCTTAATTGCTAAGGTGGAGGGTGCGACTTCATTGAGAGATTTTAGGTCGATAGTGTGCTGTAACTTCTTATACAAGATCATGACCCACCTGATGTGTGACCGGATGAGGGATATTATGAAAGAGCTTATATCCCCTAATCAGACGGCTTTTATTAAAGGGCGTTCCATCTCGGAGAATTGTTTGCTAGCTCATGATCTCGTTAGGGACTTCAATAAGCAGGGAGGTAACAAAGATTGTCTAAAGTTGGACCTCAGAAAAGCCTATGACATGGTGAACTGGGACTTCCTTTGCCACATCATGATCTATATGGGATTTGACAGATGAAGGGTAAACAGGGTAAGGGAGTGTGTTTGCTCTACATCATTCTCGATTATGGTTAGGGGCCAGCCAGAGAGATTTTTCAGAAGTAGCAGAGGTCCAATGTCACACCCCAGTTCCGTAGAACCGAACGTCCTCGCTTGGGCTTCCCACACCCTGGTCCTGCAAAGCTGTCGTCCTCGCTTGGCGTGATGCCGTACAAGCCTGGGGTTGCACTTGTACAAGGCATGCTCATGCTTATTTTGTAACACAGATATTTGAAGACATCATTCATAGAGAAATTGAACACACATTTGAAATGGAAATAGCTTTTTATTGATAATTCGCTGAAATGAAAACATAAGGCCCTCGAACGGCCGAGAAAAAAATGCCAGACTTGGCTTACAACTCGCAAAAATATTGAAATGAGATACAACGTTGCTTCATACATCATATCCCTTATTTAAATATTAAAACTCATGGTCCACCTTCAGTTAGAGTCTTTTTCTCCACTTGGAAGCTTCAAGTGAAAGGCTTCTAAAGAGTCGGGCCAAAACCTTCAATGTTCCTTTGCAACATCCAAATTTCCAGCACCTGAGGATGCCCACAAACGTGGGTCAGTACGCAACATGTACTGGTCCATAATCAATCTCACCTAAAAAGCCAACACTAAGTAGATATGTGAAAGCAGCAGTTATTATTGTGATCTTGCTATGTTGCCTTAGGTTCAATTAATAATTCATATCTCAAGAACATAAGGAACACACATATTTATCACCATATTTGGTGATTCTTACCCACGGTCATTCAGCCATCCCTGTTTATGAATTATAAATTACTCTGCATGTACAAGATATTATTAGCATGCATCTTGTCTATATGAAGGTCACTGGCCAAGCCATCACGACATTCTTGGAATTTTAGCGTCCCGTTCAGTGCAGGGAGCTAGTCTCACTGAAGGTCCTGAACTTTCGATGCAATTAATTTAGCATCCATGTTAGGACGAAGCGGTCCCATGGCCTCGGTGCACCGCTTCGAGGAACCTACCCCTTATACACAAGTTTGTCTATGACCATGCATGAATGCAACTAGCTAGTAGAAGAAAACATGCAAATATAGAAACTTGATATAGTATTCCATAGTCATATTGATTATCTTAGCCACAGTCCACCATACTTACCGCCCAGTCTAGGGCCTTTGCCACAGCCCACCATACTTACCGCCCAGTCCAGGGTCTTTGCCACATAATCAATTATACTACAACAGTCCAGTTCATAGTAATGTGATTATTATCTTGCTTATCTTTCTGGGTTCTTTGTTAGGTACCATTGATCATTTTGTTAAGCATGATGACTAAAGGATTCATCGAAGGATTGAAGTTACTCACTAGTTGGTGAATTGCTGAGAAAGAGAGATCTTCTTGGTGACTTCAAGCTTGGTTCACAGGTTCACCTGCATTGGCACCAGCAAGGGTTCAAGATCCTTCTTCTCGTTCTCTCAGTAATTCGATATGTAAATGCGAGATAGTGAATGCATGCAATAAAAATCGTTCATCGAAAATAATCACGAAAATGCAAATCACAAAACCAACAGTGAAAACCAACATCGAAAACCAATAGCGCTCGGGTCTTGAGGCATAGACCCTTATATGGAGTTCACTCCCCAAGACACCATGTACTGCATCTTGGGAGCAACTTCTAAGGATTCTATCCCATAACGAGGAACGGCTTCGCGTTTGTTTGTCCCGACCAATCGATACCTGCAAAGTTTTTCCATTCTCTGATTCTGACTCGGTTATTCAGCTACTAGCCTAGTCCGTGCTCCGCAACAGGATCAGGGTACTACATCTGAGACAAGGGGGCCCCCTATCTCCCTATCTCTTTATGATGGTCATGGAATTTCTCACTTGTCTTTTAGATGATGCAGTTCTGGAGGGTTTGTTTACTCCTATTTTTGGAAGGTAGTCCCGGTGGTTTCTCATCTTATTTATGTTGATGGCTTGTTAGTGTTTGTATATCCTTCTGACAGATCCCTTGACACTCTTAAACGTATACTCGATACCTTGAAAAATTGGTCGGGGTTACAGCTGAACAAGAATAAGAGCCAGATGTTCCTGAATCGAACCTGTGAAAATAAGGAGGCATGACTGGCAAAGATGGGCATTGAGGAAGGAATGCTTCCTGTGAGATACTTGGGTCTTCCGCTATCGGTCAACTATAACGATAATGCGGAATGTGAATGTCTCCTTAACTATACGCAATCGAGACTAGAAGGATGGCTGGCGCAGATGTTGTCCTTTGGAGGGAGGATTGAACTTATTAAGGCTGTTATTGAGGCAGTTGCTCTTTTTTGGCTACATGCCATTATGCTATGCCCAAGGGTACGATGAAGACAATTAAAAGCATGTGCGCGGACTTCTTGTGGAAAGGAGGCATACATGCAACTAGTTGGGAGGAGTTATGTCGGCCTAAACAGGAAGGTGGAGTTGGTCTGCGATCGTTGGGCCTTCTCAGGGAAACTGCTCATCTCAAACTGTTCTGGAGATTCATCAATGGAAAGTCTCTCTGGGCTAAATGGATCAAGGGAAGGTACTTTCCAAAAGGGGACTTCTGGTCAACTAATAGCAACAACAACTTCTCGATCACCGTTAAAATTTTGTTGAGGACGCAAAGCAAGGCTAAGGACAAGTTGACTAGAGTCATAGGATCAGGGGCCCAAACTAGCATTTGGCATGACCCCTGGATTGGGCACTCTAGCCTACTTGAGAGGGAGGGATGGCATGTTTATGAGCTGATGGGATCGACGAAAATGGTTAGCAGACTTATCCAGGAAGGGAAGTGGAATATCTACGACCATTTGATCGAAGCGGCCCATGCAGAAGATATCCGGATGGTGGAGATTGATAGGCAAGCAGAGGAGGACTACTGGACCTGGACAGACATGGAGAAAGGTGCCTTCGAGTTCAGAACAGCCATGAATCAGAAACGGACCAATCATGAGGAGGTTGAATGGGCGGAGATGGTTTGGACCAAAGGGGATGCAGGCAAGATATCGTTGTGCTTATACAAAATGATCAGGAACATGCTGCTTACTCGAGACAGGTTGAGCAATTTTGGTATCCCCTGTGAGGACATTAAGTGTGGTCTATGTGGTAAACATGATGAGTCCAGGGATCATCTGTTCTTCACTTACGATTCACTTGGGAGATTTGGAGTACTTAAAGACATAAAATGGGGCAAACCAATGGTCGTTATAGAGATCTTGTTGCGGTCTTTAATGATATTAAAGCTCAGAAGGATAATGGGGAGAGGAGTTATCGCCGTCTAAGAATAATTTTTGGGACGGTGGTTTGGCACGTCTGGAGGGAGCGTAACCGGCGTATCTTTGAGGGCCAATCCCTTGGTACTTTTGCTGTACAAAGAAATATATATGCTGACATAGATATCGTAAACCCCAGATGACTTATTTTGTAATCTATTGTAATTATTGTTGATTAATAAAATTTACCTTCTTCATATATATATATATATATATATATATATATACTAGTATATACGCACGTGCGTTGCACGTATTTCATATTACTTGAAAAAAAATAGTTTATTAAAAGAGCAACCAACAATTTCTTAATTTTATTATAGGTGGAAATATAATAGCCACGAGCATGAAAGTTGGAAGAAATTAAATGACGGAAATATAAAAGATTTCTCTTATCTCTTGGGTTCATGTGTCTACTTTGCATGCATGCTTTATTAACTTTTATTTTATTCTCCAAATTACTTACTTTGCATGCATGCATATCTTTGTTTTATTAACTATTATTTTCCAAGTTGTCTCATGCATGCATACATACATTTAATACGTATTTAATTACTGTTTTTAATGAAGGGTATTTTTGGAACGAAAAACTTTCATGGTGAAGCCTAGTTTTGGCATTATATAGTAGAATAGATATATATATATATATATATATATATATATATAATACTAGTAAGTTTATATTAAGAAATATGTAGACAACAAAAAATCAGTCAACAGATTAATGCAGTTGGGAACAACAAGCAGCATTTAATAACTTTCACAGTAATTACTGGTGTAACCCTTCAACTTCCAAGAACTCTTCTAGACAAGAATTGCATGCTTTATATATTTGCATATGAGAAATGATTCAAACATAGACCAAAGTGATTCCTTGGTTGGATGGCGGAAACCATTTTCCTTCCTAATTTTCTTTTCATTGGAAATCACTTTCCTTTCCTCCTTCAATTCCTTTGGCACCCAAACATAGAAAATTAATTATTATTTTTTCCAACCTCATGATTCCGCAAACCAAATGAGGCCTTAAGCATAAATTCGAACACTAGGAGCCTTTGATATCCTCTTTCACCATCAACAGATCCACGATGTAGCAGAATTCGCTGAGGGTGCGGGAGTTCGGACAACGAGGAAAGTGTCGACTGCTAGAGTGTGGGCTTGTGTAGAATTGACAGTTTGCAGTGTATATTATTTTGCATCGTAGAGTGTACGCGGGACAGTGAGAGAGAGAGAGAGAGAAAGAGAGAGAAATATGATTTAAAAAAAGAAGAAGATCTAGATTGCTGGAGTATAGGTTGTTGTGGGCTTGTGTAAACTGACATATATAGAAGAAAAAAATTGGGTAGGTTGGGACCCACCTAGTCTACCAATAGCTTCGCCTATGTTGCTACTTACTACTTAAATCACTTAAGCATGTCTCACTTGCATGTGTGTCATGGAACGTGTGCAGTGCTCCCAAGTGGCAGACAATCGAGAAGTATTGCTCCAACTATATATGCATCTAATATGTCCCATGTAGATTCAACATGACAAGTTTTAGATACGATACCGATTCCGCATCTATTTTTGTGTTGTCCTAATATATTTTAGAGTGTCTTATATGTGTCTGACATGACACAATATGCACACCGCATGAGTTTTGGGAGTGTTTGTGCTTCTTACCCTGGGGTTCTGTTCCATAATAATATCTCCTGAATTCCCACCCCCCCCCCCCCCCCCCCTCCCCCCCTCAAATTGACAAGCATTCATCACTCTATTAGAAAAAATGTATGTCAAATATTGATTACTAATTAACCACTCATCACTCTTGTTGGCAGTGTTTCTGTTCTCTTTGTGACATAGTTCCTCCCTGCCAGCAGTGGACTGGAGCGTCTGGACACTGCAATGAAGGATCTTCTTCACGAAAATGTCGTTCCCAAGTAGTACTATTTGAAGATTTAGATGAAAGATATGGATATTCAGAAGAGGATAACTATGACAACGAATATTATTAACGAGCACCGATTTTACTAATATGAATATTCAGAAGAATATTTAAGATTTCTTCAAGGAGGTGAGAGAGCTATGATATGAGTAGAGATAAATGAGAAGCTGCTCATGTAATTTATACTCAAAATGCAAATACATTAGAGTATATTAATATGAAGTTCGTTCTTTGTTACGCTTGTTTTGATCACTTGTGCATGTAGTTGTCAGGCCGGACTTGATACGAGATACATGAGATGACGGATTAACGACAGAATTCTTCCGTCAGAAATATTAACGTCGCTACGAATTTTTCGTGCCCAATAGTACTATTTGCAGATTCAGATGAAATATATGGATATTCAGAAGAGGATAGCTATGACAACAAATATTATTATGATGACGAGGACTGATTTTACTAATATGAATATTCAGAAGAATATCTAAGATTTCTTCAAGAAGGTGAGAGAGCTATGATATGAGTAGAGATAAATGAGAAGCTGCTCATGTAATTTATACTCAAAATGCAAATACATTAGAGTATATTAATATGAAGTTCGTTCTTTGTTACGCTTGTTTTGATCACTTGTGCATGTAGTTGTCCGGCCGGACTTGATACGAGACACATGAGACGGTTGTCTCAAGTCCAAAATTTTTAATGTATGTAAGTTCAATTATGAACAAAAGTCCAACAGACACTACAAAAATATATTGTTTTAGCGACAGAAATATCCGTCGCTAAAATGCAATTTTTTGTCGCTATTTTCAAATAACGACGGATTAACAACAGAATTCTTCCGTCAGAAATATTAACGCCGCTACGAATTTTTCGTCGCTAATCCGTCGCTTAAGCGACGGCTTAGCGACGGAATGAGCGACATAATATCAGCAACGTATTAGTGACATATAAGTTTCGTCGCTAAACTTTTTGACTACTTACCGACATAATAGCGACAGACTAATTGAGCCCAAAAATTGTCAAATTTTTCAGAAGATTTTGTACATTCTGGGCTCCCATAGTTCGTCGCTAATCCGTCGATAAGTCGTCACTCCCAGTGACGGATTAGCGACGGACCCTGATACATGTTTGGTACATTTGTGTCTCAGACGTTTTAGCGACGAAATTTTTCGTCGCTAGGTAGTCGCTGACCTGTGATTGTCCGTCGAAAATCCGTCGTTGAGCTGAGATTTACCAGATTTTTTACCGCTAGTATGTCGCTAGTCTGTCGCTAAAGTTAATATTTTTTCCAGAAATCAATTTATGCTGAGCATATACCTGTTATACATTCACCAATTTCCACACAAATAAATTCCTCACAAACTATGAAAACCCACACAAACATGTCCAAATGTTATATATACAATGAACTAATAAAGTAGACTAATCCAAACATACCACAAACTCAAAAAATACAACGGTGGAGACGGAGGCGGTGTTATACAATTCAAGTCCAAAAATACGACAGTGTTATACAATTCCACAAAGTCAAATAAATACAATCAAGTCAAAAAAATACAACCAACTTAAAAAAATATCACAAACTCAAAAATCTATCCAGTCGACGGTAGAGGCGGAGGCGGAGGCGGCGACGGCTGTCGGCTAGCCATGTACTGTGCCACAACCATAGCGCTGATATTATGTAGATCATCTGGAGCAACAATAGATGGAGCAGTGGCAGGAGCCGTCAAAGGAGCTAGAAGACCCATCGATGTCGTCGGAGGAGCTAGAGCTGTCGGAGTATATGGAGGAGCCGTCGTAGTAGCCGTCGGAGGAGCAGGTACTGGAGCATCACGCGTATCTATCAACTGTCAGACCAGCCCATGTAGCTCATGCACAGTCGTCGTGAACTGTTCCAGAGATATCGCACCAGAAGGAACGCCGGAGCCGGGCACTGATGAAGCTGGAGTAGCCGTCGGAGGAGCTCTGGAAAGAACCGACGGCTGGGATGCCAACGATCCGATACCGTACACGTTGTCACCTTTCCCTTTCTCAACTGCTTGTACCCACCGATCATTTCTCTTAGTCGACGTACTACTCTCAGCGCCCCCTTCTAACGTCTCATACGTTTCCTATATTTATTTATATAAATAGGTTTAGAGTTAAGGATTTTAGATTTATATGTGCTATATTTGATTTTGGTTAGAGTATCATATTAGATACTAGATATCATATTATATAATTTAACCAAGATTCAAAGTATCGAAACTAGAATCGGTATCGGACCATTCCTTAACTATAAACCTACTTGATTCTTAGTATTTTTGAAATTGAATGAAATAGTAATCACCTTTGTCGATTAATTTACTTGCGATAGATAAAATTTTCTCTTTTATATGCTTTTACAATCTTAATATAATCTAATATAACTTCATAAACCATTAGAATGGATAAAAATTCAACCTATAAACTAGAAAATGTCATAGTTTGACTGTTTGACATAGAGTTGACCTAGTTTGACCTAGAAACCTAGAATCTAATTAAATTATAAAAATAATCTAATTAAATTGATAAATTTTTATAAAGACAACATACATATGTTTAAATTAGTGATAACCGTATCGATTTTAGGGCCGATGAATAAATCGATATCGATACGAATTTTTGAACATCGCATATTCTATTTTTGATATTCTAGGATACGCTCAAGCCTATGTATTAAGAATTACATATGTCTAAGGATACACATATAAATCAAAATAATTATATATGTAATATTCAATTTGTCAATCTTCTTCTAAGTTAATTATAGACACATACAATTCATATTATCATTTTCATGTCCTAATACTCGTGTCAATTTATCTGCATTTTTTTTGATACGTTAAATTAGTGATAACCATATCGATAATCGTAAAATCAAAATAATGATATATACTCTAAAATATTAATAACTTATTATAGGTTAAATTAGTGATAACCGTATCGATTTTAGGGCCGATGAATAAATCGATACCGATATGGATTTATTCATCGGCCCTAAAATCATAATAATTATATATAATCTAAAATGTTACTAATTCATTATAGGTTAAATTAGTGATAACCGTATCGATTTTAGGTCCGATGAATAAATCGATACTGATACGGATTTTTGAACGTCACATATTCTATTTTCGATATTCTAGGATATACGCTCAAGCCTATGTATTAAGAATTACGTACGTCTAAGGATACACATATAAATCAAAATAATTATATATGTAATATTCAATTTTTTAATCTTCTTCTAGGTTAATTATAGACACATAGAATACATATTACCATTTTCATGTCCTAATACTTGTGTCAATTTGTCTGCTTTTTTTTCGATATGTGTGTTCGTGGTATAAATTGGTACGAAACTCTTCTTCTAAGTTAACAGTATTTTTGTAGTGATAGTTAGATTTCTATTGGAGTCATTTTCCACAATGCAAGCATTTAATAAAAATTCCAAGCGAGGTTATTCTTTAGGTATGCACACCTATTATAAACTCCGCCATGGTACTAAATTTCTGATCTCATCCAATAATGTTTCATTATTTCTCCATAGTCTAGTGCCCACTGAAGTTGTGTGGGTTAAGGTCCTTGTACCCCTTTAGGTTGGGACATATATTGAGGCCCTTGTAACCCCATGAGGTTGTGGTGCGACTTGTGGTTGTTGATGTTGCGATTGCTAGGGTGGTTTTTCATTTTCGATGGCATAAAAAATGTAGCATATTCATCGAATATCACTAGATTTTTGTAAGTTTCAAAATTGTATATCTTTGAGTAGTTGGAGATCAAAAATGACTAAAGAAAATGTTTTAGTAACATATCATGTCTTAGTAGGCATCACATTATAGCTTTGAGTACTTTTTTACGCCAATAGGAACCCGAACAAGTATGGAAGATAGGAGAAAGATTATGTACGAGAAGGCTTGCTTCAGCACTCCTTCGCTTTCTTCTCTTCCAAATTATGTTAAATAGCTTATATAAGATTTCAAACTTCTTTTATATTTAACCATACTTCTCTTCCCAATTCCCATTTCACTCTAAGATTGAGGTGTCTATACATATATAGTACAAGCCACAATTTGAGTGTGTGTGTGTGTGTATATATATATATATATATATATATATATATATATATATATATATATATATATATATAGTGTCATCGTATTTCTATCATTGAGATCTTTTAGGTATGAATTAGCATTATTGTTTGTAAGCAGGGGGGGTGAGAGGTCGTTCATTGGGGGAGAGGTGTGACCGGAGGTAGCCCACATAGCAGGGAGGTGAGAGGGTTGTAAGAAGGTTGTAAGCATTTGGTAGTAAACTTAGCATTATTGTTTTTGAAATGCATAAGCCCTAGTTTAAAGAAATTCTCTTATATTAATAACAAAAAATAGCAGTTACTTTGAAAACTTCAGTCATTTGAATGAGATTGAAGTTTCTCATTCATGACTTTCGCTACTTTTGACAGGTCAATAAATAAATATATTTCAGAATTTAAAAATTTCAGAACATAATAATGCTTGAATTCATCCTCTTATTCCCTCATAAATTCCATGAAGATTCATTTTTCCAACATAATGATAGATGACCTAGAAATCAAATAGCCATTTCAAAATATTCACAAGTGAGAAAATATATATGTTCACAGATTCTTCCTTTCTATATTATATGCTTATTTATCATACATTACTTGCTGCTTTATATGTTAGAGTTTACCTTCGACGAAGGAGGAGGGAGGGGGGTCGAGGAGGGGGCAGAGAGGGGGGTCGAGGAGAGGGGGGGGCGAAGAGGGGGGGTTCGAGGAGGGGGTGGAGGTGGACGGAGGGGGGCAGAGAGGGGGGGGGGGGGGGGGTTCGAGGAGGGAGTCGAGGAGACGGGGGTTCGAGAGGGGGCGGAGGCGGACAGAGGGGGTCGAGGAGAGAGGGGGGGTTCGAGGAGGGGGTCATCGGAGCCGGGGGGAGGGGGTGTCGAGGAGAGAGGGAGAGAGAGTAGAGAGAGAGAGAGAGGAAGAATGGGAAAAAATGAAACGTGCTCTGAAATTTTAAGTTTTCGAGCGACGGATATTCCGTCGCTATTCCATCGCTAACGTAAAAGCGACGGCTTGTTGACGAAAAATAATATAATTTGTTTACATAAATAAATTAGTCGTAATTTCGTCGAAAGTTCGTCGCTAACTCAGCGACGGATTATTTTTATCGCTGAGATCCGTCGCTATTTAACAGTATATTTGTAGTGAGACTCATTCTAATCCTTCTAATCCGCATAAAAAAAAATTAGACTAAATTGCAAGTTGATACTCTCAATTATCCAAGTTGTTCAACTTAATACCCTAAACTTTTTTTTATCAACAACTTAATATCATCAACTATTAAATCTTTTCAACTTCATACCCAAATTACCCCTCCCCTTCTCCCTCTCCAGCCAGCGATGACCCCCCTACCTCTCCGACGCGAGCGGGCGGCACGCGCGCGGGGGCGGGTTGACTGCGCTCTTAGGCAGACGGCGCGCGCTGGCTGGAGGCGTATGCCGACGGCCGGAGCGCGCGGGCGTGTGGCACACGCGGGTGGGTAGCGTGCAACGGGGGGTGGGGGTGGGGGTGGGGGGGGGGGGTTGGTGGGGGCAACCGAGCGGGAGGGGTGAGTGGTGTGTAGGAGGGGGGGGGGAGGGCCTGTTGAAGAGAAAGATGAGGGTATTTTTGGAAGAAAAAATAGAGTATTAAGTTGCCTATTTTGAAAGTTTAGGATATTAAGTTGTCAAACATGAATAGTTGAGGGTATTAAGTTGAAATTTAGCCAAAAATAAAATATCTAAACATCATAGACTAGAATATCTAAGAGATAAGTAGGTCACACTAAAGAATTTTTTTATTATTATCATTATGAACTACCCCAAATATTGTTAGCTTTTTTCTTATTTATTTGTCTGGAACATCGGTTTTATTTTTTAGTTTGGAACATACTCAGTTTTACTAGTATTTCATTACGATATTATTTTGGATATTATATTTTGTTTATTGTTTTATTTTTTGAATGTTATGTTGATAATACTATTGTATCATCGGTCCATGGAAAAAATAATTATATGAACATTAAGATTTGAGAGTACCGCTTTTAGAATTCGTCTCAGTTCTCAAAATCTACACTCCGGCACTCATAGTTGTTGTACACAATCAAGTTATTTGATAATACAATTGGCAAATAATGGATAAGAAAACATGTTAGATAAATATAATGACTGAGAACAATCGGTCGTATTAGTTTGTCCAAATACATGGCATTAGTTAAGCATCTTGCTTCATTCTAAAATCAAAGACCCTCTGCTAGGATTATTTTGTTTGAGTTGAAGAATCAACGAGTTGCAATGTAAATTCAAGTTCGTAAAGCTATCAAAGTTGATGTCTGCATTCAACCAGTCATAAACATACTTTCCCTAAAATAAAAGTTGTCAAAATATAATATCTGAGTTTAAACATTTCTGCTTCCGTGACTGAGTCAGCAAATTCCAACTGTGAAAATCTTGTTTTAGCCAAAGGGCCCTTGTCCAAACATAAAGATCAAGGATTGCAATCATCAAGTATGAAAATTGTATATACTCATATTTTTTATCCTGATAAATATGAATTATCAATAAAAGAAGGCAAATTATAAGGGCACTGCAACTTTTACTTGGGGCTAGCCCACTAAAGAGGAACTTTTACTTATACTAACCCAACATTTTACTCATACTAGCCCACTACTTCTAAACCCTCCCAAACCTTCCCCACCCGACCGGAGCCCTCCTCCCTCCCGCCGTCCTCCTCCGCCTCCTCCCCCGTCCTCCACCGCAGTCTCCCCCGTCGCCGCGCCTCCCGTCGTCGTCGTCGTCAAAACCAAAAAAGAAAATGAAAAAATAGAAGAACTGTCAAAATTTGACATATATGTTGATTTTTAGGACTGTCAAAATTTTGACAGTCCTACCAATTGGAAGTACTGTCAAAATTTTGACAGTCCTAAAAATGTATATTGTATTTTTAGGACTGTCAAAATTTTGACAGTCCTACAAATTGGTAGGACTGTCAAAATTTTGACAGTCCCAGTTTCCAAAATTACAAGTTTTCCAAAGTTACTTGGGGTTGCCCAAATTGTTATAATCAGGACTGTCAAAATTTTGACAGTCCTACAACTTGGAAGGACTGTCAAAATTTTGACAGTCCTACAAATTGGTAGGACTGTCAAAATTTTCACAGTCCTTCCCATTGGTAGGACTTTGACAGTGCTAAATTTTTTTTTTCTGTTAATTTATTTTTGTTAATTGTTAGGGGGGGGGGTGCAATTTCAAAATATCCTTAAAATTTCTATCCTTAAAATTTGTTAAAGTATTCTGTTATTTAAAATAGTAAATTTATTATTGGTACATTAAATATTTTGTAAAAAAAAAAAAAAAAATTACCAAAAGTAAAATTTGGAGGTCAAAACATCGTTTTTTTGTGATTCTAAAAATTTGGGAAGTCCGTAAAACGATGAAACTGTTTATCCCGAAGTACTTTTCCATACGGTCATTTTGGCTCAAACTGGAGCTTGTTTCGATCTCCCAGTCAAAAGTTATGATACTTTAAAGTTTTATATTTTATATTTTTGCATGTAATATGTACGTCTTACTTCGGATGCAAATTCTCTCTACACGAATTGTGTTACTCTCGTCGAAAACATACAAATAGACCTATTGTGTGACGAAAAACGATTTGAAAACAAATAGTTATGGCCGTTTGAAGTCTGATCGACGGCAAACGTAATATTCGGACGGTAGATTTTTTTTTTTTCAATGATAACATATTTTATTTTGGATGTTAAACTAAATAGAAAAAATCAAAATCCAAAACTAACTAAATAGAAATAAACTTAAAAAAAAATCCTGACAATTAAAATGAGGACTGTCAAAATTTTGACAGTCCTCATTGTTTGTGGGACTGTCAAAATCCTGACAGTCCTAGTTTTATATAAAATTTTCAGTGGGTTAAAATTAGGACTGTCAAAATTTTGACAGTCCACATAGCTTGTGGAACTGTCAAAATTATGACAGTCCTAACAATTTGTAGGACTGTCAAAATTTTGACAGTCCTTCCAAGTGGTAGGACTGTCAAAATTTTGACAGTCCTGACTATAACAATTTGGGCTAGCCCCAAGTAACTTTGGAAAACTTGTAATTTTGGGAAATGGGACTGTCAAAATTTTGACAGTCCTAACAATTTGTAGGACTGTCAAAATTTTGACAGTCCTTCCAAGTGGTAGGACTGTCAAAATTTTGACAGTCCTGATTATAACAGTGGGCTAGCCCCGAGTAACTTTCATGATGGCAAACTTGTAATTTTTTCTAAATTTTCAATGGACTAGCCCCGAGTAAAATGTGCAGTGCCCTTATCAAAAGCCTAAAAGAAGGAAGCCAGACCTCAAACTTCAGCTTGTGATGGCAAATATCCGATTTAGATGCCAACTACACGTTAGGTTCATTTAGACCATTTCAATGCAAGGAAAATTAACTATTCATGGAACCAAATTTTTCAAAGGTTTCATTTCAATTCTCAGTTGAAATGTCCTGAATTGGTACATGGTAAATAACTTTTGAATGATCTTGAAAAGGGTTTCGAACATTTAAGAATTGTTTCTGCCTCAGCACTGCAGAATAAATAAAATCCCCCCTTTCCTATCGAATACAGTATATATCAAAGTCCAAACAAAGAAGAGTAAAATAACCATTTTCTTTACTGTAGAAAACAAATATAAACACAATTTTCCTGTTTCACGAAAAATATTTCCTTCTCTACAGGTCTCCTTCAAAACAAACAGTCAAGAAATAATAATACTTCAATATGTATACAAGCTATCATAAATCATATAATTTATGAGACATTTAATGGAATTGACCAATATAGCAAACTTACTGTACAATCCTTGATAAATTTGATTAATCTAATATCTCATAATGAGAAACATAAGCAAATATGTACTCTGTCGATGACTAAGAGAGAGAATGATTAACAGAAACAAGATTGAGATAACAAGAAGCATTCACAAAGTTCATAATGTCGTAATGTTTTACATGTAAGGAACTAGATCGGTAGCATTCATGATTACCAATCTTGCTATAGGATGTTAAGCAACGTCAATGGTTCATATGCTTCCCCAGAAATGCATTAGCGAGATTGCTGAAGCTCACGTTAACATCTCCAGCTGCAGCATATCGTTTTATGACTTCAATTACTTCTGGTTTCAGGATCTCCTTCTTAGTAGAAGAAGTGCAGAGGTAGTAGAGAGATCCAAGAGCATAATTCACCTGTCAGTTACATTTGGGAATACTAGAACTTAAAAGCACAAGAAACACAAAACATAAATGGAAACATATAGCTGAAAGAATAAGTTTCAGAAACCTATGGATGTAAGGAAAACTCATTGGCATGGTTCTCAAAACTATTTTATATTGGTAAAAGAAACTCATTTGCATATCACATTATGGACTACCAGTAATCCACAAAAGCAAGTGGCATTTTGATGCTTAAATGGGTTCTTTGTCCCAGTAACTACATTTATCAAAGTTTAGTCAGGAAAAAAACTTACGGTGTTTCTGACTGGGCTAGATAAACATTGTATGATCAAAGGTATTCCACCACACTGCACTATAACTGAAGCATTCACTGGATCTGCAAAGCCCAAAAATAAATGAAGTTAGAACTTGTCACATAAGCATGTTTCTACACAAAAGAACCCAAACAAGTACAATACTTTGTATTTATGGACTGTTTCCTTTTAATGCACAGGCAACCTTGGTTATGCAGTAGTATGAAAGAAAATACAATTCATTCATATACTTGTGCTTCCAAATCAGACATGAATTACAAATGGTTCAGCTATTCCTGAGAAAAAATAAAACGACTATTATCCAGAAATCCAGAGGCTCACCTACACATGAATTACAAATCCCACCAGCACCAAATTCAATTAGTCTTTCATTTGGTTCTGTTATGCAGTCTAAAAATAGTTCCAGGATGTTGAGCTGTAAAAAAAACGAAATTTTCAACAAGATGACCTAATTTTATATTCACCTTGACTACTAAAGTACATCTCAGTACCTGGCGTAGAAGTGTATAATTGTAAGGATCGTACGCAAAATTAGCCAGATGGGCAAGAATTTTGTCTTTTGATTCTGCAACAAAATAGCAGAAAGACATCAGTCACTTGTCCAATGGTACTCTTAACAATTTCCTATCTTAATTAAATGCAGCTAGAGTATGTACATTTTACTACAACAAGATGACTTAATTATCGAGAACACCGATGAAAACTGTTACACCTAAAGGCCTAAGGACCTATAAAGTAGGCCCTGCATATAGGGTATATACCTATGTATGTAGGTCAAACACATACCAAACTCTGTTTATAATATTTACTTAATGCCATGCCCATTTAGAACAAACATTTTTATATAACTAAATAAAAAAGGACTAGCAGTAATAGTAACACATGATTTGAGTATAATACAATCAGCTAAAGATACGAAACTTATGAACCACATGTTGATTTTCTAATTACTTATAAAAAACTATTTAAATTAATGCATAAATCTGTCCAATGATATATCAACAAATGAGATTATGAAAACAATCTGAATTCATGTGTTCAAATATCTGGATATAAGAGAATCAAGTTAAATATTTGAAACGAGCATTCAAGTTACCTTGGTTTTATATCTCGCCTACACGCAGTTTGCATGGGAGTTTTGTAATTCATCATCATCATCATCATCCAATCCTTCTCCCATCAAAATGGGGTCGACTCTAGAGCATAAAAAAGCTCCATACAAAATTTGACAACGTTTTATAACCAGTTGTTGATCCTCTATGTTGGTGCCAAATTCCTAGCCAAGATAACTATGAGCATGAGAGGGTCATACCATGAAACGTAGATAGCTAGTTGGTAGGTAGGTAGACCTACCTTTTGGATTGTACTTTAAGCTCATGCAACCAAGGAGCCCCTCATAGTTCTCCTAGACTATAAAGAATCAAATAAAGAGGTAAGATCATACAATTTGCTATTGGAAATTGCATTAATCTCTATGACACAATACACCAAAGAGTAAAAGAATGACAATCCCAAAGTTTTGTAGGGAAAAAAAAGACAAAAAACATCCATAAGATTATATCTGGAGAAGGGATAGTTTTCAAGATAAATTGGATGCCCAAGTAGTATAATTAGAATATTTCTTTAAAATCTTAATGTGGATTATATATACTATGTGATACCATGATACAAAAAGGAACTTCCTTATATGGATTATTGTCTAGGTGTCTGAGATTGAGAGTAACTCTTTCTATTCTTGTGACTGATTTCCCTCTAGAGTTTGTCATCTAAATTATGGGGAAAGAGTCTGGGAATCATATTTCACAAAAATCAGGCAATTATTCATCAAACTATCATATAACTATCAACTATGTAAATAATTCATGAATAATATATACGGTGAACTTACAATATTATAATTTTGTAGATATCATAAACTTATGCATCGAAACCATCATATAACTCTAAAATAATTCATGAAGTTTTTTAACTTTAACATTTTTATTTCTCATGTTTTGATAAGTTCTCTAATTTTTTTTATTAAGAAAGTTATGAAGTGCCGAAACCCAAAATTTTGATATATGTTACACGGACACACCGATTCGGCACCCCTTTCAGTGTCCTACTGCATTTTGGAGTGTCTATGGCATGTCCGATACATGTCCAACACGAAGCGACACCAACACAACATATGTTTTTGGAGTATCCGTGCTTCTTAGACTTTGATAGTCCATTCTGAATACACCAAAACTCCATATAATGGTATTCACAGAGTGAGACTAATTCCGATATTGAGTTCTTCAACCATGCTTAGAACACCTCTTCCCTCGTACTTGACCTAAAATTACAGCAGACCACTTGTTGTTTCTCCACATGGATTCCCTTTCCTTCTCTCCTTTCAATATGGTGAACAATCATCTACATATAGTTCACATCATCCTTTCAATTCACTTCCACTTTTTTTTCAACTAGCACTAATGAAAATGACAAGTACTGATCCTAATTTTAACTTATTCACCCAATGTTAAACACTTATGACATAATTCTTCCTGGATCCTTTCTGATTTCTCAAAGCAGTTGCATCACATCCTAAACACTTTTTAAGTTTAGACCTAACGTTAAACACTTATTATGACATAACTCTTCCTTGATCCTCTCAGAAATAGCGTATCAGAATTACTCTGACAGCCTAAACATGACCTTATGTTGTCAGTTGTCTAGTGGAAAACTTCTCAAAAGCCAACTTCAAGATTGATGTGTTGTATTTGTAGTTAATACATGACAAAACTATAAGGTAAATCATCATACTACAGACTAATAGAAGTAAAATATATACCTAAAGGTCCTAAATATTTCATAAACCTAAAAACTTTTAATCTGGTAAGTGGAAAGTGGCAACAGCATATGTTGCACGGACACGAAATAATGGTATCCGTAGCCGTATTGTGTTTGTACATGTCCGTACCTGTCTTTGAGATATGATCACATAATCTACTAATAGATCCCCATCATGAGGAGTCGTGATTGGAATCCATCGTGCTAGCTGGGGGATGGGGAACTATTAGTAGATTATGTGATCATATCCAAACTTATCGTGCATCATAGCTCACCCCACTTCTCACGTCGGGTGCAGCCTGACCATCATCATGCCTCATAGCTGTTATATATGATTAGCCTGACCATTATCATGCATCATAGCTAACCATATGGTTAGCCTGACCTTCAAGAATCATAGCTAATCATATATAACCAGCCTGATCTAGTCCCAAGCCGATCACATAATAAACTGATATCTCAAACACTTAGCTAGATGTTATCTTTATTCAGATTTACTTGTTCTAGCATTCACTGTTTATTGTTCATTGCTAGATGTTCTATTGTCTATTTCATTTCTCCTGTACTTCTCATTTTTAGCATTTATTTCCATCTTGGATTTCTTACACTGTTTATAGATTTTGTCAATTTAATGAAACTGTTGTTAGTGCTTGTGCTTCGCTCCAATCCTGACTGGATAACATTTTTCAGAGGACCTGGAGGATCTTTGCCCCACTCATTACGGCCCAGGAGTAGAGGGTGATTTCACTCCAGAAACCCCAGAGGAGTTGCCTAGCCTAGAGGAGAATTTACCTGGCTGTTCTTAGATTATTTTCTGTATTTACTGTTTTAGACTGAGACTGAGGTATACTTATTATTTTGTGACTTTGTGAGGTCATTTAGACCCAGGATTTGAGTTGGATTATTGTGGTTGTTTTATTAGAACTCTTTTCTATTCTCATCGTGCCATTATTTTCTATTAGCTTGTGATTGAGTATATTATAGAACTGTGGATTTTATCATTGTCCTCCGTATGGAGTTGAGACTATTGACAGGATATATTATGTTTGCGACCTAGACAGCGTTCTACCGCCGATGCTGCGGCGTAGGCTGGACGTACCCACGACTCATGCCCAAATTTCGGGTGCGGGTCGTGACAACACCTGCGGATGGTGCTGCAAACCCTTCGAGACAACAAGTTGTACGTCAAACTAAGTAGGTACGAATTTTGGCTGAACAGTATCTCGTTTTTGGGGCATATCATCTCCTCGGAAGGTATCTCAGTTGATCCAAAGAAGGTAGAAGCCATCACGCAGTGGAAACGTCCGGAGTCAGCTAGCGATATCCGAAGTTTCCTTGGTCTGGCAGGGTACTACCGTAGATTCATACAAAATTTTGCTAGAAT
Organism: Iris macrosiphon; assembly: GCA_036927795.1. NCBI lineage: Eukaryota > Viridiplantae > Streptophyta > Magnoliopsida > Asparagales > Iridaceae > Iris > Iris macrosiphon. Next base: position 22,924,543 of record JAYESA010000007.1, on the reverse strand, counting down.
CGCTTCGCCCTTGACCCAACTCACACGAAAGGGTGCGAAGTTTTCTTGGATGGACGACTGCGAAGCTTCGTTTATGGAGTTAAAGCAGCGCCTCGTCTCAGCCCCAATTCTCACTCTGCCGAACGGACCCGATGATTTCAAAATATTCAGTGATGCCTCGGGTAAGGGACTAGGATGTGTCCTGATGCAACGCGACAAAGTGATAGCCTATGCGTCTCGACAGCTAAAGCCTCACGAGCAGAACTACCCAACGCATGATCTCGAGCTTGCCGCGGTAGTGTTTGCGTTGAAGCTGTGGCGTCACTATCTTTATGGCGTGCCGTGTGAAATTTACACGGACCATAAGAGCTTAAAATACTTGTACACTCAAAAAGACTTGAACCTTCGGCAGCGGCGATGGCTCGAACTCCTTAGCGACTTCGATCTCACGATCAGATACACGCCTGGAAAGGGAAACATAGTAGCTGATGCATTGAGTCGAGTGTTTGTAGGGAGTTTGGTTATTGATGATAGGCTGCGCCGGGATCTTGAATCACTGGGCATCACACTGAAAATAAGATATAAGAAGTGGGCGCAAGTAGCACAGCTGCGCCTCGAACCAGACTTGTTATATAAAGTAAAGGCCGCTCAGAAGGACGACCCATACCTGCAAAAGATTCATGCCCTCATCTTGGCAGGAAAGGCGTCCGACTTTGCAGTGAGCACGGATGGGATGCTTCGAGTAAAGGGAAGACTGTGCGTTCCGAACGACGCGGCCCTCAGAAAAGAGATCCTCACTGAAGCCCATTATGCAAGTTATACTTCTCATCCGGGTAGTACAAAGATATATCGAGATCTTCGCACGACGTTTTGGTGGCACGGCTTGAAACGGAATGTGGCGCAGTTTGTGTCGCATTGCATGGCTTGTCAACGAGTGAAGGCCGAACATCAGAAACCAGGCGGAGAGCTACAGAACCTTGCTATTCCGGAGTGGAAATGGGATGATATAACGATGGATTTTATTGTTGGCCTGCCGAGGACGCAACGAGGACATGATGCCGTCTGGGTTATCGTCGATCGACTCACCAAGTCAGCTCACTTTCTGCCTATCAAATCTACTTGGAGTGCCGACCGCCTGGCTCAGATATACCTCAACGAAATCGTTCGGCTCCACGGCGTGCCCGTAACCATAGTCTCCGATAGAGATGGTCGATTTATATCACGTTTCTGGGGAAGCCTGCAGTCAGCAATGGGGACGAAGTTGAAGTTTAGCTCCGCCTACCATCCACAAACCGACGGCCAAACTGAACGTGTCAACCAGATCCTCGAAGACATGCTGCGACTCTACGCCTTGGACACGAAGACTAGTTGGGACCTTCATCTACCTCTAGCCGAATTTGCTTACAACAATAGTTATCAATCAAGCATTCAAATGGCGCCGTATGAGGCGTTATACGGGCGGAAGTGTAGATCTCCTATCTGTTGGAACGAAGTTGGGGAGCGGCAAGTACTTGGCCCTGAGCTCGTGGAGCAGACCGTCCAGAAAGTTCGGCTGATTTGGGACAGATTAAAGATAGCTCAAAGTCGTCAGAAGAGCTATACTGATGTTCACCGCAGACCGCTAGAGTTTCAAGTAGGAGACCGGGTATTCCTCAAGGTCTCGCCCATGCGAGGGGTCAGCAGGTTCGGAGCAAAGGGAAAGCTAAGTCCACGATTTGTCGGCCCGTTCGAAATACTAAAGCGGGTTGCCTCAGTTGCTTATCAGATCGCCCTACCACCATCCCTAGCTGATGTACATGATATATTCCATGTTTCCCAACTTAGAAAATATGTGTACGATCCAAGCCACGTGGTAGACCTAGGACAACTGAACCTTCAGCCCGACTTGACGTATGTAGAACAGCCGGTCCAAATTTTGGATAGAAAAGAAAAGCTGCTTCGGACCCGTTCGATTCCTCTAGTGCGCGTGCTTTGGCGGAATCACTATGTCGAAGAATCTACTTGGGAGCTCGAATCTGATATGAGGGAAAGGTTCCCCTCATTATTTCTTAGTGGTAGGTTCTATTCCTTAAGTTTCGGGACGAAACTTCCAATTAGTTGGGTAGGATGTGGTGCCCCGTTCCCCCTATTCGGGGAGCGCGGCTAAGAAATACAAGACGGTATCGTTCGATCGGGATAGATTGAATCAAGAACTCATCCTCGTTATGGATTTGTCTCTTCGGAATCGATTCCCATATTCAGTGGACCGTGCCCCAAGGATCGGCTTAGCGGCAGAGTCAGGAGGGACCTCTCCGCTGCATTCTTTGTTGCCTAGTTTTCGCTGTCGCTTGTTGCTTTCGTGCCTTGAATTGGTTTTCGGATTTGCTTGGGTTTTCTTGAACGGTTTTGATGGATTTCATTGCTTTCGTTCTTAGGACTGTACTTCAATTCCGATAAGGGAAAGAGAGGAAGAAGTACTGATCAGCTGTTCGTGTCAATACAGGTGAACCAGCTGTAGAAGTCGCTCGAGCGGACTCCTAAAGCACTTCTTTCCTTCTTCCTTCCAACTACTAAAGTGAGTGGCTACCAACCCGATTAGCTAGCCCTACTTGCTAGTCTTTACATCAAAATCTTGTGTTCGTGCCTTGCCCGATCAAACGATACCAAGTAAATAACTAAAAGATATCAAGATAATAAGGGAATAGACTTGGGAGATATTGCTTGTCAAATAAAACCTGTGAACGGTTACTTACTTATATGCTTGCTCGTTAGGAATGTTCATCATATGCATAAAAATAAGTTAGAATGTATAGTTCTTCTTACAACTGTGCTATGTATAGAACTCTTCTTCAATGCAATAACTCAACAGGAAGACTATGCAAAAGTAGATCTTGCCCTGTTATTGCCCTATGCCTGATATGCCTCAAATGTTAACTTAGTGTACTGCGTTGATCACGGACAACTTGTGCACAAGGTCTTAGTTCCTGCGGACGGTCGCTGGGGCACTGGCACCGATCCGATCCGGACGGAACTCCCGATAGTCGCCTGCTTCGGATCGAGTGGCTTGTGGCGCCTCCTGTTCTCCGCGCCGCACGCCATTCCGTCCTGAGACTAGCCCGTCCATTATGGCAACGTGCCAGTGATCCCCTCGTATATTTAAACCTGTTGCTACTAACTTGTGTCTTCTTGACAGGGAAGGCAAGGTAAGTATTATGCAGGTGGTTCAGACGGGCAGGTAAATGTCACCGGACGGTGGCGAGTTATTTCAATGATTCTATATATATGTCTTGCTATAAAATGATCTAAGGCAAGATAGAAACCCACAAATATGCATGCTTCACTAAAACAACGTGTTAATTGGTACAGTTGGGATAGCTTGCCTTCACCAGTACGTTTCGATGTACTGACCCTCGTTGAAACAGGTTCCCCGCGCTAAGGAGAGCCGAGCGAGGAGCAGGAGACAAACCCCCAATCCAGTCCAGCTGTAGGCACGCCTCGACCGTGCCAACCTTAGAAGCATTTTGAAGAAGAAGAAGTATTTTGAAGTTAGAAGCTAGCCACCAAGCAACCATGCAACTTCGTGGCAAAGCAGTCGTTCCGACCCAAGGTCTTATATTTTGAGTTTAGTAAAGGATGTAATGTACAGGACTGCTATCTCATTTTGTGTCGACACTTTTGTAAGCCCATAGAGGCAATCCTTATGACTCAGTTCAAGGAGTTTGTAATAGATGTTCATATTATCAATAAAAATAGAACTTTTCCATGTTCAATATGTGTTTCAATTATCTGCGTACTCTGAATATGTGCTCGCTATGCGAAACAAAAATACTTAGCCTTGTGCGGTGCGCAACCTAGGGCCGCACGGCGGTCACGCCCGGGGGACGACTATCGATTCCACGGGATCGGGGCGTGACAGTGTGGGCCCCCAATAATACATATGTCATGAACAAGATTAATAAAAGAATAAACTTGCAAAACTAGGCTATAATAACAGCATAAGTCGAGGTAGTAAAAATATAAGTACGCTTGATTATGATGGAGGAAGGTACATAATAATTTAAGTTCACCAAGAAGATCGGTGTTGTGCCTCTACGGTTGCTATACTAATTTCTTGTCTAAATCTAAAGTCAACCAAATGGGTGTATGAGCCTCTAAGTTCTACAGTCTAGATAAACACTAAAGTTTTATAGTCTATATAAACACTATCTCCTTATGCAAGCCTATAGTTGGTGTCATTCCTTTATATTTCATTAATGAGTCAACAGGACTATGTGTTACTAGGTTATGAGGCATACTATCCAACTTACAATAATTTAACTAATAGTATTATTAAACAATATAGTGTATATACCTGGTACAAGGCACCTTCCTACCCCTATCAAGCACGAAAGAAAAGATAAGATTGACGTTGTGAAAGGATCAAGCAAGATGCAATGCAAGCAATCAAATGAGAGTGCAAAATAAAATCAAGGACGGTGATTAAATAAGTGGATGAGATCCTATATTCTAATCCTATGCGCAGGCTTGCTCGGTACAGTAACATAACCGAGACAATATGCTCTCGACCTGCATGGGCCACCACAAAAATATATCACGCCCCAGTCCCAAAATACGTAGGACTAGGAACACGTAAGCATGCCAGCCGTATGGATATAGCAACTCCAATATATGGAAACCATAACCCATACGTACACTGTAATATGAATATCAATCCACAAGTGGTTTAAAATGTATCATAAGTCACAGGGTACAATCTAAATCTCATCCACAGAAAATCAATATAAATGAATAACCAGCATCTATATAACTAGATCTCAACACAAGTATCTAAGGATGATAGTTTGATGGAAACAAATCCACTACCAACTCGAATGGAAAAGTACAGCACAATAAACACAATGCAAGAACACCAGCTAACAATCATGGGCTCGGAGAGAAGTCATCCTCGAAACATATGTAACCATCCGAATCTGCGCTCATACAAATACTCAAGAACAGATACACCTGGCAGAGGACCAGGTCCTCAGAGGGACGTAACAAGATACAGAAAAGTGGGCCAACTTGAATACAGTAAACATGCATATAATTTGAAAATAAATAAGTACGCTGTACAAGATAATCTATATGAATGCAAATGAGGACAACTTTTCGACGTATGGGCAATGATAGTCTACTCGATCTAAGCCTCACAACTCACACACCCGTCTAGAACATCAGAAATCGACATACCTCTGGGGTAGCGACCAGCGCGACACACGCCCGTAGTGCGAACTATATACTACGTTTACCAGAGTGGTTAAAAGCCCATACGCCTAATAATTGTCCTCTCATGATACTAAGTGTCAAGTGTGTCTCAACATACATATAATAGATAGTAATGACTGAAAGAAAACACACATGCAATGCATATACAGAAATATAAATAGCATGAAAAGTACTGTAAGCAATTTGGCAAGGTATCTTGCCTGGTCTGAAAAGGATGAAGTCCCAACTCAAGGCGTCGTCCGATCTACCCGTCACATAAATTAAACAAGTTAGGTTACAAAAGTGGGTGAATAGTTTTCGCTATTTTAATCTATTTTAACTCTGAATAAAATAACCTAAATTAGTATTTTAATCTTATTATAATCTGATTTTATTGTTAAGCTCTAATTTTGGTCCAAAGAAAGTCAACTTTAAGGATTTGTGATCCGTGGCACGCAAATCGAGACAATCCGTTGACCAAAAAGTCAACCGACTCAAATCCTGGATTTGTGTGTAGAATCCTATATATTTCAATGCTACTGGAATCTACAATTTCATAAAATCATAAGTCGGTAAAGAGTTATGGCCACAAGGACGCACAGATGATAATTTTTAGTAGTTTTCTATTTACGTCTATGTTGCACAAATTTTACAGTAGACTAAATTTACATATTAAATTCTATAAAAATAATTTTATAAAATTTTATCATGTTAGATTTTCGAAACTTCAAACGGCTCGTAATTCCGAGTTCGGGATCTCCCGTAATCTCAAAAACACCAAAATGCGTCTGATTTCGGACAACTGACACTTTTAGAATTTTCTGAAAAATAGGTTTTGAAATTATTAAAATATTTTATATATTCAGAAAACTAACCTTGATATGATTCTAACAAAAAAAATTGGAGCGCGTTTGGAGTCCGGAGCTAGGAGATATCGTCTTTTTAAGTCGTCATAACTACTAGAAAATGAGGCTGAATTTATGACGAATTTTGACTATTTTTGGACGAAAAAGAGAGGAATTTGGGAAAGAAAAATATGAAGGATGAGGTATTTATAATGGTGAATACTACTTAATTAAATACGACTAGGATTGGTTAATTTGTATAGGATTATGATGAATTTAAATAAGGATAGGATATGCATGAAGTTGTTTTTCTAGTAGGTTCAGGATTTGAATTAATTTAAAATAGAGTTTGAATTTATCTCAATATTTATAATCTTAAATATAATTAAAGATAATACAAATAATTTTTAAAATCTTATTAATATCTATTAACACTAAATTAGCATCTATCTAATATTAAGACTATATATATCCAAATAAATCCTAAATAATTTTAAAAATCTAAATAAATTTCTTAAAATTCTAAATAAATTACAGAAAAATATAATTAAATATTTTAAACTAAAATAAATATTTGGTAGGAACAACATGCAAGTATGGTCGTATAGTAAATCATAGAAGTCCTAGAAATTTATGTTTTCTAAGTTTTAATTACCAAAAATTCTAGAAAAAATCTCCAAAAATCTAAAATAACCTAAAATAATTCTAAATAAATATTTATATAAGTAAATATATTAAGAAATTTATTTTCTAATTAACTAAGAGAATACTCTAAAGAAATTTAATATCTATAATAAATATAATAATATAAAATACACACAAAATATCTATTTTTGGTGAGGGGGTTTACAAAGTCATACCAAATCATGCATGCCATCGGTAAAAGCACGCAAAGTAGAATCATCTACGGATCTATTCTTGAACCTTTGCTCCTCATATTGGTATACTCGGTTGCTCATAAGAGGGCATCCCCACCATTGTCTATAGTCCAGGTTACCAATGTCTGCATAATGTAAACAAAATTTTAGTAAACTATTTACACTAAATCAATACGAATAATGAGTAACTTAGAACTTACATTCCTCAGCAGATCTTAGGCCGGGAGACATGTCCCTCACGCTATAATTCTCGAACCGATTATTCCAATCAGCAACGAGACCAAGAATTCATTGTATTGTATTTACTGCCTCATAACCGATTCGTTGTATTGCATTTGCTGCCTCATAACCGACTGGATCTCACAAATTTTGTCAAATTTGCATATAAAAAGGCTAGAGTAGCAGCTCCCTATGCATGCTGAGTAGGTTTTGTTAAATCATCCAATAATGGTAGAAGCTGCACATTTACCATATTTTTTGATGCATCAGAAAATAGAATTGTACCACATAAACAGAGCAGATACGCTCTATTGCAACGAATGACCTAAAAATATTAAGTGTTATATAAACACTAAATTAAGTCATAAACAAATCTTACTAATTAAAATGCATACCCATATTTTATCTACATCAACCACCCGTCAATAGTGTAATGTAGGTCCATGAAGTTGCCACGAAGCCATGTAAGTTTTACAAAATTGTCGTCTTTTATACCAGATGGAGGGGTAATACCGAGATACCTTCTGATCAGATCATATTCCTTTAAGTGCGGATCAAAATATATAATGTCACCTTTAATAGGTAACCCTAGTATATTTGCCACATCAAATAGGGTGATCGTCATCTCGCCGAATGGGAGTTGGAAAGTGTTGCGTTTGTAGTGCCCCGTTCTCCCGGTGCGGGAAGCGCGGCTAAGAAACACAAGATGATATCGTTCGATCGGGATAGATTGAAACAAGAACTCGTCTTCGTTATGGATTTGTTTCTTCGGAATCGATTCCCATATTCAGTGGACCGTGCCCCCGGGATCGACTTAGCGGCAGAGTCAGGAGGGACCTCTCCGCTGCTATCTTTTATTGCCTCGGTTTTCGATGTCGCTTGTTGCTTTCGTGCTTTGAGTTGGTTTTGGGATTTGCTTGTTTTCCTTGAACGGTTTCGATGAGTTTCATTATTTTCGTTCATTGAACTGCACTTCAATTTCGAGATTGGAAAGAGTGGAAGAAGTATTGATCGAGATATTCGTGATGCAGGTGAACGAGCAGTAGGCGGCTTACGAGCAGAGTCGTGAAGCGCCTCTTTCCTTCTTCCTTCCAACTGCTAAGTGAGTGGCTACCATCCCGATTAGCTAGCCCAACTTGCAAGTCTTCACACCTAAAACTCTTGTATTCTTGTTGCCCCGATCAAACGATACCTAGTAATAAATAAAAGATACCAAGATAAAAGGGGAATAGACTTGGTACATTATGCTTGTCAATAAACTTCGTGAACGGATACTTAATTGCATGCTTGTTCGTTGGAATATTTTATCATATGCATTAATACAAGATAGAATGCATACCCTTATTTAAATTATGCAATGTATCGAACTCATCCTGAATGCAATGAATTGAACAGAAAGACTATGCAAAATAGATCTTGCCCTGTTACTGTCCTGTGCCTGTTATTGCCCTGAATTGCCTCAACTGCTAACTTAGTGTATTATGTTGATCACGGACAACTTGTGCACAAGGCCTTAGTTCCTGCGGACGGTCGCTGGGGCACTGGCACCGATCCGATCCGGGCGGGAACTCCCCTGTTTAGTCACCCTGTGGAAGGACGGAATGGCATGCAGCACATCCTGTGCTCTCGCTGCATACCATCCTCGTCAGCGACTAAAATTGGTCCATTATAGCATCCAGCCAGTGATCCCCTGTATATTTAAACCTGTTGCAAACTAACTTGTGTCTTTGTGGCAGGGAAGGCATGGTAAGTATTGTGCAGGTCGTTCAGACGGGCAGGTAAAAGTCACCGAACGGTGACAAGTTCTTTTTAGTAAATTCTATATGCTGCTTACTTGTAAATGAACTAAGGCAAGATAGAAACCCACAAAATATGCATGCTTCATTAAAATAACGTGTTGATTGGTATAGTTTGGTTAGCTCGCCTTCACCAGTATGTTTCGACATGCTGACCCTCGTTGAAACAGGTTCTCCGCACTAAGGTGAACCGAGCGAGGAGCCGAAGTCGTCTTCCCGATCCAGTCCAGCTGTAGGCGCATCCTGATCGCGCCATCCTTGAAGCATTTTGAAGCAGGAGCTTGCAACTCTTCATACACAATGCAGCTCCGTGGCAAAGCAGTCCTCCAGCCCGGAGGTCTATACATTTTGAAGTTTAGTAAAGGGATGTAATGTACAGGACTACTATCTCATTTTGAGTTAACACTTTTCCATGTTTCAAATCTGTGTTTCAATTTATCTGCGTACTCTGAATATGTGCTCGTTATATAAAATACTTTAGCCTTGTGCGGGCGCAATCCCAGGCCCGCACGGCATCACGGTTCGGGGGACGCCCCAACGATTCTACGGAATCGGGTCGTGACAGCGTTCAGGCCACCAACGCTCCGCAAGACTTACAACTAAATGAAGATCGTGGATTAAATATCTAACACGATCTATATAGTAGAATCCAAAGGATTCCACCAAAGCCTTTTGGACAGAATTTAGCTCCCACGTATGATAATTTCTTTCGGTCCGCCAATGTACATGGATCCGGATTCATAAACCAAGATCATGGTCGTATAACTATAAAAAAATATGCATTATATTTTGTGTGTAAATTACTTAACTTGCAAACTTATAATTTAAAAAATTACCTCGCTAGTAAATATCCGACTAAATATGTGGTCTTCACATTGCTTAATAATAAGGTCGGTAGTCGGTCGAACGGAAATATGACCGTCATTTTGGTTAGCCATCTACAAAAAAAATTATACGGAGAAGGGGGAGTGCTGTGAGGAGGAGAAGGAGAAGTGCGGTGAGGAGAAGAAGGAGGAGTTGGAGTTTATTTATAGGAAGAAGGGGGAGCTTTTGGAGGGAGGGGAGGGGGGAAGTTGAGGGGAGAGGGGGTCTCCGAGGAGAAGGGGGTCTCCGAAGAGAAGGCGGGGGGGGGGGGGGTCTCCGAGGAGAAAGAGTATTGGAGGGAGAGGGGCCCGCCAACTGAGTTGGCGAGCTTTCCTAGAGGGCGAGTTATTCTCAAACTCTGGGCGCCGCCAACTCAGTTGGCGAGTTGTCCCTCTCCCTGCAATTCTAATAAACATCTCCCATTTTGCGCAATTATCTGATAATTTATCACTTTATTTGAAAAAAACCGTTTTCTGGTAGTTCCTCTTAATCAAGTATATTGCAACACCTTTACAAAGGCTTTTGATAAGGGCACTACATACTTTACTTAGGGCTAGCCCAGGATTGGGGCTAGCCCATTAATGAATAGAGTTTACTCATACTAGCCTAAAAGTTTACTCATATTAGCCCAAACTTTAAACCCTCCTCTCAAACCCTCCAAACCCCACCAGAGCCCTCCCCCCTCCTCCCTTTCTTGCCGAAGCCATCCTCCTCCACTTCCTCCTTCTCCTCCTTGTCGATGGCTTCCAAAGTCTCGAAAGAATCAAGGTACAATTCTTCCTTCTCCTTGTTCTAATGCATTTAGAAAATTTTCCAAAATTTTTAAAAATTTCTATTGCATTTCAAAAATTTTGAGTGGTTATCTTTCCATTCTTCAAATGAGGGCATACAAGTCTTTGCTACAATTTGTGGTTATCTTTCCATTCTTCAAATTTTGAGTGGTTATCTTTGCTACAATTTGTATTCTGAGACATGTAAAACTAATAAGTTTGAAAATTTGACTTGTAAAACTTTGCTACAATTGATTATTTTTTAAGTTTGGTACAATCTGCTACAATTTGTGTTTTAAGTTTGCTACATACAGTTGTTAAATGTGCAGAGGCAGGGGCTAAAAACTTGGACTGTCAAATTCTGGACAGTCCTGAAAGCTATCAGGACTGTCAAAAAATTGACAGTCCTAGTTTTATATAAAATTTTGCAGAGACAGTGGGTTCAAATTAGGACTGTCAAAATTTTGACTGTCCTCATAGCTTGTAGGACTGTCAAAATCCTGACAGTCCTACTTTTATATATATTTTCCAGTGGGTTAGATTTAGGTTAAGATTAGGACTGTCAGAATTTTGACAGTCCTCTTAGCTTGTGGGACTGTCAAAATTATGACAGTCCTCATTGCTTGTGGGACTGTCAAAATCCCGGCAGTCATAGTTTTACATATAAATGTGCAAAGACAGTAGGTTAAGATTAGGATTATCAGAATTTTGACAGTCCTAATTTCTTGTAGGACTGTCAAAATTCTGACAGTCCTAGTTTTACATATAAATGTGCAGAGACAGTGGGTTAAGATTAGGACTGTCAGAATTTTGACAATCCTCTTAGCTTGTGGGACTGTCAAAATTTTGACAGTCCTCATTGCTTGTGGGACTGTCAAAATCCTAACAATCCTAGTTTTACATATAATGTGCAGAGACAGTGGTTTAAAATTAGGACTGTCAAAATTTTGACAGTCCTAATTTCTTGTAGGACTGTCAAAATCCTGACAGTCCTAGTTTTATATAAAATTTTCAGTGGGTTAAAATTAGGACTGTCAGAATTTTGACAATCCTCTTAGCTTGTGGGACTGTCAAAATTTTGACAGTCCTCATTTCTTGTGGGACTGTCAAAATACTGACAGTCCTAGTTTTACATATAAATGTGCAGAGACAGTGGGTTAAGATTAGGACTGTCAAAATTTTGACAGTCCAGTTAGCTTGTGGGACTGTCCAGAATTTGATAGTCCTAGTTTTATACATATTTTGACTCATTGCACAACATACAGTTAAATATACAGTTATAGTTTTATTTCTTTCATTGCACAACATACAGTTCAATATACAGTTCAACATACATGGCTCATTGCACAACATACAGTTCAATATACAGTTCAACATACATGGCTCATTGCACAACATACAGTATAAGATGTATCAATCGATTAGAATATCAAAGTAGTCCTTCGACAAGATTTTTGGATCCTCCATCTTCATCATCTTCTTATAGGCAGCAATTGCATTCGTGTAGGGTATCGTCCATGCGATCGCTTTCTCTGGTGCGTGTTTATACCAAAGCGTAGAAGGTGGAGGAATAAATGACCGATTAACCTATGTGCTTCGGAACAACCGACATGTTCTTCGGAAGGACCGGAGTGCATATTTAATGGATTGCATGATCGGACTTCTTCATCGAAGATAATTTCATGCATCGCTCCTACAATTGTCAAATAAAACTAAATCTTTTTGTGACAATCGCAAAACTTATTCATCGTATGTTGTCGAAGACATACCGGAAGAATATTCGTTGGACAATCACCAAAGCAAAATTTTCTTCCACTTGAGACCACAACTATCAAATTCCAAATTTAGGATTAGATTTTTGGACTTGGAGAATGAGAGTTTCTTCATGTGAGGGTGAAAAACAAAGAATAGAAATTATTTTTACTTATATAGCTTGGTGTGGACTAGCCTTAAGTAACTTTTAGGGATAACAAACTTGTAATTTTTGGTAAAATTTTAATAGGCTAGCCCCAAATAAAATGTGTAGTGCCCTTATCACAAGGGTTTACAAAATATACCAAAAAATATATATTAAGTTCCGTACACTCTTAATCAAATATACTAAACGTCTTAGTTCACCATTACAAGTTTGGTTGCTGGACGCTACATGAAACTGAACGAAAATGATCGAAAAAGCTTTATTTATTAACATGCTTGCTTTGAGATAGCAATTCCCCCGCCTCCTGCACACGCGGACTTCTGCTCTCTCCATACTCGTCAAGAACACACTATCTACGGATCCTACAAAACAAAGTATCTAAGAAGAATCAGAGTGGCTGCAGAAGAATAACTGGGTTGGAAATATGATCAACTTCTATGCTTAGTTAGAATATTCACCAACATAATCAAGCTCAAGACCAAAATTATCTTTAGGACTCCTACCAATTGGAAGGATTGTAAAAAAATTTAACAATCCTAGAGATAATATGATGTTCATTGAACAACATATTTTTTTATGACTGTCAAAATTTTTGATAGTCCTACAAATTAGAAGGACTGTCAAAAATTTTGACAGTCCTGAATAAAATATGATGTTTATTGAACAACATATTTTTTTCAGGACTGTCAAAAAATTTGATAGTCAAAAATATCGGAAGTCCTGACTATAGATATGACTGTCAAAGTTTCAACAGTCCATCATCGTCTCCGTCGCGACTGTGGCGAATTTTAGAAGTTTGAAACCCTAAATTGAATTCGAAACTTCGAAAATCCGTCCAAAATGAATCATAAACCAAAATTTAGTTACTAGAAGATAAAATTTAGGCATGAACATAAATTGAGAACAATATTTGAAATTTGGGAGAGGAAAGGAAAAAAAAGAGTTAGCTTTTATACTATGTAGTGGACAGCCCCAAACAATTTTTTCGGAGTGACAAATTTGTAAAAAAAAAAAAAAAAATTTAGGTAGTCCTGAGTAAGTTTTGTAATGCCTTTATAAAAATATCTTTTAATACAAATGTTGTATATTTTCAATACCATACCTTTATCGAAATATTAATTTTATTTTGACATATTTATAAAATTATAATTTAAACAATAGTTGGATATGCACATAAAGTTTTGGAAGTCCTAACAATAGATATGACTGTCAAAATTTTGGTGGTGATAATATATAGAAGTCTATCTATTAATATTGTCAAGATTGTGGTAGTCCTATCTGCTGGAATTGTTGATGAAATTTTTTTTTTTTACAAACATCATTACTTTGCTCTTAATTCCATACCGTTTTCAACATTGATATGACCTATTAATCATTGCTTAAATCATCCAATAAATTTTATTAACACCCTATTAAAACCTATGATTAAGGGTTTCCTATATAACCTTCATAAGGTTGTGTTGTTTGTATGAGAAATGAAAAAGAGCAACACACCACTCCATCTATTCATCCTCCTTAACAAATCACAACTCTTTTCTTTTCTTTTCTTTTCTTTTCCATTCCAATTTTTTTCTCCTTTGGACAAAGTTATGTTCGGATCGTTCTTCCAAAATAAATGTACGATGACGAAAAGTCGATAATTTTTTTTTTTTTTACCACTAGAAAAATTCAAGAAAATATCTGCACATAGTCCTCGAATAAATTCTTAGGACAGTGCTTCGTGCGCGATTTTTTCGTAGACCGGTAAATCTAACTCATTGTTATTTTTGTTTTCATGAATCGAAGATAATATTTTTCAATAATCTAAGAGTTTATTCTTTTTATTCTATTATCATTGAAACAAATTTTAATATTATGTTTGATTTTTAAAATATATTCCATTAGATAAATATTTCTTTTTTATCCAATAATATAACCTCAGTCTATGCTTAAGGCAACAGATATTGTAAGCTCTGTATTGAAGTGTCCCTGTGTGGTGTTTCCGTCCATGTTTAGCTGAGGTTGTTGAAGAACTTGCCAACCTTATTGAAGAAAAATCATGAAGCTTATTATTATTATTATTATTAATTTTTTTTTTTTTTGGGTGCTAGTTGATTTTGCTCCACTAAAAGTACCACTATATGATTGTGTCATCTATGCTGTTCTGATTGATTTCCATGATGTGTATGGTAATGTGCCATTATAATTGTAGTGAAGCTTTCTAAATTTTCTTGTCTATAGTCCATAGTAAATGCACAAGCAGATATTCTAAGCATGTATTTTGTAGAGCAATCTAGGAGATGCTGCAGAACCCACTATTAACTCATGACAAGGTTAACGATGGCAGACCTTGTAAGTATGTCCTACATCTCAACCTTTTTATTGCTTCTCTGCAATTGCTAGTCAGTGTTCTTCTTAAATAAATAAATAAATAAATTGTTTCTAATGACAAATAGGATATATATTCTTAACAGGATATATACCAAATGAAATATTGCAAAAGTGCATTAAGTTGATGAATCAATGCATAATATATATTCAATTGTTATAATAGTGTATTTGGTAGGTATTAAGGTGCCTAAAAGATATATGGATTGTTTGCAGTATCTACCATAAATGGAGATACATGCGACATAGATTTAAGCTTTTCTCCTATTGTAAAATCTTTGCTATCAGCTTATTTTTTTTGATATTTGTCTTATTTAGAGTAATATAACTACTTTCTAAATGGTGGAGTATTTCTCATGGTTGGTGCAAAACTCTGTGGCCAAGATGCAACTCATGGTTTGAAGTGTATACTACTGAATATTATATAAAGATAATCTATTTTGAATTTGAAAGATGTGTCAATTCTTGGTATTCATTAGTATAAACTTCTTAAAGGATATAAATATTGCCAACTATCCATATATTCTTCTAATTTTGTGTTATACCTTATGACATTTGTGGCAATTTAATGTCGCAATTAACTTGTGACGTTGTAGAAATACTTAATTGATTTATTTTTCAAAAAGAGGGTACATATATAAAAGGAGGCTAGCCTCCTCCTTACTTTCTATCCAATGTGGGACTAAATAAGTTTCCATAACTCAACACTCCCTCTCAAGATGGGCGATAGATATCAATCATCCCCATCTTGTTACAAAAGATGTCAAACTCTCTAGAACGCAAACCTTTAGTTAAACAATCAGCTAATTGTTCCGCTGATTTCACATAGCTCAAAGTTAAAACTTTTATATTCAACTGCTCCTTGATGAAGAACCAATCAATCTTCACATGTTTCGTACGATCATGCTATACTGGATTGTTTGCAATATCAATTACCGATTTGTTGTCACACCAAAATTACAGGGAGTCTTATCTAAATAAACGCATCTCAGCCAACAAGCTCTTTACCCACATCATCTCGCATATGCTAACTGTCATAGCCCTATACCCGGCCTCAGTTGTAGACCTAGCCACTACATTTTGCTTCTTGCTGTGCCAAGATACAAGATTGTCTCCAACAAAAATACAGTAACCTGTAGTGGACTTGTGATCGTTCATAAAATCCGCCCAATTGGCATCACAGACAACTCTCAGATGTCTAAAACTTCTGAACCATAACCCCTTTCCTAGACTTCTTTTAATATACCTGAGAATTCTGCAAACTGTCTCCATATGCTGCTCTCTGGGATCATGCATATATCTACTCACCACACTCACGGCATAAGTAATATCAGGTCTCGTATGACATAGATATATAAGCCGACCAACTAATCTTTGATATTGCTCCTTACATACCGGATCACCACCCTCAGCACACAACTTGTGATTCTGCTCATAGGGGTCGAAGCAACTCTGCAACCCACATTCATGTCTCTGAAAGAAGGTCCAGAGCATACTTTTGCTGAGAAATTACTATACCCTTTCGTGAACTTGCAATTTCAATTTCGAGGAAGTACTTCAACTGCCCCAGATCCTTAACTTCAAATTCCTCTCCAAGTCTTTTCTTCAGCCATAGGATCTCCTCAGTATCGTCTTCAGTAATTACAATATCATCAACATAGACTACAAGAAAGGTGATACGAGTCTTGGAGTGCCTATAAAATACAGTATGATCTCCATTGCACTGCCTATACCCCATACCATAGTCTGCAAGCCTTAATCTATCAAACCATGCTCTCGGAGACTGCTTTAGCCTATACAATGACTTCTTCAATTTGTATACCTTCTCCGTTGCTTGTGAATTAGCAAAGCCTGGTGAAATCTCCATATGCACCTCCTCCTGAAGATCTCCATACAAAAAGGCGTTCTTGACATCTAGCTGATGTAGTTGCCAATTGAAGTTGGCAGCACATAACACCAACACTCGCACAGTGCTCATCATTGCTACTGGAGCAAATATCTCGTCATAGTCAATACCATAAGTTTAGCTATAGCCTTTAGCAACCAATATGACATGTGTGTGTTAAAGTATGTGTCTTTGAGTATCAGACAATCATGTTTGTAACAGTGTCATAGGATATTGGGGCTTCATAAAAATGGTCAGGGTGTGTCTGGTTACAGGTAAGGTGGACAGTGTGTGTGTATGTGTGTGTGTGTGTGTGTGTGTGTGTGAAGTGCTTGCCTGTGTGGTGGAGTTCCTGTAAGGGGGTGTGCACTGAAAGATGTTGCAGATAGATAAGGACTCGAGTGTAAGTCCATTATGAGAGAGGGGAGAGGCAGTGCTTGGAATGCAAACAAGGAGTTGCAGCAACCCTTTTGCAGGCGTTACAATGCACCGGGAAGCTTGGGTAGTAGAGGTGCTTGAGCACTGACAATGTTGGAGGATTATGGTTCAGTTGTAATTGGTACAGAGCTGTGCAACAACAATTAGTAGAAGCAGCAGTTGCTTAGAACTTGGTTGCCTAAGTGGGTATTAGTGTTTGCAAAGGCTCGGGACTGAACTGTGTGTTATGGTGTGTATGGTTTGGGTTCATTGGTTGAGGATTATTGGTGAGGGTTAAAGTGTGTTGGTATCCTATATGATACCAAATTGGTATACCATGGTTGGTAGAGTGTCAGTCATGAGAAGTGGTGTCTGAGATGGAGTGTTCAGTGTTCATATGGGCATATTTAGAAAGGAGCAGGTATCAGTAGCAGTGGTTAGTAACAACTGTTGCTGGTAACTGTTTATGTTGCAATCCCTAATTGATGGACTGTAAGGGCTCAGTTGGGTGAGGGCTCGGGTAGATGGCCAGGAGTATATGGGATGATGTTGTATCAGATTTGGATAGCTTGGAGTATAGGTTAGTGATGGCTATGGGAAATCGTGTGTATCTCACATATCTTGATATATAGTATATGAGATACCATGATGCCAATATGTGCTAATTTAGGGTATCAAGGTAGTAGCAAGGATATGGTTTATAGGCTAAGGCATTGAGGTAAACTGAGGTATTAGGATACTAAGTAGAGATATGAGCTAAACTAAAATACAAGATATAAGATACCTAAGTTAGTAAGGTATTGATAGTTAATGGAGATTAAGTTGTGAGGTATTATTGTGATGTGAGGTAAGGGTATCATGTGGGTTGGTTATGAGTAAGGTTTGATACTAGGATATTGATATAAGTATTAGTATATGATAACTTGATAGTAAAGGTGTTAGGTAGTGGTATTGAGGTACCCATATATCAATAGTAGTACTGATACTAAGATAATGTAGATGGTAGTTATTAACTAGTATAAGGTAATATGTATATTACTTAGTATTATTAAGGTTCTTGATAAAGGCACTGCAAAGATGACTCGGTTTGTCCCAAATTTTTTTTAAATTTTTTTACTTAATATTTTACTCAGGGATAGTCAAAAAATTTATTTAGGACTGTCAAAATTTTGACAGACCTTCCAATAGTTTAGACTGTCAAAATTTTGACAGTCCTAAATAATTTATGCAATTCAATAGACTATCAAAATTTTGACAGTCCAACCTATTGAAAGGACTGTCAAAATTTTGAATGTCCTAAATAAACTTTTGGACTAGTCCTGAGTAAAATTTCTAGTGAAAAATTTAGAAAAAAAAATTGGGCCAGCCTGAGTGTATTTTGTAGTGCCTTTATCATCAGTCAATTATTAACTAGTATATGTATATAGGTTATATATATTGATATTAGTAGATATGGTAACCTAGTACATAGTATTAGATAGTATGGCTAATATCCTTAAGATATTGACCGAAAAACTAGTACAACCTAGAATTAACTCGTTTTACCTAGTTTGACTATTTTGGCCTAGTTTGACCTAGAGCTGGCTTGAAGACCTAGAATTTAATTATTTTAACTCCATTATCTTTCTTAAATACTGTGTTGACATGATATTCCATTTATAGGTCTTTGAGGCACTGATACGAATATTATTTGATACATTACCCCGGATTACTGGCGAGTACATTATCTGATAGTTTTATGTTTATGATATCTTCTATGTTTATTATATTTAGTGTAGATATCCTTGATTTTTTGACATGTGGTTACACGAATTGGTATTTTATGGATCCCGTCATGAGATATTATTTTCTGTTGGACCATGTACATGCCTTGTGATTCCTGTATATGCCATATAATTTATGTACATGCATAGATACCGATTCTGAGAAGGTTGGCCCCCTGATCTGCGAATCATATATCGTAACATGTTATGGTTGGATACACTATACTAGTCGAGGGTTGGGGAGTGTTAGTTAGATATGTGATCATACCCATCATGTACAAGTATTCATGTACAAGTATCATGCTAGTGTTAATCATATACCTCACGTATGATTAGCCAGACTATGATTCCTGTATAAGTTCCCAAGTCGATCACATGTCGAAGCTAGTACTCACTCACTTAGTTAGTTGTATTATCTGACTCTTGTATATAATGCTCTTCTCTCTTGTATTATTTACAGCTTTTCTATATCCTGTATATTTCTTGTTCTTGTTCTAATTATCTTGTATTTCTCTCTATTTACTGTTATATAGTCTTTATCATTTATTGGAACTGCTGTTAGAGATGTATTTCGCTCCATTTTTGACTGAATAATATTTTTTAGTAATTATTGTGCTCTCCATCTCGGGATTTCAGAGTGATGCTATAGGAATGACTGCTTTTACACTGTGGACTTGAGGTGACATTTTTAGAGATCAAGGCTAGTGTTTCTTTTCCAGATCATATCTAGTTTTATTTCTTTAGAGTGTTATCTGGATTATCTTCTCATTCATTCTTCCTTTAGATTATTGTGATTGAGTATTCATATTGATATAGAGATGACTTTATAAATTCTGAATCATTATTGTTTGATAGTGTTGTATCCTAGACAGCGTTCTACCGTCGATGCTGCGGCGTAGACTGGACGTATCCACGTATTCGTGCCCCTATATCAGGTGCGGGTCGTGACACATTTTTGTGGTGGCCCATGCAAGTCAGGCTTCACAATTAATGCGATATCGTAGTAGTGCAACGACGTAGTTTTACTACTGCGAGCCTGCGATAGGATCTAGGATTGCTAGGATGAGAGAATACTCTATCACATCTAGAAAATTCCATACTCATTTGCTTTTTGAATATTTTTTTGATTCTTGAATATTTGTTCTTCCTTGTAAACATTTGAATTCTTATTTTTTGAAAATCATTATCTATCCATCTATATCCTCGAAAATGATGACATTATGACACTCTTGAGAGTGAATTGATGATGATAGTATGATGCTCATAATCTATAGTGAATGGAGAATGATAGCAAACATAACATATAAAATCGGAGAAATTTATAGAGGTTGCATGAATCAGGCTTAATAATAATGATCAAGAAGGACAAGAGAATGAATTAGAAGGATTGATGACTGAGCTTTGGATTGTCAATACTTTAAAGTTATAACTTATAAAGACAAATTGATAAATACTGAATATAGGATTTTAGGGAAGATGGTAAAATATGGATTTGAAATTCTAAGTGGTTATGTGCGAAATGGCTTAAATATTTATAATATAATGTTGAGGATCACTAGAACAAACGGAGGAGGATCTTGAGATTGGTGGTATTATGTAAATGATAAAAGATAGCAAAAATCAAGAAGAATATAAGAAAAATGAAGGCTAGGTTGAGAATTATCAGTCTCCTTACATAAAGGCATTTTGAGAGTATGAATATCGAGAAGTGAATAGAGGGTACACTTTAAATATATATTGGGTCTAATTTATATTTTCAAGAATCGAGAAAGCATTGAGGATGATGTCAAATTTAAATTTTATGAATTAGAATTATTGGAATGTGGTATAAAGGGAGACATGAGATTATTGATTTTTTTTGGATATAATTTTAATTGGAAATGATAATCGACAACAAGGTTATGAATTGAGGGAATTTTTATCATGAGGTTAAATTGGTAGATGAAGATTGGAAGATTATAATTATTTCGAGGACAAGGTTTAATTTAGTAACATATGTTATTGAGGAAGGATATGAGAAGTTGACAGAAACGTGAATATTGAGAATTTAGTAAACTTGGAATGCAAAGAGTAATTCGAGATTAAATGAAGGAATTGAAATTGAGGATACAAAATTGACTCAAGATTATGGATTAGCTAAAGGCACAAATTGAGGAAAGTGAAATTTTTTAGAATTGACGGTGAATTAAAGAATCTGGTAGAGGATCACAAGATTATATGAAAGCAAAGGAATGAGTCTTTGATGAACGGTTAGTTCTGAGGAAAATCGAGCATATTTTCTAGAACAAGTTCTCCACCATCTATCCTATCTTTCTGTAACTCCCTTCTTGTATTGATTTATACCAGGTTAATTATAAAGTTTTTCTATATCAATTTGACTATATTATTGTCTATCCTAGTAGTGCTATTCTTATTAGGGTATTGAGGAGTAGTTCATAGGTGGATCTTTGGTAGAGACTGCAAGGTCTATGACAAGTGAGAGCGTGAATGAGTATAAAGGATAATAAATACAATCAAGGATTCAAATTTTATGGTGCTAAAAAAATCGTGGTGAATATTGAATATGAGTGGCTTACATGATTAAGAAAAAATTGAAGGATAACTAAGATAAGTTTTGGGTTAAATAGAAGTTGCTAAAACTTGATAAATTTTAATATGTGCATATTCAAGTGAGAGAGGAATTATATTGGAGATAAATTAGATGGGAATTCGAATAATGAGGGTATTCAAGAGTAATGAAGAAAACGGTACCAAACACTGAATTGAGATTCGACAAGTTGGATGGATCAAAACAAAGTTTTGAAGTGGTAGGGATTATGAAATGAGGTAAAGTAATTTCTAAATATGAATTGAGGTAAACTAGAGGTTAAGCTACAAGAAAGAAATATTGGTAGTTAATTAGTGAATCAGGACAATAATACCATATATCGGAGGATAGTAGGTATAAGACAATAAAATAAGGTACGAGATGTTTGACTGGGAGAACATACAAGTAGCTAGAATCTTGAAATGGATACGATGGATTTGGGAAATCAAAGAGGAATTGAATTTTGAAAGATGGACACCTTTATGGACAAGATTGAAATTTGGGATAACTATATCTTACAAGAATTGCAATTGATGATAGCAGATAGTAAGGGTAACTAGAAACGATAAAGAGAAAATATTGATGGATAAGGTAAAGTGATTCCCACAGGGTTCATGAGAGTTTTAAATATTAAGGATGATAGATTAGAAAGATATGACAAGAGCTAATGTATTAAGGACAATGTAGAGAATTGAACGGGGAGCTTTAAGATCAGTCTAAAAAAGTAATCAAGGTTTCGTGGAACATAATGATTGAGTGATATTGTGAGGAGAGGAGATGTGTAAGCATTATCTTATATTAGAGCCATGTGGTATGCCTTATTTCTTGATTATGCTTGTGATGTCCTAGTGCTAGTTCTTCCTTAAATTTCGAGAACAAAATTTTTCTAACGGGGGTAGGATTATAAATACCACTTTTTTGGAGATGAGTATTTTTGTCATTTCATAATTATTTAATTATTGTGCATGTTAATTATTTAAATATTATATTTATTATTTAGTTTTAGTGGGCTAGACTAATCACTAGACTTATTTTAGTGGATCTAACTAGACTTGACATGACAACTTGGACAAATGGTTAGACTAGTCATATTGGACCCAACTTAAGTTAACCACTTTCATTAATTAGAATATTAGAGTAAACCTTCATTAGGGAGAGAAGCTTCCAATAGTTAAACCTCTTCATGACAACCCACTAGGGGTATTCTAGTCCTTACACCTTACTTCGACAAGGGGTTGGTGGCCGGCCCTATAAGTGGGGAGAGACTTTCTCTCTCCTCTCATTTATTCATTCTATAATTTTCCTAATTAGTGTTCTTCCACAAATAGCTCCATCTCTCCACCAAATTCTTCACAAATTACTCCCAATCTCTTCCATTATCAACATCTAAGGAGCCTAGAAGCTTGGATTTGCAAGAGCACTTGGAAAGAAAGGCTTTAGACAAGAAGCTTGTGTTCAAATTGTGTCCACTTGGCTTTGCATTAGGAATCCATCTTCCAATAGGTATAATTCTGATTTTTCCTTTAATTTAGACTCTAATTCAAATATTTGACCATTATGAACCCTTCCAAGACTTAGGACTACCCATAGAAAGATGTTCTAGGCCCAATTGACTTGTATTATGACTTCTACATTGGTTTTTATGTCCAATTTGGAATAAATCCAAGATTGGTGCACCAAGTATTTATCATTGGATCAAATAGGGTTGTTTGTGCCTAAATTGGTTGATTGAGAGTGTGTACGTGTCTATAATTAGATACGGGAGCCCATGTCATGAAACTCCCATGATACAGAGGTATAAGATTGGCAATTTCCATGTATAGGTGTCACATTATGTCATTCTTTATTTAATTGCATTAGAATAGCTATTTCTGTTATTATTCATACTATATTTTATATATTATTTGTGTTCCATGTGATTTGGGGGTTGGTATTGATGGTGTTTCATGGGTAACTTGAGGGTGCATGCCAAGTGTTTGACACTTGGTAGTATATTGAGAGTACATTGGTATTGTATGAGATTTGTGTGCATTTGGTAGAGTGTTCATGTGGGTGTTAGGAGGAGAGTTGGTATTTGAGGTAGGGTGTCATTAAGGTTGTGTGCTAGTGATTAGGTGCTTGGGAAGTAACCTGTGTATGCATATGTGCAGCACATGAAGTGATGTGTATATAAGTAAATTAGTGTGGGGTGTGCACTCGTGTGCAAATGGTGTGTGCTGTGCACAGGTGAGGATATGCACTGCACTGTGCATTGCCCTGGGGGTGAAGGAAATAAGATTGGGTAGCTGTGCAGTGGGAAGGTTGGACTACAATCGACTGTTTGAATGTATAACATGGTTGTTGGTGTAGGTGGAAGACAAGTTAGGTTAGGGTTGCAGTGAGGAGTGCAAGGGTAAGTATCGGGTATGGGCATGTGTGTGTTAAAGTATGTGTCGTTGAGTATCAGACAATCAAGTCTATAACAGCCTCATGGGATATTGGGGCTTTATAGAAATGTTCAGGGTGTGTCTTGCTGCAGGTAAGGTGGACAGTGTGTGTGTGTGTGTGCCTGTGTGAAGTGCTTGTCTGTGTGGTGGAGTTCCTGTGAAGGGGTGTACACTGAGAGATGTTGCCGATAGATAAGGACTCGATTGTGAGTCCATTGTGAGAGAGGGGAGAGGCAGGGCTTGGACTACAAACAAGGAGTTCCAGCAACCCTTTTGCAGGTGTTACAATGCACTGGAAAGCTTGGGTAGTATAGGTGCTTGAGCACTGACAGTGTTGGAGGATTATGGTTCAGTTGCAATTGGTACAAAGTTGTACAATAACAATTAGTAGAAGCAGCAGTTACTTAGAACTTGGTTGCCTAAGTGGGTATTAGTGTTTGCAAAGGCTCAGGACTGAACTGTGTTAAGGTGTGGTATTGTTTGGGTTTATTGGTTGAGTATTATTGGTGAGGGTTATGTATTGAAGTGTGTTGGTATCCTGTATGATACCAAATTGGTGTACCATGGTTGGTAGAGTGTCAGGCATAAGAAGTGGTGTCTGAGATGGAGTGTTCAGTGTTCATATGGGAAGATTTAGAAAGGAGAAGGTATCAGTTGTAGTGGTCAGTAGCAGCTGTTGCTGCTAACTGTTTATGTTATAGTCCCTAATTGATGGACTGTGAGGGCTCAGTTGGGTGAGGGCTCGGATAGATGGTTAGGAGTATATGGGATGCTATTGTATCATATTTGGATAGCTTGGAGTATAGGTTAGTGAGGGATATGGGGAATCATGTGTATCTCAGATATCTTAATCTATAGTATATGAGATACCATGATGCCGATAGGTGCTTGTTTAGGGTATCAAGGTAGTAGCAAGGATATGGTTTATAGGCTAAGGCATTAAGGTAAACTAAGGTGTTAGGATACTAAGTAGAGATATGAGCTAAACTAAAATATAAGATATAAGATACCCAAGTTAGTAAGGTATTGATAGGTAATTGAGATTAAGTTGTGAGGTATTGTTGTGATGTGAGGTAAGGGTATTATGTGGGTTGGTTATGAGTAAGGTTTGATACTAGGATATTGATATAAGTATTAGTATATGATAACTTGGTAGTAAAGGTATTAGGTAGTGGTATTGAAGTACCCATATATCAATAGTAGTATTGATACTAAGATAATCTAGATGATGGTTATTAAATAGTATAAGGTAATATGTATAATACTTAGTATTATTTACTAGTATATGTATATAGGTTATATATATTGATATTGGTATATATGGTAACCTAGTACCTAGTATTTGCTAGTATGGCTAATATCCTTACGATATTGACCTAAAAACTTAGGTATAGACTAGTATAACCTAGAATTGACTCGTTTGACCTAGTTGGACTATTTTGGCCTAGTTTGACCTAGAGCTGGCTTGAAGACCTAGAATTTAACTACTTTAATTTCATTATCTTTCCAAAATACTGTGCTGACATGATATTCCATATATAGGTCTTTGAGGCACTGATACAAATACTGTTTGATACATCACCCCGAATTTCAGGAGAGTACATTCTCTGACAGTTTTCTGTTTTTGATATCTTCTATGTTTCTTGTATTTGGTGTAGATATCCTTGATTTCTTGACACGTGGTTAAACGGATTAGTATTTTTGGATCCCGTCATGAGATATTATTTCATGTTGGACAATGTACATGCCCTGTGATCTTTGTACATGCCCTATGATTCCTGTACATGTATAGATACCGATTCCTGAGAAGGTTGTCCCCCTGCTCTGCGAATTCTGTATCGTAACGTGTCATGGTTGGATCCACTATACCAGTCGGGGGTTGGGGAGTGTTAGTTAGATATGTAAACATACCCACCATGTACAAGTATTCCTATACAAGTATCATGTTAGTGTTAATCATACACCTCACCTATCATTAGCCAGGCCATGATTCTTGTACAAGTTCCTAAGTCGATCACATGTCGAAGCTAGTACTTACTTAGTTTGTTGTATTTTTTGACTCTTGTTTATGATGCTCATCTCTCTTGTATTATTTACATCATTACCATATCATGTATATTTCTTGTTCTTATTCTAATTATCTTGTATTTCTCTCTATTTATTGTTACATAGTCTTTATCATTTATTGGAACTGCTATTAGAGATTTACTTCGCTCTATTTCTGATTGGATAATATTTTTCAGTGATTGTTGTGGTTGTAACGACCCGCTCCGCTCAACCCGGAGGGCCGATTCAAACGGCACAAGTGTAGCTATTCAACCCGCCTTGCTCAGCGAGATGGCTCGTTCGATGCAAAGGCTTTCATGCTGGGATCTTCAAAGGAGTCAGACTTAGGCTATCAGAGGCGCGTCCGGAGTCTCGCTCGACCGATGCGATACATCGCTAAGGTGGGTGGCCCCGGTGAACCTGTCTCTACTTAGCTGCACACTAAGAAAATGAATGTTACATGCTAGTTGACGAGCGATAACCTTTGCATGCTAATAAAAGAGGTGAACGCACATAGCTAAGGGGATAACCCCGCCTTATCATCGTATAGAACATGGAGATTTTACTTACTATTTGCATAGTCGAGAATGCTGGGTTGGAATGTAGTAATTTCTTCATATATGCTGTAAAGTAGTGTGAGTTCATACTGAGGCGTTGCACCGCACGGAACATGACACAGGGACGGAGTAAAATCATGTTGCATGCATAGACGAGGGAGGCTATCAAATAGTCGTCCCAAGTCAGGAGATGGAAGGAAATGAATGTACTCGGGATATGCAGATTGCCGAGGCAGTCTCTAATCAGAGAGCTGCGTAAAGAAGAAAAGATCCGAGTGTAGTCCTCGGCAAGGATTGATCCGAGTGTAGTCCTCGGCAAAGATAGATCCGAGTGTAGTCCTCGGCTAGGATTGGAAGTTGGGGGAGTAGTTGCATGGTCACGGACAACTGGTTGCGCACCAGGTAGAGATAGTCCTCGACACGATTGCTGAGGCATCCGAATCGTGTCGGCCCGGGAGGACGGAGTGCCAGTGTAGTCCTGGCGATACGCTAGCTGATGACTAGCGGGCGAGAGCGAGGCATCCAGCAAGGCTTGCTACCGACCTGGATGGGCGTCGACTCGTTAGACGGCTTGGAGGCCCAGCAAGGCTAGCAACCGAGCTGGGGAGGCAGCTGTCCATCGCAGATATTGTCCAATATGGCTAACAGAGCCAGTGACCTTCATATAGATAAGTCATGTTTGCATAGCGGCTATCCGCACTGAGAAAAGGAGAAACGGGGAGGAGTGTGTTTGCACGACATTATGCATAATTAGAATGGATGCATGGTATCACATATAAGTTCTAGTAAAATGGGTCTTATGAGGCAGAGGCACGGCATAACACTTGGGTTTTATAGTTGCTTCTCGTTATTTCATATATAACTGTTTATATTGCTGCATATGACAGGGAAGGCCGAATGGTAAGAAATGGTAAGGTGAACTCAATTGTTCATAAATATGACACTCTTGAGCTGACACGGAGATTACTTTCTTTATATTGCCATGTAACTGATCCTAAGGCAAAAAGAATAGAAAGACAACGGAACTAGTCGGTGCACATAACTAATGAACGTGCTTGTTTTGTGGCGTGGGCGAGAGGCCTCCCCACCAGTGCATTCAATGTACTGATACCCAACCAGTCTGCATGCAGGGTGCAGGGGGAACTCGTACGGCTTCGGAGATCGCTATCGCAATGGGGCGCCGGACAGCACTTGGCGTCTTGGAGCGTGGCGCACGGACCTGGAGCTCGCATATATGAGACATAATGTATGGGAACATCATCATCCAGATCATTTGTGTTGGTTCTAAGCCTAAGGGCATATTCAGTGTAAGAGAGAGAGAGAGCATGAGCGATTTGTAATCTCGGCCTAGCGCCGCTTGTAATCTTCACTTCATATCAATAAAGAGCTTGATTTGGATTCAATACTTGTGTTCATTTATTATTTCCGCTATGACGACTCTGTGAACTAGTTATCAACGGCCGTTTCGGTATTTGCCTTGCGCGGGCGCAACCCTAGGCTCGCGCGGCATCGCGTCCTGATGGAAACGTACGTCCCGCGGGAGCGCTGGCGCGGTGATTCGTGCCTAGCGGGGACGGCCGATTCCGGCGGGAGATCGGGTCGTGACATATTGGTATCAGAGCACGGCTTTACGTCCTTGGAATTCGTTTCGATTCTCTCAGTTTTGAACTTGTGTATTGAAGAAGTGGTAGATGCTCTCTCTCGATGCTTCGATGGATGTTCCATACAATAAGTCTAAATATTTTCGAAAAGTGCGTGTAAATTATACGGTTGCTTGAACGGGATTATGATGCGAGGGCTTTTGTCCCAACCTGTGAAAGACGTTGTGAAAGTAGGCTCGTGTTAATCGGCAAGTTATATGTCTGTATGAAAGCACCAAGCGAGTAGAGTGCGAGACGGTATGTCGTTCAGACAGTGGTCTTTGCACATGGCCTTTTGGCCAAGCTGTGTTGAGTATCGTGCACCAAGACCCTTGGTGCTAGCGAGTTGCAGCGAGATTTGGGTGTTGTTCGGATAAGAATAAAGTTGACTTGGAGGGAAATCGATAGAGACTTTATCGGATTACCGCTAAGGCGAGTAATGGGAATCGTGTAGGAAATTTCCAGATATAGTTTGGACGGTTATTCATAGCGATAAGTTATGATTTGAAGCATAAGTCTGTATAGAGGACTATGAATACAGGTGTGTACAAGTCTAAGATCGCTAAGGCGATGAATAGGGACTGTGTTGGAGTTCTAAGGAACGAATTGGGAATACGAGTGAAGGATGCGAACGCGAATCAGGAGTTATTAGGATAACTCGATTCCTGAGTGGTGTATACGATAGTCCCCTGTTCGATTATACGAATTGTGGATATAATGAGTTGTAAAGATTAAGGGAGTATAACTCGAACCCTGAGTAGTGTATTGGTCGGCTTAGTAATGCTAGAACGAAGTCGTAGATTCGGAGTTAAGCGAGTCTAGCGGCGAACGACGAGTTCGGGTAAAGCCTTAGTGTAAATAAAGAATGCCTAGCAAGTAAGCAAACTCGGAAGAATCATGCAATACTTGGTTCGAACAAGTTACAATGAGTTGATTGAGGGATAAGGCATGCATCGAATAGGATTTCAGGACCATTGAAATGGATTACATGGTCGAGAAAACTTAAAGGATTGTACGAGCGATTTGAGTTGAACCAAGTGAATTAGAAACTTGAGTTGAGATTGAATAATCTGAGATGCGATCGGAGTAAGTGCAATTGGAAATAATGCAGCGAACGAATGAAAGCGTGCATGGAAAATTTGGATTTGAGTAGGATATCGCTCGATAGAGTTCGGTTTGAGTACGAGTGCCATGGTTTCAAACTTTGGGAGATTTAGACCATAGCAATGGTTGGAAGATAAGTATGGATTGATGCTAGTCAGTATAATGGTGAGTTTGATGCATCGAGTTAAGCGGTAATGGATTTGGCTTGGAGTTTGGAAGAACGATCTTGAAATCAAGTTCGGAAAGATAACATTCGAAATATGTCCCAAAGAGAACGATTATCTTGCGGGAGCGCCGGCGTGGTGATTTCACGTACGGCGGGGATAATCGAACTCGGGGGAATAGCTTCGGTGATTATTCCAAACGAACACGATGAATGGATACGTGTCAAATGGGATAGACCTTGAGTTTGGGATTTGAACTTAGTGGTTTGTGGAGTGCTAAGAGTAGACAAAGAAATGTTCAAATGGTAATATTGAAGTTGGATATTTTGGGCTTAGCGAATTTTGATTGCAGTAAGAACGGTAGTTGGAAGAACATGACTTGAGGGATCAATGTACAACTTGGGATAAAATGAAAATTGATGATGAAGTGTCTGTTCGTTCGAGGATAACCATAACGATTGACCTTCTTGTCTTGTGCGGGTATAACTTCTTACTCGCACATGCGTCACGTCCGGATTAGGACGATCATTCCGCGGGAGCGTTGGCGTGGTGATATCACGTCTGACGGGGATGATTGAACTAGCGGGAGACCGGAATGTGACAATCGAGGGATCATTCTGACTTGTGGTTTAATACGATAAGACAAGTTTCAGGATAAAATGAGTCTAAGGATTTTCTTGAGGAGTTAGTCTAGAAACGTGAAGTAAGAGATGTTGGATGTTTTCATTAACGGATATGTAGATCGTGCTGGACGACTTAGAGTTCATGATATACATCGACGATTTATAATGGAATTGTGGCTTAGTGATACAAGTGTAGAAAAGGATGGATTGGTGAATTCTATCAACGTGATGGAAGAGATAGTGTGTGCGAATCGATGATTTAGCCCTGAAACATGGGCGTATCATGGGTTAGGTTGGACGAGCGTGTTGGTGTGATAGGATGAACTGTGCTCGATGTTTAGAAATCTGAGTGAAACGAGCTTGGGTAGAATACCCGTGTAAAGGAACAATGGTTTGACCTTAGGGTGTTTGGGGCGAGCGTTGTGCAACGCGGTTGCGCGATGAGTCGCAAACTTGAGTTGCACCTATGACTGTGTGAGCTGACCTAGTGGCTAGGCAGACGACCTTGTGCCTTGAGTTAAACTGGAGTGGCTGACTTCAGGGTATCGTTCGGGAAGAACGATAGAACTGGGGCAACGAGACTTAGAGTTGAATTCGGAATTGGGAATATACACTAGCAACGTTCGCGTTGAAACAAACGTAATACAAGATAGGACTCGGGTGATAATTGATTTGGTTGGATAGGTTACCCGACGGTAAAGGATAAGACGATAGCTGGATCGGACAAGAGTTCGGTCATTCATATAGCAGGACGATCCGCGTTTCGAAAGATTTTCACGAGTAGCTTGTCAGACTTAGCTGTCACTGAGCTTGGTTGAAATACACATATTTGGGGGACGCCTTGAATATGGGTACGATCCAGACTTAGCGATATGCATAACTCGGATGCAGCTGCAAAGGGAAATGTTCGAATTCGCATGGATGAGTGTGGCAACTGAAGTAGGTTAGCCTCAACCTAAACTTTCATAGAGGAAAGATTGTATCATTCCTCGTGCTACCGGGATAGTTCTGCGCTAAGGCGCAGTACGAGACTGAGTTGAGGGTGCAAAAGTTGTACGAAGGGATCATTCGGATAAAATGATTAAGCACTCGGGCGAACGGAACGAGTAAAATCGAATAGGAAGTTAAGTTCGATTGAGCCAAAGGTGCGAAGGACTTGAGCGTACCCCAGGTGGGCAATTTAGCTCTGCGCTAAGGCGCAATATAGACTGAGTCAGAAAACGTAGGTAATTGGGTGCGATTTACTTAGCGAGATTGGACGGTGACTCAAAGAGAGTGATGCAAACGAGATTGGAAAATTAGCCTAAATATAAACCTTTGGTTTAGGCGTAACGATGGGTTTCGATAGGCGACGTCAAGTAAACTGTCGAATATGTTCGGATGCATTTGGTTCCTATGAGAGGTAATATGACAAGTTGGACAAGTCCACCCAATTGTGAGTGGTAAGTGCCCATTAAGTTATAGAATACCATATGCTGGGATATTATAGCCCTGCACCAGGTGCAGTAGATTTTGAGTCGGGAGTGCAACAAGTGAGTTGAGTATAACTCGATAGCATTGAACGATAGAGTCGTTCGATGAGAATTGGCTAACGTTGGCGTAACGCATGGTGAGAAAACAAATGATTGTAGTATTAAGACAGTCCCTGGGAGTTAGGCAAGGTGTATAAAGTGGGTTTAGAAGATGTGCGATAGTACGAGTTGCGCTCAGGAAGTCTCGAGGACGAGACTTGTTCTGAGTGGTGTATGATGTAACGACCCGCTCCGCTCAACCCGGAGGGCCGATTCAAACGGCACAAGTGTAGCTATTCAACCCGCCTTGCTCAGCGAGATGGCTCGTTCGATGCAAAGGCTTTCATGCTGGGATCTTCAAAGGAGTCAGACTTAGGCTATCAGAGGCGCGTCCGGAGTCTCGCTCGACCGATGCGATACATCGCTAAGGTGGGTGGCCCCGGTGAACCTGTCTCTACTTAGCTGCATACTAAGAAAATGAATGTTACATGCTAGTTGACGAGCGATAACCTTTGCATGCTAATAAAAGAGGTGAACGCACATAGCTAAGGGGATAACCCCGCCTTATCATCGTATAGAACATGGAGATTTTACTTACTATTTGCATAGTCGAGAATGGTGGGTTGGAATGTAGTAATTTCTTCATATATGCTGTAAAGTAGTGTGAGTTCATACTGAGGCGTTGCACCGCACGGAACATGACACAGGGATGGAGTAAAATCATGTTGCATGCATAGACGAGGGAGGCTATCAAATAGTCGTCCCAAGTCAGGAGATGGAAGGAAATGAATGTACTCGGGATATGCAGATTGCCGAGGCAGTCTCTAATCAGAGAGCTGCGTAAAGAAGAAAAGATCCGAGTGTAGTCCTCGGCAAGGATTGATCCGAGTGTAGTCCTCGGCAAAGATAGATCCGAGTGTAGTCCTCGGCTAGGATTGGAAGTTGGGGAAGTAGTTGCATGGTCACGGACAACTGGTTGCGCACCAGGTAGAGATAGTCCTCGACACGATTGCTGAGGCATCCGAATCGTGTCGGCCCGGGAGGACGGAGTGCCAGTGTAGTCCTGGCGATACGCTAGCTGATGACTAGCGGGCGAGAGCGAGGCATCCAGCAAGGCTTGCTACCGACCTGGATGGGCGTCGACTCGTTAGACGGCTTGGAGGCCCAGCAAGGCTAGCAACCGAGCTGGGGAGGCAGCTGTCCATCGCAGATATTGTCCAATATGGCTAACAGAGCCAGTGACCTTCATATAGATAAGTCATGTTTGCATAGCGGCTATCCGCACTGAGAAAAGGAGAAACGGGGAGGAGTGTGTTTGCACGACATTATGCATAATTAGAATGGATGCATGGTATCACATATAAGTTCTAGTAAAATGGGTCTTATGAGGCAGAGGCACGGCATAACACTTGGGTTTTATAGTTGCTTCTCGTTATTTCATATATAACTGTTTATATTGCTGCATATGACAGGGAAGGCCGAATGGTAAGAAATGGTAAGGTGAACTCAATTGTTCATAAATATGACACTCTTGAGCTGACACGGAGATTACTTTCTTTATATTGCCATGTAACTGATCCTAAGGCAAAAAGAATAGAAAGACAACGGAACTAGTCGGTGCACATAACTAATGAACGTGCTTGTTTTGTGGCGTGGGCGAGAGGCCTCCCCACCAGTGCATTCAATGTACTGATACCCAACCAGTCTGCATGCAGGGTGCAGGGGGAACTCGTACGGCTTCGGAGATCGCTATCGCAATGGGGCGCCGGACAGCACTTGGCGTCTTGGAGCGTGGCGCACGGACCTGGAGCTCGCATATATGAGACATAATGTATGGGAACATCATCATCCAGATCATTTGTGTTGGTTCTAAGCCTAAGGGCATATTCAGTGTAAGAGAGAGAGAGAGCATGAGCGATTTGTAATCTCGGCCTAGCGCCGCTTGTAATCTTCACTTCATATCAATAAAGAGCTTGATTTGGATTCAATACTTGTGTTCATTTATTATTTCCGCTATGACGACTCTGTGAACTAGTTATCAACGGCCGTTTCGGTATTTGCCTTGCGCGGGCGCAACCCTAGGCTCGTGCGGCATCGCGTCCTGATGGAAACGTACGTCCCGCGGGAGCGCTGGCGCGGTGATTCGTGCCTAGCGGGGACGGCCGATTCCGGCGGGAGATCGGGTCGTGACAGTGGTCTCCATCCAGAATTTTAGAGTGATGTCATAGGCAGGACTGCTCTTACATTATGGACTTGAGGTGACATTTATAGAGATCTAGGCTAGTGTTTCTTTTCCAGATTATATCTAGTTTTATTTCTTCAGAGTGTTATCTGGAATATCTTCTCATTTATTCTTCCTTTAGATTATTGTGATTGAGTATTCATATTGATATAGGGATGACTTTATAAATTGTAAATCATTATTGTTAGATAGTTTAGTAGACCTAGACAGCGTTCTACCGCCAATGCTGTGGCATAGACTGGACGTACCCACTTACGTGTGCCCCTATATCGGGTGTGGGTCATGACAAGGAAAGACTTGGGAACTTGGAGATAGTCATGGTTGATAATTTATTTGGATGACTCAATTTCTAAGTGGTGTATGCGATAGCTCAGGAATGAATAAGCGATTTGAGGATAGAGTGAGTTTTGAAGATTAGTAGAGTATAGCTCAAACCCTGAGTCGTGTATGGATCGTCTTGAAAATGTTTGAGCGAATCGAGGATTTACGGTAGCAATGAGTTTGTCAGCAAGCGACGTGATTCTGTAAAGCCTAGAATGAGTATTGATTAGTTAGTCAAAGATTCAAAGCTCTCGTGAGAGATTTGGTTCGAACAATTGAGAATGTGTTGAGCAAGTGATAAGGCTTATATTGAATAAAGATTCATGGTAATGGAATTAATATCTTGGTCGAGAAAACTTAGTAGATCGTATGTACGATTTTGGATTGGATCGAATGAATTGAAACTTAAGTTTAAGATTGAATACTCGAGGATACGATTCGAGTTTGCACGATAGAAATAACGCACATGGAAAATCGGGATTTAGTAGAATATCACTCGATAGAATTTAGCTTGAGTTTGAATGTTGTGGCTTCGAATTTGAATAAGAGTTGATACTATATCGATAGTTGGAAGATGACACAAATTGATACAAGTTAAAAAAATTTATGGTTCAATAATTGAGGTAGGCGATAACGAACTTAATCTTAAATTTTGACGAACGATCTTGAATCTAGTTTGAAAGATAGAACTCGACATCAGTCCCAGATGAGAATGATTATCCCATAGGCGCATTGGCGTGGTGATTTCACATCCAGTGGGGATAATCGAACTTGCGGAAGATCAGGGCCTAACATATTCGATGATTATGTAGACGAACTCGATGAAATGGAACGTAACGAAGGTGAATGAACTTTGGCTAGATGATTTTATAGTTGGACGAATGTCGAGTAGATTATATAATTGATCTTGTAACTTGAATGTTTTGAGGAATGCTAGAGGTAGACTATGGATTGATCAAATGGTAACATTAAAGTTGGACAATTTGGTTAGGTGAATTATGATCACGACATGAACGATTATTAGATGAATACGACTTGATGGATTAATATAAAAACTTGGATGAAACAAAGTATAAGAATAAAGTATCTTGGTCATTTTGATGATAACCATAATGTTTGATTTTCTTGTCTTATGCGAGCACAACTCTAGGCTCATACATGTGTCACGTCTGGATGCGAGCGATTATCCTGTAGGAGCGTTGGCATGATAACATCACGTCAAACGGGGATGATCAAACTTGCGAAAGATCATGGCATGACAATTAGAGGATCATTTTGACTTATGGTTTGACACGATAAGATGATTTAGAGGATGCAAGTGTATCAATGATGAGTAACTATAGAATTGAAGCAAAGTTACGCTCGATGGATTTGTGAACGAATATGTAAATTTTGTTGGACGACTTAGAGTTATGATTGAGATGAAAGATTTATAATTAAATCATGACTTGGTGGTCTAAACTTAGAATAAAATGGATAGGTTGATTCTATCCAACATATTTAAGGAAATAGACTATGTGAATCGCTAGGTTTGATATGCGACATTAATATATTTGAGGTTTTGACTGAACGTACTTATCGTAGGACGACTTTGCTGAATGGACTCGGACCCTGTGCAACGAACGTGTTGATGTGGATAGGATGATCACTGCTCGATGTTTAAAAATTTGAGTGAAGCAAGATTGGGTAGAATATCCCGTACGAATGAACAATTGTTTGACCTTAGGAATTTGGACGAACATCTTACAACAAATTTATACGATGAGAATTGTGAAATTAAAGTGTACCTATGACCTTGTGAGCCGACCGAGTGGTTAGGAAGACGACCATATGGTGAATGAAAGAACTGGTGTGACCGACTTTAGAGTATCGTATGGGCAACCCAAAGAACTGGGGCAGCAAGACTTAGAGTTAGGACTTGGAACTGGAATTGTGTGCTGTAAACTTG
This sequence comes from Iris macrosiphon, assembly GCA_036927795.1. NCBI lineage: Eukaryota > Viridiplantae > Streptophyta > Magnoliopsida > Asparagales > Iridaceae > Iris > Iris macrosiphon. The sequence goes on along the minus strand of JAYESA010000007.1, from coordinate 22,888,450 downwards.
ATATTTGACATGAACGGAATGGACGATAGGACTTGGACGCTAGTCGGTAGACTGGATAGATCGTGCTTGATGATAGTACAAATGCGTGGTTTCTAGTTGGGCTTAGATCGGCGAAGATTTTGATTGACCCCGTTCAAGATATTATGGTGAATTTGTAGGACAAGAATACTTAAAAAGTGAATCAGACTTGAAGTTTGTCAAATTGAAAGACTAGTTGGGATTCAACTTGAAGAGTTTCGATCATATGTGACGCCTTGACCAGTAGCTTATCCTACTTCGCTATCGCTAAGTTTGGTTGAAATACATATGTTTGGAGGATGCCTTGAATGTGTGCATGATCCAGACTCAGTGATATGCTGAACTTGAGTGCAAAGACTCTGTTATCGCTAAGCTTGGTAGAAATACATATGTTTTGAGGATACCTTAAACATGTGTACGACACAGACTCAGTGATGTGTTGAACTCGAATGTAGTTGCAAGTGAATATGTTTAGATACGCTTGGACGAGTATAACGATTTGGGTAAGTTAGCCTCAGCCTAAGATCATCATACATGATGGATTATAATGTTCCTATCATTAAGCGATATATATTCTGAGCTAAGGTGCACTAGAGACAGAATCAGAGAACACAACGATCGAGTGGAAATAGTCAGCTTGGATTGAGTGATAGAGTAATTCAATGAAACAGACTAAGCATGCATACTACACGGAATAAGGGAAAATAAGTAGGAAGTTGTGTTCGAATGGGTCTAATGACATAAAGTAATATGCTTGAGTTAGATTCGATAGTGTGCGATAGAACGTGTTCTGCTCAGGAAGTCTCGAGGACGAGACTTCTTCTGAGTTGTGTATTATGTAACGACCCTCTCCGCGTCAATATGGAGAGCTAATTCAAACGACACAAGTGAGATGACCCGTCCCTCCTAGCTCGGCGAGAAGACTCGCTTGATGCAAAAAAATTCAGACTTGGCCCATCAGAAGTTCATAGACTTTTCAAAGGCGCTCTCGGAGTCTCGCACAAAAGAGGCGAATCATTACTAAGTGGGTGACTATGATTGTAAACCCCCGAATTTATTTAATAAATTAAAAATAAATTTTCGAGAATTTTCTGTAATTTTTATCTAATTAAAATAAATGTTTTATTGTATTAAATAAATTTTGTGAATTTATTAAATATTAAAATATTATGAAAATAATATTTTTTGGTGTAAAATAAAATATTAGACATAGTGTAATTTTTCTGGATTTTATTGGACCCCAGAACTAGTTTTAAAAGACCCAAAAACTTAGATTTTAAATAAACCAACTTAAACCAAATAAAACCGGTTTAAACCCTAAATAAACCAAATCGAACCCATGCTGAACCGACCCTGATTAAACCCAAACCTTAATGGGTCCGGTCGGATCTGGACCCGATCCGCCAACCCAAAACCCTACCCGCTGCTACAGTAAATCCCTCTTCCCCGATCCTCCGTCGCTTCCTCTCCGCGGCCACCCGACCGCTCGCCTCCGCCTGTAATTGCCGACCCTTCACTCCTGTAACCGCCCCAACCCTCTGGGTCTCCTCCTTGTAACCGTCGTCGGCCTCCTACCTATTTAAACCCCATCTCCACCACCATCGATCACCACCATCACCGAACACCCTTCACCACCGACACTGCCATTTCCGGCCACCCGACCACCGCCTCCACTTCCCTCGACCCGAGCCACCCCCACCGAACCACCATCCTCCGACCACTCCCGAGCTCGCCACCAGCCCCCGCCGCTTCCTCCGCCGTGAACCCTCTTCCCCGGCCACTCCTCTCCACCGCCATTCCCGGATTCAACCGAGCACCTCCGGCCGCTTCCGACAGCCCCAACCGACCCCGAGCTCCCTCCGGCGACGCCTTTGCCCATCTTCTCCAACAACCAACAACGGTCCAGCCGCACCACGCCGAGCATAGCGCTGCCACGACGACCGAGCACAGTCGTCGCGCCACCCCTCGTACGCAAAGAATAGTCGATTTCGATCCCCTGTTCAGGTGAGGATTTCTCTCTCCTCGTCGCGTCAATATTCGAACAGTTTGTTGCTACATGTAGACCGTGTGACCCTCTTGAACCCCATACAATTCGTTCGGGGTATCGCGTCCTGTGTCGGTCGCAAATCGCGACGCAAAATCAGGAAAATAAATCCCCAATTTTTGAAAATCAGAATTTGACCCGAACTCCCTGGTTCACGACCGTTTTCGTGCAACCTGTTAATTAATTCTAAAATTTACTTGAACAGTAATTTAGACCGTATAACCTAGTTTTAAAACCCTATTTTAGTTCAATTTATTGTGCTGTAAATTGCATGTTATTCGAGGGTAAAAATGACCAAAAACTTGGTCTTTATAAAACCCTAATTTTCCCGAAATTAGGTACGCCCCGCTAAATGAGGCAACTTGTGCGTGTGTGAACTTTACCGAAAGGTGCGCACTGTCAATACGGACGTGTGGGAATTTACGGAAGTTGATTTGGATGTGCGTGCACACCGAAATCAACATGTATCCGTCGACAACACCCCGTATCGGCCATGTTCTGAAACTCGTTGTATCTTCGTGTACGCTCGTCGTATCGAACAAAAATTACGCCATCGGACTCGTAGCAATACCCTGGTCCTGTGACCCAAGTTTGGTTCGATTCTGAGAACGTTGACAAAATCCCGTATCCTGGGCCCCACGGCTCTACTTGACGGGCGATTTTGTGATCGGCTCATCGAAATCTAGTTCTGGACATTCCGTTCGGTTCGTATCGTCGTTTTGGAATTGTAGACACTAAGTTTGACGAATTTGGAGAACTTTGTCTCTTGTACATTTTTCGGTGCGTAGTGGGCCACATGTGGATCCCGCTTTGACCAAAAACTGTTAACTTTGCCCCTGTGTCCAAATTGGACTTATGGACATGCAATTATAGCTATTTGATATCCTCTGAACATAATGGTAATGTTTATTTCAGCATTCATAGGAGTACCTACATATCCCTCGGACGCCGGAGCAACTGCTAAAATCCAAACCCCAAGCAAGTGTACCTTGCCAATCTTGCAGTATTTGCTACCTGTTATTCCCTTGATTTAATTATATGATGTATTTGTTCAACCTAGAACCGTGTGACATTGCTTAGCGTCCTAATAATATTCGAGTGCCAACGCCATACGCGGAGTTGTGTAATGTCACATAGAGATTGATATCGCGACCCTATACATTTTCGTGCTTGCATTATCAAGTACGTCATACCATAGGACACTTGACACTGTTCATGAGACAGAATCTTCATGAGATATTCATGGTGATTCTGTATAGGATACAGGATTTGTGACATAGACTTTATACATATACCTGGATATCATTATGACTCGCTGCATCAGTTAGAGGTTATGATCTTGCGTGTCATGGACATGAGACGTGTGATTACATTAGGTGGGGAGAGACACACAGGCTACAGGCTGATTTATATATATATATATTTATTATTGTGAGGCCTTAGACTCTATATCAGAGCTAGGCACTCTACTAGTGATATTACTGCTACCGGCTCCCCAACACCGAGCTTGTAGTGGTCTCAGCCTGAGTTCTAGTGATGCTCTCAACTTGCATATCACTTAGCTGGTTACATAGTTTACCCTATTGTTTCATTTTATTGTACTGTATTTATTTTGGCTTGAGTTATTCTTGTACCTTGTTATGTCCCCTGAGGACCTGGAATCCGGATTATGTCCCCAGGTTTAGCAGAGGAGATCTACCCCGAGGTGTTCGGAACATGAGTAGACATTGGAGCAGTAACAGAACCCGAGGACGAGATGATCGCCGAGGATTTCTCCTGAGTATCTGGTTATTATACTCAGTTATTTCTATTGTTGGACTCTTATTTCCTATTTATTGAACTGCTGTATCAAACTCATTATCGGGTTGTTCACCGAGATATATTTTATTAAGACTTGATGTTGCTTTATATTTTATATTGAATGTATTTATTTATGTGGATGAGATTAGTAGCATAGACCCTTACTGTTGTTTTACAGCTTAAGTACACCCTGATGGGTCCATTAAATTGGGTTTGCCCATCGGTGTGTGCTGCTGGCCATTGCCACGTGTCTAGTCCCTTGGTAATTTGGGACTGGAGCGTGACATGGTTTTTATGGTGGCCCATGCAGGTCAACGACTAAATTGCTTCGGTTTCAACTTAGGAACTGAGCAAGCCTGCGACAAGGATAGGATAAGTTTTTAGGATCTCATCCACTTGATTGAATCATTCTTGATATCTATATCGGATTTGAATTAATTTTTTGACTTGCATCATGCCTTGAATCTTCTGTGTGCCTCTTATAGTTTATTTTGGATGCAGAATAATGGAACCAAGAACCGGTGACAAAAATCCTTTAGGTACACCACAAGGTGCTGTGGTCACCTATGATGATGGAGTGACACCAGAAGATAGAGGATAATCAGCTCAAAGCAATCAAGCAGGCCAGCATACTTCAAGGTTTCGGCGTGATGATATTCCACCTCCGCCGCAGTTTTCTCCACCAATGCCCGTATTCCCACAAGGGCAGGCTATGAACGGACATCAGATATTTTAAATGATCTACGCAATGATGCAAGCTCAACAGCAGATTCAACAATAGGCTCAGCGTCACGAGGCAGAGAATTTGCGAAATAGTATAGTGACCGCACTAGAGCAGGCGAACCTACCAGTTCGACGGTAATCGACAGGATCTATCACCAATTTTTGCCAGCTGAAGTCCCGTACTTTTTCTGGAAAGGAGGAGCCCACTGAAGTTCATGAGTGGCTCACAAACACTCAACACCAATTAGAAGCATCTGAGCTTCCAAGAGAGCGTTGGATGACTGTCGTACGGATGCAGTTGACGGGCAATGCACATCACTGGTGGTTAACTGAGGAGATACGGCTCGGACCATACCGAGTCACTTGGGTAGAGTTCTTTAGACTCTTTCAGGAGATGTACATTCCAGCTATTGCTCGGTCAGAACTTCGGGACAAGTTTAATCGCCTCACTCAAGACAATATGACAGTGGAAGAGTACAATGTGGAGTTCATTCGTCTGAGTCGCTTCGCCCCTACCTTGATCCTGACAGAAGAAGAGAAGGCTGAGAAGTTTTTTGATGGACTAAACTTTAAGCTACAGAGATTGATCGGATCCGTTGCACCTACTTCATACTCGGACGTTCTTGCTGCAGCCCGACGCATAGAGCGCGTCACCAGGAGAGAATCCAGCCTAAAACGGCCATTTTTACCAGCACCAACCAAAGTATCACAAGAGGAGTATGCAAAGCGACAACAGATAAATCCACCACCGAGAGCAGCACCAAGAGCCTCATTCCTTCCTACTTGTCACTACTGTGGCAAGGTAGGCCATATTGAGAGAAAGTGCAGACGCAAGTTAAGAATGTGCTTGATTTGCGGATTCAGCTAACACTTAGCCAGAGATTGCACAACTCATCGAGGAGAAACACCGATGATTAACCGAGAAGCCTTACCAGTACCGGGAGGATATCAGCCGAGGCCACCCTTGGCACCACAAGCAGCACTCTTCCGGCAGGCCCAGCAACAGCAAAGGGCAGCTCCACAAGTACACGGACAAGCTTTTGTGATGACCATAGAGGACGCGCAGACTCGCGGAGTAGCGAATACGCATAAGATTTAAGTTATTCATAGATTTCTATTCATAGTATTGCTTAGCACGTGCCTGTTAGTTCATGACCTTAGCCTTAAACCTAGTATTTTGAACTTATTAATAATTGATAACCTAGTTTTTCTAAGCTGTAGTTTTCTTTGCTATAACCAAATTTCCTTCACTTTTGAATTACCTAACTAGGGAAATACTTTATTCCTTCCCTATGTGTTTTGTTTAACCCTCATTCTTCGAATTCTCCTTGATCATGATTCTTTGATGGTGTCGTGCTTCGAATATTTCTTGCAACTGTGTCATCTCTTATGACCGGTTATGTTTCGTTATTCTTTGATTGCGAGAACGCAATCCTCTTAAGGGGGTAGATTGTAAACCCCCGGATTTTTTCAAGAATTAAAAAATAAATTTTCGGGAAATTTCTGTCATTTTTAACTAATTAAAATAAATATTTTCTGGTATTAAAGAAATTTTGTAATTTTATTAAATATTAAAATATTATAAAAATAATATTTTTGGTGTCAAATAAAATATTAGACATATTGTAATTTTTCTGGATTTTATTGGACCCCAGAACTAGTTTTAAAAGACCCAAAAACTTAGTTTTTAAATAAACCAACTTAAACCAAATAAAACCGGTTTAAACCCTAAATAAACCAAACCGAACCCATGCTGAACCGACCCTGATTAAACCCAAACCTTAATGGGTCGGGTCGGATCTGGACCCGACCTGCCAACCCGAAACCCTACCCACTGCTACAGTAAATCCCTCTTCCCCGATCCCCCGCTGGTTCCTCTCCGCGGCCATCCGACCGCTCGCCTCCGCCTGTAACCGCCGACCCTTCACTCCTGTAACCGCACCGACCCTCCGGGTCCCCTCCTTGTAACCGCTGCCGACCTCCTCCCTATTTAAACCCCATCTCCACCACCATCACCGAACACCCTTCACCATCGCCACTGCCATTTCCGGCCACCCGACCACTACCTCCACTTTCCTAGACCCGAGACGCCCCCACCGAACCACCATCCTACGACCACTCCCGAGCTCGCCACCATCCTCCGCCGCTTCCTCCGCCGAGAACCCTCTTCCCCGGCCACTCCTCTCAACCGCCATCCCCGGCTTCAACCGAGCAGTTCCGGCCACCTCCGACCTCGACAGCCCCAACCGACCCCGAGCTCCCTCCGGCGATGCCTCCGTCAATCTCCTCCAGCAACCAATGATGGTCCAGCCGCACTACGCCGAGCACAGCGCCACCACGACAACCGAGCACAGTTGCCGCGCCACCGCGCGTACGCGAAGAATAGTCGATTTTGATCCCCTGTTCAGGTGAGGATTTCTCTCTCCTTATCGCGCCAATGTTCGAACAGTTTGTTGCTACGCATAGACCGCGTGACCCTCTCGAACCCCGTATAATTCGTTCCGGGTATCGCGTCCTGTGTCGGTCGCAAACCGTGACGCAAAATCTGGAAAATAAATCCCCAATTTCTGAAAATTAGAATTTGACCCAAACTCCCCAGTTCATGACCATTTTGCGTGCAACCTGTTAATTAATTCTAAAATTCACTTAAACAGTAGTTTAGACCGTATAACCTAGTTTTAAAACCCTATTTTAGTTCAATTTATTGAGCTGTAAATTGCATGTTATTCGAGGGTAAAAATGGCCAAAAACTTGGTCTTTATAAAACCCTGATTTTCCCGGAATTGGGTGCGCTCCACTAAATGAGACAACTTGGTCGTGTGTGAACTTTATTGAAAGGTGCGCACTGTCAATAAGGACGTGTGAGATTTTGCGGAAGTTGATTTGGATGTGCGTGCACACCGGAATCAATGTGTATCCGTCGACAACACCCCGTATCGGCCCTGTTCCGAAACTCGTTGTAACTTCGTGTACGCTCATCGTATCGAAAAAAAACTTACGCCATCGGACTCGTAGCAGTACGTTGGTCCTGTGACCCAAGTTTGGTTCGATTATGAGAACATTGACAAAATCCCGTATCGTACGGCTCCACTTGACGGGTGATTTTGTGATCGGCTCATCGGAATCCAGTTCTGGATATTTCGTTGGGTTCGTATCGTCATTCTGGACTTGTAGACACTATGTTTGACGAATTTGAAGAATTTTGTCTTTGGCACATTTTTCGGTGTGAAGTGGGCCACATGTGGACCCCGGTTTGACCAGAAACTGTCAACTTTGCCCCTGTGTCCAAATTGGACTTATGGAAAGACAATTCTAGCTATTTGATATCCTTTGAACATGATGGTAATGTTTATTTTAGCATTCGGAGGAGTACCTGCAGATCCCTCGGACGCCGGAGCAACTGCTGAAATCCAAACCCCAGGCATGTGTACCTTGCCAATCTTGCAATATTTGCTACATGTTATTCTCTTGATTTAATTATATGATGTATTTGTTCAACCTAGAACCATTTAACATTGCTTAGCGTCCGAATAATATTTGGGTGCCAACTCCGTACGCGGAGTTGTGTAATGTCACATAGAGATTGATACGCGACCCTATACATTTTCGTGCTTGCATTATCAAGTACGTCATAGCATAGGACACTTGACACTGTTCATGAGACATAATCTTCCTGAGATATTCATGGTGATTCTGTATAGGATACAGGATTCATGACATAGACTTTATACATATACTTGGCTATCATTATGACTCGTTGCATCAGTTAGAGATTATGATCTTGCGTGTCATGGACATGAGACGTATGATTACATTGGGTGGGGAGACACACACAGGCTACAGGCTGATTTATATATATATTTATTATTGTGAGGCCTTAGACTATACATCAGAGCTAGGCACTATACTAGTGATATTACTTCTACCGGCTCCCCGACACCGAGCTTGTAGTGGTCTCAGCCTGAGTTCTAGTGATGCTTTCAACTTGCATATCACTTAGCTGGTTATATAGTTTATCCTATTGTTTCATTTATTATTGTACTGCATTTATTTTGGCTTGAGTTATTCTTGTACCTTGCTATGTCCCCTGAGGACCTGGAATCCGGATTATGTCCCCAGGTTTAGCAGAGGAGATCTACCCCGAGGTGTACGGAACATGAGTAGACATTGGAGCAGTACCAGAACCCGAGGACGAGGTGATCGCTGAGGATTTCTCCTGAGTATCTGGTTATTATACTCAGTTATTTCTATTGTTGGACTCTTATTTCCTGTCTATTGAACTGCTGTATCAAACTTATTATCGGGTTGTTCCCCAAGATATATTTTATTGAGACTTGATGTTGCTTTATATTTCATATTGACTGTATTTATTTATGTGGATGAGATTAGTATCATAGACCCTCACTGTTGTTTTATAGCTTAAGTACACCCTAATGGGTCCATTAAATTGGGTTTGTCCATCGGTGTGTGCTGCTGGCCATTGCCACGTGTCTAGTCCCTCGGTATTTTGGGACAGGGGCGTGACAATGATGAACATGTCTTTGCTTGGCCTGTACACCTAATAACATGGACGATATATGCTAGTCGCTAGGCAAAATCACTGATGCATGCTAATAATAGCTAAGGGAATAATCCTATTTTGTATTGCTTGTGTAGAACATGAAAATAAAACTTGATTTACAGTTAGTTCCTCGTACTACCCCTTTAGACTCGTGCTAGCGTAAAGGCTTATGTTCTGAAGTAGACTATGTCGCATGTTTCTTATAATGCTTATGTTTCATATTATTGTAATGCTTGCCTGCTTTACATGATAACAAGTACTCGCTCGTCTCGTTTCAATGCTTGTCACGTAGATTCATGCCACGATCAAGTAACATGATAAATGTTTTGCATTATCTAGTTTCGTCGAAAGAAAATCGAAAAGTCGTTTCGTGCAAGTTTGAACCTGTTAGTATTTGGGACCGTTAGGTCGCCAAAGCAGTTCCCAAACTAGGGGACTGCATCATATCGAGTTAAGCTCTGAACAAGAATCATGTCAAATTAAGCAAGACTCATTCCTGATAAGAATTAGCGGCTCTAGAAGCCAATAAGTGTGAACAAGAATCAAGATTGAACATGTCACATCATGAATCTGGAAGACCCAAGACTTGCATGGTCACAGACAACTTATGCACAAGGGAGATTTTTGAATCTCGCTCCGCGAACAATCATCGGGGAACCGGGACCGATCCGATCTAGACAGAACTCATGTCATGGTAGTCGCACGTTAGTGGGCGGGATGGAGTGTAGTGCCTCAAGTGGCCTAGCGTTGCACCATATTTCTCTCTCGAGCGAGATGAGCGATTTATGTTCCTTGCGCATCTAACCGCCAAGAGACTATAATACGGTCCTATATGGCTATGCCAGTGACCCTTGTTCATATAGATTAAGTTATCTCGCTTAGCGGTTATCCGCGTGCGAGTCATTGCATTGAATCAAGTAATCTGAACACCTGAACAATCTAGTGTATCACACCTGAGTATTTTGAGTAACTCGTGCACCTAAATCAGAAATATGCTCGTAACACTTGTGTTTGCTATGCGCTCCTTGGATATATATATATATATATATATATATATATATATATATATATATATATATATATATATATATTTGTGCTTGGTTAACATAGCTTACCTTAGACAGGAAAGGATGAATGGTAAGTTGGTAAGTTCCGCCATGTTACTCTTATATCTCACGGCGCACTACAACGTGAGTTAGGATTTTCATCATATGCCAGGAAACTGATCTTAAGGCAAGATTAGAAAGACAACAAGTAGATGATGCACATAACTAATATACGTGTTTGGATTTGTTGAGCGAGCGAGAAGCCTCCCCACCAGTGCATTCAATGTACTGATAACTCACCAGGTTGCTTGTATGGTGCGGGAGAACCTCATTCAGTGCATAGTATCCTCTCGTTTGCACTAAGGCGCGGAGATAACTGTGGAGCCTTGGAGCATTGCGGCAGGAGCAAAAGCACCATATACATGATGTAATGTATTGGAACATCACCTATGAATTATCCCATGTTGTAAGCCTCTTGGCACACCTTTATTGTCTCGAGGGAGAGAGAGAGAGAGAGAGAGAGAGAGAGAGAGAGCTTGAGAGACTTATAATTTTGGCCTAGCGCCGCTTGTAACATCATTTCAATATCAATAAAGAGCTTGTTTTTGTTTCATACTTGTGTTCATTCTATGCTTCCGCTATGACGACTCTGCGAACTAGTTATCAAACACCTGTTCGGACCTGGCCTTGTGCGAGTGAAACTCAGGCTCGCACGGCATTACGCCCAAGTGAGGAATTTCCGGCCCTACCGGGCCAGGGGCATGACAATAACTCCTCGGGTAGGCAAAATCTATAAAAATACATGATCGTCAAAGATGAACTCCAAAGGCTTACATTGATGATATGCACAATGTCGATCATGATCCCGCGTAACTCGAAGTCACTCTCTGATCAACCTAACCATCTCTACAGTCAGTATGATCATCTCTGGTCATATCATCTTTCTCTCCCTAATATCATCTCATATCGCTGGAGATCTGCACTTTATCCCATTCAACGCTTCAAATAGAGCCATCTGAATACACGTTTGAAAGTTATTGTTATAAAAGAACTTAACCAAATGGAGATGATCCTTCCAAGATTAACCAAAATCTAAAGTGCAAGATCGTAGCATGTCCTCAAGAGATTGAATGATCATTTCTGACCGCCGGCTGTCTAAGAATGATATGACAACCACTCGAGGAATCAAACATTATGCTCGCTTTGTCCATGATCATGCATGCCTAAGAAACATAGTTATTAAAACATAGCATGCAAGATAACATAAACTTGACATAACTATACACAGATTCTCATTGTGTATTCTACCTTCCTTTAGTTATCGTTCGAATTTCCATACTACAAATTGTAACATTTATCCATGAATCCACATATATTTAACAATAGTACCACAATACATATTTTTATTTGACAAGCAAATAATATTCTGATAAAACATATATTTATATGGAAATCAAATAGCATTATTGTTACTCTTTTTTGTCTTGATTCTTTTTGTTAAGGTATCATCGACCGAATGACACACCATAAGAAAATATGATTTTTTTTTTCGATATTTTTTTCAACGTTTATGTTAAAGTCGACTTATGTAAGCTATACCGACGTTTTGTAGTAAACGTCAAAAAATAACAACATTTTCTCGTAAAGGTTGAGAATTTTCGACCTTTATTTCCTGGCATTTATGGATAAGTCGGCATAGACATGATATGCCAACGTCGAGGAATTAGCTGACGTTTGGATGTAAACATCAAAATTATGTAACTGATTCGTATAACCATCGGATAATTTTGACTTAAAACGGAAAGCAAACACGATTTATTTTAAGTCAAAAAGAAAAAAATTGTCGGATATATCAGTATTTATGTTTTTGCCACCCAAAATCCCCCCAAAATTTAAAACCACTGGATATATCAGTAATGAGTGTCGTTGGTGGTCTACATAGGGGTACGTACTAAGGTACTGGATCCTACGGCGCATATGTTGCATCACAGTCCTCTAGGACACCCTCTGCCGATGTGCATACCCCACAACCCTCCCAGGAGTCGCAATGATCCCAGGAGAGAGTTGACCTTCAGATCGCATCTGTTCGTGACGAGTTGATGCAGAGGATTATGGTTCAGCCGCAGACGGACGATGCGACGCTCATAGCACATTTTGAATCGCTGGAGCATAGCATCATGGAGCTGAGGGATCTGGCCACGTCGACAGAGCTTAACGTGACGTCGCTGCAGGTGTCGCAGTTGACCGTGGGTGCCACAGTATCGAGGATGCATGCGTCACATATTGAGATGAGCGAGCGAGTGGAGACCGTGGGTGCTTCACTATCGAGGATGCAGGCATCACATCTTTAGATGGGCGAGCGAGTGGAGCATAGTACTAGGAGGTTATTATCTGTCATGGATACTTGCGATGCTCGATTGACAGAGTTGGAGCAATGACGCCCTCCTGGTCCGCCTGCATCGCCATCTACATCGGGTTCCGTGATGCTTACACAGGAGCAGTTTGACGCGCTATTATCTCAGATTCGATGCGGCTCCTCCCCCTGATCAGTAGTAGTTTTTTTTTATGTGTGTATTGGCCCATTCATGGGAGTTTGTACTTATTATTTGTACACTTTTATTGTGTGACTTATTTGTACATTTTTATTGTGACTAGATATTATGTGACTACATTCGGGCCTTTGAGCTTTTTATTGATTTATTGCATCATTTTTGTTGTGTGATTGTACCGGTGTTGTGTGTTCCACCGAAGGGGTTGGCAAACCCAAAAAATTTAACGGAGGGTTGCTCCAGGTTTGTCTATTTATTTGAAATGTGATCATACTGCAGGCATGTTATACTGTGATATTGCAGACATTTATTTATTTTATTTTATTTCAATCTTAGCGACGTTCAGCGACGTTTTATGACGTTCAATGACGTCCATAGGAGTCGCTAATGATGTCGCTAAACTGTCAAATAATTTATTTTACTTCGCTGATCATCACTAAACGTCGCTAAATATTGCTGATATAGCAATTTTTGCCATGTCAGCTTTTCGTCGCTGATTATGTCGCAAGTTGTCGCTAAATTTAACGACAATTACCGACTAAAATAAAATATCACAAATTTGGTGACCTGAGACGCTAAGAGTCGCTATTCTTGCGACTTTTAAACCTCGCTAAATTACGTCGCTACGGTGACGTTTTCTGACGCCGTTTTGATCAGCGACTAGCTTTTTGGCGACTAAATTAAAATGTCGCTAAATATGTCGCTACTTAGTATTAGCGACGTACTTTAGCGATTTGGCGACTTTTGCCTGCGTCGCTAATTTGCCTTATTCTGGTAGTGGTAATCATGTGAAGACATACGATTATTTTTAAGTTGTATTTCTACTTGCTCCAAGTTCTTTTTAACAATTCATAATAAAAACATAAACAAATAGAAACATCACTTGTGCAATAATTCTCACCCATGTTCGACAATATATAGTAGCGGCAATTTATCTTGAAATGATAGCAAAAAAAAAAGGTATGAAATGGATGTCGTTACCTGCCAATGGAGGCAAAAATAGAGTTCAACTTTTGCACCAAGCAATAGGGTTTGATAAGCACTTCTTTATCTTCTGAATTGCTGGGACAACTTCAGTCATGGGAATCCTATCTTTCGGTAGATCACTTGAGCACAATAATCCCAATTCTACTATGGATGACAAGCATCGATGAGCAGTTGATTCGAGAATATAATCTTCTCTTAAGAGAGTATAATCCACAATCTCTAAAACTGTAGCTGGATATGCATTGCTAACCCACTGTCTCAAACTCAAGCCTTCGCCAAACATTGAATCACAAGGCCTTCTACTTGTAAAAGTCTCTAACAGTAAAATCCCAAAGCTGTACACATCACCCTTTCTCGAGACTTTTCCCACAAATCCATATTCTATTCCAAAATTGTAGCCACAAAAAGAAGATCATATGTATGAATTAGTAACAATTAAAAAAAGTATGAATTAGTAACAATTAATTTTAATCTTGGTACAATATAAAATACTAATCTTATAACGAAAACGAGTCCTAATATATATTACCTGGAGCCATATAGCCAATGGTACCCGGTGCGCTTGTTGACATAACATACGTGCTTTCATCCAGGAACAATTTGGCAATGCCGAAGTCACCAACATGCCCGACCATGTTCTCATCCAACAAAATATTGCTTGGTTTTATATCACAGTGCACCACAACATGGGGATGGTGGTGATGGAGATATTCTATAGCAACGGACACGTCCTCCAATATATTGAGTCTCTGGTGCAGATTCAAGTGGTTATTGTGAGAGTGCAACCACCTCTCAAGGCTTCCATTTGACATGTACTGGAGGACCAAGGCCTTGAAATCCATGTTTGAGCATGTGCTAATTACTTTCACAAGATTTCGGTGTCGTAGCATGCTCAAAGCTCTACATTCTGTATCGAAGTTTCTCAAACACCCTTGAACTTCTAAATTCAGAACCTTCACTGCGACGAGTAGTCCATCGTCTAAACATGCTTTAAACACGGAGCTCATACCCCCCTTCCCAAGTAAATTTGTCTCGCTGAATTTGTCCGTGGCTCGAACCAGCTCATGGTATGAAACCAATCCATTATCATTCAAATATGTGTCAGTCGCTATAGGGTTGGCTTTGTTTCTTCGATGTGCCATTTGCATAATTATATAGAGACAAGAAAGAGGGATGATAAAGAGAATAATAGGAGGAAGGACATACTTAAGAAGATGGATATTTTTCTTGGAAGTAGAGGCAGGGCAAGGAGGAAATCCTTGTCGAGGAGCACCGCAGAGTGCAGAATTACCCTTCATAATTAGGATGCTAATGTTTGAGAAGACTCCGTCAAAAGGAATTTGTCCTTCTAATGTGTTGAAAGAGAGGTCTAAACTAAAAAGTTGAGTGAGGTTGATCAAGGACTTGGGTATGACCCCCGAGAGAAAATTGTGTGACAGGTTCAAGTACTTAATTACGATTAGTCTACTAAATGATTGTGGAATCTGGCCGTGGAAAGAGTTACTAGAAATATCGAGCATAGTAAGCATTTGGAGATTTCCTAGAGCATTGGAGATGTTACCCGATAGCCGATTGTTTGATATATCTAATTTGTCAAAGGACTTCAAACCGAGAATTTCTAGAGGAAGCGAGCCATTGAGAAGATTTTGTGATAATCTTAACTCGATGAGACCACTTAAGCTCCATAAGCTAGTAGGAACTTCTGAGAAAAATCCGTTTCTAGATAGTTTCAAGTGTTGCAGTGTGCTGATATTACCTAGCGAATGAGGTATTGGCCCCGAGAGTTCGTTGTTGCCAAGATTCAATGTATTCAAGCTCGTCATTAGACCGATCTCAGACGGAATGGATCCACTTATTCTATTGTCCGGAAGAGCCAATGACTGAAGGTTCTTCATTCTTGTAATTGTAGATGGAAGTGGTCCGGTAAGCTCATTGTCTTCAAGACCAAGGACCAAAAGGCTACTCAAATTACCAAACCCAGAAGGAATTTTTGCTTGTACGAGGCTCCCACCTGCATCGAACCTCTCGAGAGTACGGGACGAGAGATTTCCTACAGAATCTGGAAGAAAGCCTCCAAACTCGTTAGCGGCCACCTCAATGTACTTCAAGTCCCTGCAGTTTGAAAGAGATGTGATGAAGTCGAGACCTCCAGTCAGTTGATTGCTTTCCAGACCGAGCCAGTATAGTAGAGGAAAGGAATTTCCGATGGTTGAGGGCAAAGATCCTGTAAGGTTGTTGTCGGACAGCTGGAAAAGGAGGAGCTTAGAAGTATTCAAGAGAGCCATCGGTATCGAACCTGTTAGACTGTTGCCAGCAAGATTTAGAATCTGGAGATCCAACAGATTCCCCAGCTCCTCTGGGATTGCTCCTTCCAAATTGATATTAAAGCTCATGGTGAGCTCTTTCATTCGGGTGAGGTTGCCTAGTGAAGCCGGGATCGTCCCGGTGAGTTGGTTGGATCCAAGAACAAGCCTGGTCAGAGTAGTTATGTTTCCCAGCTCTACCGGAATTTTTCCTGTGAACTCATTGAAAGACAGCCACAGTCCCTGAAGATTGGGGCACCGCGTAAAGCCTGTTGGGATCGGTCCACGCAACTTGTAGTTCTTGCCAACTGAGATGAACCGGAGGCGGGGGAGATTGAACTGGTCATCTTTCGAAGGGAGAGGCCCCTCCAGCTCATTGTACATCAAGTAGAGATGGGTCAGCGACGTCATGTTGAAGATGCTGAAAGGGATTTGGCCGGACAGGGAGTTGTTGTGGAGGTAGAGATTGGTAAGTCGAGGGAGTCGACCGATACCCGGGGGGATTGAGCCGGTGAGAGAGTTATTGCTGAGGTCGAGATAAGAAAGGAAGGAGAGATTGGCAAGATGCGGTGAGATGGTGCCCTGGAGGGAGAAGCCGGTCAGGTCGATACCGACTACCCGTTGCCGGTGCCTGCGACTGCAGCTGAGGCCGATCCAACTGCAGAAGGAGGCACTGGCGGTCCAATTGGCGCCCAAAATGCCGTGTTCATCGACAACAAGAGATTTGAAAGCTAGCAGAGAATCCAGGTCTGTGAAGTTACTGCGCACTGCTGCTAGGGACTTTGCCAAAAGCAGCAGCAGAGGGAGGAGAAATATAAATTTAACAGCAGCTCCATGGAGGTTAGAGCGCAAGAGCTCCATGGAAACTCAAAGTGTGAGTAACATGGAATACAAGCTAGCCTTATAATATACACAGGAGATCCTCTGCGCAGCAGACATTTTTTGAGTCCATTCTCGTGAACCGGAAGCAACAGTAATCCTACTAATTTTGTTGCAAGTATGCACATCTTTTTCTTTTTCTCACTTTCCATACTATGTATAGGTTTTTTTTCCATTTTGGTGACCATTTGTCTTAAGTTCAGCTTTTGTCTTTCTGAAAACTCTTTCTCGACATGTATGTGATAATTGTGCGGACACCAGGAGTTTCTTGGACTTTTATTCAGTCCAATGCTTCGAAAATTAAGACCACAGAATAAATACCAGTGGAAATGGTCATCAAGACTAATTCAAAAGGATGCTTAATCTCTTTCCACGAGGGTCCCACCCACTTTGAAGATCACCTACAAAATTTGGAAGAATGCGTCCAATCTCGTTATCGACTGGCTGACGAATCCTCAAGTTGTTGCAGTTTGTGAGAGATGCGATGAATACTCTACGCACGGAAGGATGTATGTGGTGGCGACTTTGACCCGCTTTCTTCCTCATTCCTCCATCTCCTCGACGGATATTATAGGTCAAGCCTACTCAACAGTGGTACTGAGTTTGAGGAATTATTCTAAAAACTTGGTCCCCCTTAGTCTTGTGAATTTGGCTCCTTTAGCCCATTGGAGCATGAATTTGCTCCGTCGGGAAAATTTTCACTTTCTCCCGTTTACTAATTTCATTCTGTATTTATTCTAAAAATAAAATATTTATAGGTGTAGTTATTGATACTTCTAAAATCTCATGATGTACTCATCTTCTAATTTTATTTATTCAAATTTTAAATCTGTCTCTGTATTAAATATGACATTAATTTGAAAATGAGTGCAGGATGAGATTTGAGATTTTAGAAGTGCATGATGAGATTTTAGAAATGTCACAAATTAATTTCATATTTAATGCATGAGCAAATTTGGAATTTGAATAAATAAAATTAGAAAAGAAGTGCATGATGATATTTTAGTAGTGTCAATAATGGCACCCATATTTATTAGACTTTTTTTTTTACAGACTATGTTTGTTTTACGTACTACGTTTGTTTTCCATATTTACGTTATCCCAACATTCAAGAATATTTAAAATACGAGTAGTATACGATCATGTGAGCTGGTACGTGACTACTTTTATCACAATACTCAAGCATTTAGGACATTATTGGATGACTTTATGATCGTATACTATTGTTGGTGTTTTCACTTAGCTTTGGGAACTTATAGTCCTACAATGGAAAACCACCAAGACGTATATCCCAATATATAGCTTTGCTTGGTATTGATATTGGCATATGCACATGAGATGTGGCCCATGTGGTAAGATTTTTCTAGAGGGATTAAGTTTAAACCTCATTAATTAACAATCTTTGTTTTGTCACCACCATTGGGATATTCTCTTAGGAGCAAAGATTCAATGGCGTAAAGTGACACTTTGTTGGAGCACTTTCTACTTAGCACGTTAGCATCGGCCGCATGGCATTTGTGCGCATATGTTGCGCTCATGTACAAGACGGTATGCGGCGATGCGTTATGTGTAGAGTCAGTATGTGACGAAGTCGCTATGCGGCGAGGTGCTATTTGACTAGTTCGTCATGCGACGAGTTCGTATGAGCGAGTCGTATGTTGTGGGAAAATTGACTGTTGTTGGCAGCATACTGCAGCGCATGCGGCGCATGGTTATCTGTGCCATGCGGCGTATGCGACACGTGGTTATATGTGCCTAGCGGCTGCTACTTTCAGCACCTGGCGACGCTGTCTACTTTGTGCAGTACATCGTGCAGGCAGCGCATGCGACGTTGGCGGCATATGCGGCTCAGGAGGCACATGCGGCTCTGACATCCGAATTTGGAAGATCTGGTCGGACAGCGGGTATGTGAGCATATGCTCTCATATGTGCACATAGGTGCTGGTTTCCTCTATATATAGAGGTTCTCCTCTTTCATTTGGAGGGTTGGAAAAAAATTGAGAGCACCAGGGCATATGCGGCAGAGAGAGCACCCCTTCCACATAGTATTTTTTGAGTGATTCCGAAGGTGATCTAGAGCATTCCAGAAGTTCTCGTTTGAACTTGCTGGATCCTGGAAGCAGATCATCGTGTAGGACTAATCTTGATTTGAGCACCGGTGGTTTTGATCACCCCAGCAAGGAGTTCTTTATGTCTTTCTTCTTGTGTTCGTTCTATCTTATTGTAGCGTCTGCTAACGTAAAGAGAAGAATATTTTCTGATTCTTGTTGTATTTTTCTTTTTCTTTTTTTAGTCAGTTTATAACATGTTCTTGGTATAGTGCTTCTTTGGAGTTGTGTGTTACTTGAGAGGAACTATTGTGTGAATCTCAGTGCACCAACTTCTCTTCTGGATTTAGTAGTGAGAAACTCTTGTGTGGGTCTCTACTCCTTTGATCTCTTCTTCTTTGATCTGACTTCTGGATTAACAATCTCAAAGCAATATTCGAGTTAGAATGGAGAACATCTCAAACATTCTCGATACTAGATTTTACAAGCTTGAGAAGTTTGATGGCGAACACTACAACATTTGGAAGAGGAAGATCTCACTGAATCTTCAATTTGTAAATGTTGCATATGTGTTGGTTGATCTTGAACCTACCATTCCGAAAAGATAGAGGTGAGCTTGCAGCTGGCTTAGCGCAGGACGTGCACTCCAAGTAGAAGAAAGACAACAACCTCTGTAGGTTGTTGATCCTGAATGTGATGGACGACTCTATGGTAGAGTCATACAATAAGAAGGAGAAGGCAAGAGATGACTGAAAATCTCTTAAGAAGCCCTACAAAACTGACAAAAAAAAGTCTAAAATCCATCTCGTCGAGAAGTTCTTCACTCTGCAATTTGAAGACGAGAAGGTGATGCTACCAAAAGTCAAGAAACTTCTGAAGATGCAGTAGAAACTGGAAGGAGAGGGTATAAAGCAGGAAGATAAGTTCATAATGGGGGCTATCATTACCAAGCTTCCTCCAGGTTGTATCAAGTTCAAGGCTGACATGTACCGCAACAAGATGAAGATCTATCTCGAAGACCTTCATCACTGGATTCAC
Organism: Iris macrosiphon; assembly: GCA_036927795.1. Taxonomy (NCBI): domain Eukaryota; kingdom Viridiplantae; phylum Streptophyta; class Magnoliopsida; order Asparagales; family Iridaceae; genus Iris; species Iris macrosiphon. Next base: position 22,868,454 of record JAYESA010000007.1, on the reverse strand, counting down.
TTTGAAGATGAAGCCAGGGGGCAACTGAAGTTGGACTCCTTGTCCAAGCAGTTGGCTAAAGCCAACATGGTATATGCTAGTGATACTAAAGGGAAGCAAAACTTTTCCTACAAGAAGAAGAAGAAGAAGAAGAAGAAGGACTTCAACCAGCTGAAGGTAAAGTCGGCTCAATTCAAGCCAAAGTCAAAGACTGATGTGACTTGTTATAACTGTGGCAAGAAGGCTTACTACAAGAGAGACTGCAGGTCCAAGCCCAAACCGAAAGAGCAAGGTGGGCTTAACCTTGTTGCTATGATTGCGCAGGTTGAGTCACATGACGTGGACACTGACTGGTAGGTGGATACTGGTGCATCCAGCTATGTGTGCTCTTAGAAGGAGTTGTTCACCAAGTATGAACCTACTTATGAGAAGGTCTCGATGGTGAACAATTCTCAAGGTGATGTTCAGGGAATCGGTATGGTGGTGCTGAAGCTGACTTCGTGGAAGTCACTTACACTAGAGAACGTGAAGCATGAACGTACCGATGATTGCTAAGAACCTGATTTATGGGAGTCTGCTATGCAAGGTGAACTTGAGGATGGACATCAATGTTGGTCAAATAGTGATATCCTACAAGGAAACATACTTCAAAAAATCTTCCTGTACCAAAGGATGTTAAAACTACAGCTTGTAACTCTTTTTGTTTGTATCAATGTTGTTTATACTTCTAATTATTCTCTTGAGTTATGGCATAATAGACTAGGATATGTGCACTGTAAACGCATTAACAAGATCTCTAGTCTAGGTCTTATCTCCAAATGTGGGGGTAAGAAGGTAGAGAAATGTGAAGTCTGTGCACAGACGAAGATTGTCAGAAAGCCGTTCAGAAGGGTGAACCGAAGCACATATTTTCTGGAGTTGGTACACTCAAATATCTGTGACTTTAAGAAATTCTCCACAAAGGTCGGGATGAAGTATTTTATAGCTTTCATCGACAATTTCTCCAAGTACGCGTTCGTATATCTTCTCAAATCGAAAGCTGAAGCGTTCGAGATGTTTAAGGACTTCAAGGATGAAGCTGAACATCAAACCAGCCAACAACTTAAAAGAATCAGAAGCGATCGAGGCAGAGAGTATTATTCCTTGGAATTCATATCGTTCTATAAAGAACATAGAATTTTCAACGAAATGACTTCTCAGTATTCTCCCCAATCTAATGGAGTTGTAAAAAGGATGAACATGACACTGATAGAGATGATAAACTCTATGTTACTGACAGTAGGACTTCCAAAGTACTTCTGGGGAGAAGCTGCGCTTACGGCCACATTTATTCTGAATGGAGTGTCGTTCGCGACATCTGACATTACCCCTCATGAACTCTTGTTCAAGGTCATACCCAACTTGAATGTCATTCGAGTCTAGAGGTGTCTGGCATATGTGAAGCTTTCCGAACTCAAGATTTAGAAGCTGGGATCCAGGACTACGAAGACCATATTTTTGGGCTATGCTGATAAGAAAGAAGCTCAGAGGTTCCTTGATATTGAATATAATTATATCATTGAATCTCGTGACGCATAATTCTTTGAAGACGAGTTTACTAGGCACAAGAACATATTTTTGCGGATGTTCCGGAGAAAGTTGCTAGCACCGGCAAGGCAAGTACCTTCCAGAGAGAAGTAGTCCAAGAAAAAGTTATCTTTGATGAGACAACGTTTGAACCAAAAACCCCTGAGCCGAGAACAAAGTGAGTGAGGAGGCCGAAGGACTTCGGAGAAGACTTTGTTATCTATCATGTGGAAGCTGATCCGCTTACCTATGATGAGGCAATGAAGACCAAATATGCTATTTTCTAGAAGAAGGTTGTCAATGACGAGTTTGATTCGATAACTTCTAATAATACTTGGAAGTTAGTCAATCTGCCTGAAGGAGCTAAACCCATCGGATGTAAGTGGATCTTTGTAGAAGCATGGAAAATCTACACCATGCACCTCAGTGACTCATCTTTACGTGCCTCATTGACCCAGATCCATGTGCCTCAGGGGTCTAGCTTTATGCACTTTAGTGTCCTTGCTCTATACACCAACCATTCAAAAAGTGTCTCATGTGCCCGTAGTGCCATACGCCACTACGCATTTTAGTGTTTTATGTGCCCGTAGTGCCATGCACCACTACGTATTTTAGTGTCTCTTGTGCCCGCAGTGTCACATCCCGATTTCGTGGAATCGATAATCGTCCCCCGGGTGTGATATCGTGCATGCCTAAATTGTGCAACGCACAAGGCCATGATATTTGATATAATGAGCACATATGTAGAGTACGTAGATAATTGAACTCAATATTGAATAAAGAAAAGTTTTCTTTATTGATAATGAACATCATTTATAAACTTTTGAACAAGTACAAAAGGTTGACGCACGGGCTTACAAAAGTCGACGCAAAATGAGATAGCCGTCTGATACATTACCTCATTTTACTAAAACTTCAAAATCTATAGACACCTTCGGGAGAAGCTATCGCCTTGCCACGAAGCTACATATGGTATGTGCACGAGCTCCTGGAACTTCAAACACACTTCAAAAGGGAACGAACAGGGTCCGTCGGTAGGTGGACTGAATTGGGAATTTGCCTTAACTCCTTGCAGAATCTCCTTGGTGAGGAGAACCTGTTGCAACGAGGGTCAGTACATCAAAATACACTGGTAAAGGCAAACTAACAACTATACCAATCAATATATTATTTATGTTAAGCATGCAAGTTATTATGTGATCTTTCTATCTTGCCTTAGTTCAAGTTACAAGCATGCAATATATATGAAAATTTACTGAAATAAATATGCCACCATCCAGTAACTTTTACCGGCTCGTCTGAACCACCTGCACAACACTTACAATGACCTTTCCTGCCACGAAGAGATAGTTAGCTTGCACAATTTAAATATACATGGAGGAGGGGAGGTCACTGGCACGATTCCATAGTGGATGAGTTATAGTCTTGGGCGGAAATGGTGTACAATGCTAGGAACTTGAGGCATCGCATGCCATTTTGCCCGCTCGAGAGACTAACATGATGTTCCGTCCGGATCGGATCGGTGCCAGTGCCCCAGCGACCGTCCACGAGAACTATGAAACCTTGTGTACAAGTTGTCCGTGACCATGTGACGTCTAATGCTAAGCTATCAAACAAAGCAGTTCAAGGCAACACAAGCACGAGACAAGTAACATGGCATGATCTGATTTGCATAGTCTACCTTTTCAGTTTATTGTATAGTAAAGTGTGTTCTATACATAGCATAATAACAGAATAATATGTTCTAACTATAATCGAAACACGATGAAGGAATACAATAGTATAAATCATTCACAAGTTGATTGACAAGCATAAAGTAATCCAAGTCTATTCCTTCTTATCTTGACATCTTTTAGTTATTATGGTATTGTTTGATCAGAATAATCAAGGGAGCAAGATTATTTGGTGTGAAGACTTGGAAGAAGGATCAACTAATCAAAGTATAGCCACTCACAAGTTGGTGGAGAGAGAAAAGAAAAAAGGTGCTTCAAGACTCCGCTCGCACGATCACCTGCATTGCCACAAAAAGATGATCAGTACCTCCACTCCTATTTTCCAAGATCAAAATAAAAAAATAGTTCAACGAACGAAAGCAATAAAATCCATCAAAATCATTCAAGAAAACAAAAACTCGAAAACCAACTCAAAAGCACGAAAGCAACAATGCGATATCGAAAAGTAGGCAAAAAAACTTGCAGCGGAGAGGTCCCTCCTGACTCTGCCTTTTAGTCCATCCTTGGGACACGGTCCACTGAATATGAAAATCAATTTCGAAGAAGCCAATCCATAACAAGGGAAGGATCTTGATTCAATCTATCTCGATCGAGCGATATCGAAAGTATTTCTTTGCCGCACTCCCCGAATAGGGGAACGCGGCACTACATCCTAACAAACTAATTGAAAGTTTTGTCCTCGAAACTTAGGAATAGAATCTACCACTATAAAATAATAAAGAAATTTTTTTATTCATCTCAGACTCAATCTCTCACGTCGAATCTTTGACCTAATAATTTCTCTAAAGCACGCAAACGAAAGGAACCAAATGACTTCGAAGCAGCTTCTCCTTTCGATCCAAGATCTGTACAGGTTGTTCGATATATGACAAGTACGCCTTCAAGTCTAGTTGATCCAAATCTACCACATTACTCGGATCATACACGTACTTCCTGAGTTATGAAACATGGAAGATATCGTGCACCTCTGATAATGATGGTGGCAGGGCAATTTGATATGGGACTGGGGTGACTCGCTTGAGTATTTCAAATGGGGCGACGAATCTCGGACATAGATTTCCTTTTCCTTCAAATCTGGTAACTCCTTGCATGGGCGAGACTTTGAGAAATATATGATCGCCTTCTAAAAACTCAAGAGGTCGACAGTGCATGTCTGAGTAACTCTTTTGACGGCTTTGTTCTACCTTCAGTCGCTCGTAGATCAAATGGATCTTCTGAACGGTTTGCTCTATGAGTTTCATGCCAAGAATTTATCGTTCGCCAATGTTATTCCAACATATAGGGGATCTACACTTTCGTCCATACAATGCCTCATACGGTGTTATTTAAATGCTGGATTGATAGCTATTATTGTATGCAAATTTGGCTAACGGTAGATGCATGTCCCAACTTGACTTTAGGTCCAAGGTGCAGAGCCGTAGATGTCTTTAAAGATCTGGTTTACCCACTCTGTCTGGTCGTTGGTCTGAGGATGGTAGATGGAGATGAACTTCAACTTCGTTCCTATTGCTGACTGAAGACTCTCCCAAAGGCGTGAAAGGAATTGTCCATCTCGATCGAAGATAATAGATACGGGTACACCGTGGAGTCGAACGATCTCATCGAGATAGATTTGTGCCAGACGGTCGACACTCCAAGAAACTTTGATAGAAAGAAAGTGAGATAACTTAGTGAGTCAATCGATGATGACCCAGACAACATTATTTTTTTGTTGCATCTTTGGCAAACCAATAATAAAATATATGGTTATGTGTTCTCATTTCCACTCTGGTATAGCAAGGTTTTGCATCTCCCCGTCCACCTTCTGGTGTTCATCCCTTACTTACTGACAGTCCATGCATTACGACATAAATAGTGCAACGTTCCTCTTCATGTCGTGCCACCAAAATATCGTGCGGAGGTCTCGATACATATTCGTGCTTCCTGGGTGTGAAGTGTAACTCGCATAGTGGGATTCAGTGAGTATCTTTTTTCTGAGGGTTGCATCATTAGGAACATATTATCTTTTCTTCACCCGCATCATTCCATCCTCGCTTAACGCAAAGTCGATCACCTTTCCTATTGAGATAAGCTTGCGTATCTTCTCTAGGAATATGTCATCCTTTTGAGCGGACTTGACTTTCTCCAATAGGTCTGGTTCGAGGCACAACTGAGATGACTGTACCCCTTTGTGTCTGATTCGGAGTGTAATGCCCAAACTCTCCAAATCCTTTTATATCCTGTCGTCGATATCTAAGCTCCCTGTAAACACTCGACTCAGTGCATCAGCTACAACGTTGCCCTTGCCAGGTGTATATCTGATCAACAAGTCAAAGTCGCTAAGGAGTTCGAGCCAACGTCGTTGCCACAAATTCAGATCCTTTTGAGTATAGAGGTAATTGAGGCTTTTATGATCTGAAAAAATTTCACATGGTACACCATAGAGGAAGATATGTTATCCAACCAGAATTCATGTTTACTCAACTTCGCGTACAACTGATTATTTCAAAGAGTTTGAAGCACCATCCATAGGTGTCTTGCATGTTCTTTTTTACCCTTCGAGTACACTAAGATATCATCTATGAATAATACCACGAACTTATCAAAGAAAGGTCGGAACACACGGTTCATCAAATTATGAATGTGACATGAGCATTCATCATTCTGAACAGCATGAAAGAAAACTCATAGTGGTCATAACGGGTGTGAAATACTGACTTTGGCATGTCCTTTGGCTTGATCTTCAATTGGTGGTATTTAGAGCGAAGGTCTATCTTTGAAAATACTGACGCCCCTTGCAGTTGAGCAAAGAGGTCATCGATCATGGGCAGGGGGTACTTGTTTAAGATGGTAACCTTATTTAGCTTTCGGTTATCTATGCAGAGCCGCAACGTCCTATCATTCTTCTTCACAAACAGCACAGGCGCACCCCAAGGAGATGCTCGAATGGATGTACCAACGGTCAAGCAGTTCCTGTAGTTTATACTTTAACTCCTTTAATTTGGCAGGGGCCATTCGGTACGGTGCTTTAGAAATCAGTCGGGTATTTGGGAAGGTATCGATTATGAACGATTTCTCGGTTGGGTGGCATGCCAAGTAGTTTATTCGAAAACACATTAGGGAATTCTTCCACAATCGAAGAAGACTCGACGTTTGCATAATCCTGCCGCGTGTCTCAAACTGACACTAAGTATCTCTCGCCTTCAGAGTGTAGCATCCATCGATCTGACATCGTAGAAATCACCATGCGGGTCTTCGACGCTTTTGTCAATGAACCACTTGAGTAGTAGAATTTGGTCTGTCCAAGTAGACGAAAGATGACCCATTTCTCTGTACATTCAATAGTGGCCAAGCAAGCGCCGAGCTAATCCATCCCCACGATGATGTCATAATCCTGAATAACTAGGACTAACACATCGAGTGCCAGTTTTCTTCTTTTGATATAGAAATGACCGCCCTGACATACTGAATGAACATGATTTTTTTATGAACAATGGGGTACTAACACTAAGGTCTAGATATAACGATTTCATCACTAGTTTGTTTTCCACGGCAAAATCTGAGGATATAAAACTATGCGTAGTACCAGAATCAAATAGCACGCTAGCAGGTAAGTTATTAAAAAGTAATATACCTGACACAAAGGTGTCCGAAGCGAGGGCTTCTTCCCGTGTCAAAGTGAATACCTGGCCTTGAGCTTGACGACGATCTTGTTGAGGCATGGCTCGATTGGCTTAAGGCGCCGGAGCAAAATTTTGTTATTGAGGACGGCGATGAGAGGAATGCAGATAGTTACCCATCAGATGGTTTGGATCACCATATATAAGGCATAACCCATTCTTTCGGTGGTAGTTGTCGATCGTGTGCCTTGGCTTCTTACAGTAGGAACAGGTTTGCCCTGAATTCCCTCTCTGTTGACCGCCATTATTTAGATGCTTTGGAGCATAATTTTCTTCCGTGTTCCTAGGGTGCTTGTGATTGAAAGTATGCACAACGCCGACATCAACTGAAGGATAATGCGGTTCGAAAGAAAGGGCATGGTTGAGAACTTTTTGCATCGTATGATAATGGGGAACGACCACGTGCGCATGGATGGCAGGTTGCAGGCCACCTTCAAATTATCTTGTGTGACTCGCCGCATCAGGTAGGTAGGAGCTTACAAACTTGGAGAGCCAATTGAATTCGGCAGAGTACTGCTTCACTGCCATATTGCCTTATCAAAGCTGCACAAACTCATTCTCCTTTAATCGATGAACATGAGGGGGTATGAACTTCTCTTCAAACCTTGCATGCAATCATCTCGTCTTCATTTTCTGCGAAAAGAGCTCTTCAATGTACGTCCCATCAATCGTATGCATTCAAACAGATCTGTAGTTGGGCACACGCAACTCGCTTCTCCTCATGTACCTCAAGAAGTTTAAAGTGATATTCAAGCTCTGCTAGCCAATCTAAAGCCACGATCGGATCTTTAGTCACTCAGAATGACGTGTTGCAGACCTTCTTGAAGTCGACAAAGTCTAAGATTGTCACATCCTTCTTCTTTGGAGTTTGAGGCATTTCGACTTCAGGTGTAGGTCGCTCCACTGGTGCCGCTACTGTCATTACATAATGGTTGGAGGCTACGGTTTGAAAGATCTTTTGCAGGGCATCTACCTGTTTCTGTTGGACAATAAATTGGGCTTCTAGATTGCTTTCGAACTTGCTGTGATGCTCTTTCGCCCACTTCTCGGCTTGCTCATGATGAGCCTCATCCCTCTGTTGGCTTGCCTTAATCATCTGCATCATCTGCTCAATTGGATCGACAAGGGGCATAGCTCCCTGGCTTCCGAAACTTTTTGACGTGCAGGAACTACTTTCCTGTGCTTATACCTCTCCCCGTGCTAGCATTGATGCCTGCGCTTGATTCATTCCTTCAAAAGAAAGTAACTTGCATCAGTCTCATAACGTATTATGGACTCACGGTATGGAACGTATCTCATTTTGCCGAATGAGTTCAAGAGTTCGCATAGGGAACATATCGTTAAATAAACTTTTTTGACACAAGGGTCAATAGAACTTGAAGCCATGCTCTAATACCAATATGTTATGCCCCGATTCAGTGGAATCGGTAGTCATCCCCCGGGTGTGATGCCGTGCATAAATTATGCAACGCACAAGGCCATGGTATTTGATATAATGAGCACATATTCAGAGTACATAGATAATTGAACTCAATATTGTACAAAGAAAAGTTCTCTTTATTGATAATGAATATCATTTACAAACTTTTGAATAAGTACAAAAGGTTGACGCATGGGCTTACAAAAGCGGACGTAAAATGAGATAGTTGTCTGATACATTACATCCTTTTACTAAAACTTCAAAAGCTATAGACACCTTCAGGCGAAGATATCGCCTTGCCAAGGATCTGCATAAGGTATGTGCACGAGCTCCTGAAAATTCAAACATACTTTAAAAGGACATAAACTGGGTGCGCCGGTAGGTGGATTAGATTGGCAATTCGCCTTAACTCCTTTGCAGTATCGCCTTGGCACGAAGAACCTGTTACAATGAGGGCCAGTACATTAAAATATACTGGTGAAGGCAAGTTAACCAAAATATACCAATCAATACGTTATTTATGTGAAGCATGCAAGTTATTATGTATTCTTTCTATCTTGCCTTAGTTCAAGTTACAAGCATACAATAGATATATAAATTTACTGAAATAAATATGCCACCGTTCGGTGACTTTTACCTACTCGTCTGAACTACCTACACAACACTTACCATTACCTTTCCTACCACGAAGAGATAGTTAGCTTGCACATTTTAAATATATGTGGGGGGAGTGGTCACTGGCATGATGCCATAGTGGATGAGTTATTGTCTTGGGCAAGAATGGTGTACAATATAGGAACTCGAGGTATCACATACCATTCCGCCCGTTCGAGAGACTAACATGATGTTCCGTCCTGATCAGATCGGTGCCAGTGTCCCAGCAACCATCTACAAGAATTATGAAACCTTGTGCACAAGTTGTCTGTGACCATGCGGCGTCTAATGCTAAGCTATCAAACAAAGCAGTTCAAGGCAACACAAGCACGAGACAAGTAATGTGGCATGATATGAATTGCATAGTCTACATATTCTAACTATAATTGAAACACGATGAAAGAACATTCTAAGCAAACTAGCATGCAACAACGTAAATCGTTCACATGTTGATTGACAAGCATAAAGTAATCCAAGTCTTTTTCCTTTTATCATGACATATTTTAGTTATTATGGTATCATTTGATCGGAACAATCAAGAGAGAAAGATTATGTAGTATGAACACTTGGAAGAAGGATCAACTAATCGAAGTATAGCCTCTCACAAGTTGGTGGAGAAAGAAAAGAAAAGAGGTTCTTCAAGACTCCGCTCGCGCGACACCTACTGCACGATCACCTGCATTGCCACAAACAGATGATCAATACCCCCGCTCCTCTTTTCCAAGATCAAAACGAAAGCACAATTCAACAAACGAAAGCAATAAAATTTATCAAAATCGTTCAAGAAAATACAAACTTGAAAACCAACTCAAAGCACAAAAGCAACAATACGACAGCAAAAAGTAGGCAAGAAAACTTACAATGGAGAGATCCCTCTTGACTCTTCCGCTTAGTCCTTCCTTGGGACATGGTCCACTGAAAATAGAAATCAATTTTAAAGAAGTCAATCTATAACGAGGGAAAAAACTTGATTCAATCTATCCTGATCGAATGATACCGAAAGTATTTCTTAGCCGTGTTCCTCGAATAAGGATAACGGGGCACTACACGCAGTGTCATGCACCACTTGCATCATAGTACGTGCCTGCAGTGTCATGCGCCACTACCCCTTCAGTGCTCTTCATGAGCCAAGTGGAAGCATTCCCAAGGTGCAAATACAGCTATCCAAATTAGGGCATGACATGTGTCACGAGTATTATGGGCATCAATAACCCTAGATCTTGGCTTGATACATGGTAGCATTAACGCAGTATATGCCTGTAGTGCCATGTGCCAACATATAGCCTGTGTACATCCGCCTATGTAAGGCCTTTCTAAGGCTATAAATATTGGGCGTCTCCCACATGCAAGCGAAGGCGGCTACATAAAAAAAGACACATACAGGCAGCGACCACACATGAAAGAGGAGGAGAAGGAGACAGAAGTGCCATTCGAAGCCTCGCCAAACTCCTTGGTCCTGGATCATTCAAGGAGTAAAGGAGCTGCTGTAGTGCTCGTTCTCCACCGTCATACTTGTCCAGATCTTTCTTTTTTGTACTTAGATCCTCTTATATAGGAATTCTCTTGTACTCTTTGTTAATTTGTAATAAATAATAATTTTATACCCGCCACTCAAAAACTTATTTTTGCGATATCGACAAAAATGGCGACTTTATTGGGGAAGAGCTTCTCCTCCAACGAGAAGCTGGTGACACAATTCGACTTGACCAAGTTAGGTTCAACTCAGAGGATATTGATCGTTTGCTTCGACCAACAGGCATTCAAAGATATTCTAGACAAGCCGAGCTCTCCAATGAGACCTGTACGACCTCGCAAGACTTGCAGAACTCAGGACGTTAGTGCCGCTGTGGCAAGCCCGAAGTTGATATCCGATGCATCGTCAACCCATGCCAAAGTTGCACCAGCAGTAGACCTGTACTCCACTGACAAGACGAGTCCCTTGTCGAGGCCAGCATGACCACAAAAAGTTCAAAGGATGTGGGTTGCTAAGGCCACTGTGCTGAACCCCAAATCTGCCCCAGAAGTGCCGCCAACCTTTGTGGCAGGTGCACAGAAGGCTGGCCCGTATCCTTTCTCCTTCTCTAAAGCTGCGCTCAAGAAGAGTCGTGCCAAGTCCCACGATACTCGCTTGCAACTCCTTCTCGGCCAGAAAGAATGCGCTGATCACATGCGCATGGAACCTCTTCCAGGCAAGGCTGCTAGTAGCAAGGGCTCGCATAGTCCCAACTTGGATTCCCTGTACTATATGCCCAAGGACGTTGGCGGAAGAAAACCCAAAATATCCTGAGCCATGTGTGCTCGAGAGGCTGGGCCGTTGGCTCTCCAAAAGCATGCGCTGTTGTCTATGACATGCACTGCTAACATAAGACTCTATATGGAAGATCCAGGTGCTCATACACCGGATGTGGTTTGACCCTTAGAGCCTTCTAGAACCCACTTGGATGCCGTAGTTGCACCTAAACCAAGTCGGGGATCAATCATTGAGATAAAAAATCCATGCGCCTAGTCTAACTGCGTATATATAGTGGGGCCATCTCGCCTAAAGTCTTTCTTCAATGATCCAGTTGCAGTTTCTGTGGAAGAACTGGGTCAGGGAGCAAAAATTGTCTCCATGCGCAAAACTTGTCCGAGCGCGTGAAATAGGGGTAAAAGTGAAGCTTCCATTATCTGATTTATACAATGTGATTATTCACAAGCATAAGGCGAGAGAGGTGACCCTCGCATATGATGTGTTTTCTCGCAGACACACATATGCCAATATCATCGTCAACTGTTGTTGCTCCAAAGAACCCATTTTTGAAACCAGACAATCGGTATTCCAGCGGCTACATCCTACGACATCGACCCAACAATGTCCCCGGAGACCTCTACGTGATGAGGAGGAACCGCCCATCACCTCGTGTTTCTCAACATTGAGGTCTTCTCCCATGAAGAAGATTTCAAAGAAAAGCTCGCTTAATCTAAAGGCGTCGGTTAGCACACCGTGAAGCCGTTCGAGGAGTAGCAAGCAAGTACCCACGGTGGGGGATATTTTAAGGTACACGCTCGAGAATAAGGGCTGGGGGTAGTTGTGCCTCCCCGAATCAAGCTACAATCGGAGCTGGGGGTAGAAGTCACTCGGTGTTACACAATAATGTGTCCTTCCAAGATTACAGTGAACCTCTGCACACAAATGACAGCCTAACTGGGGGTAGCCATGCCTCACTGAATCAAGCTTCTTCCAGAGCTGGGGGTAGCAGTCCTCCTGTATTCTATAACAACCCATCCTTCCAAAAGGATAATGAACCTCTCCACACGAATGACGGCTTAATTGGGGGTAGCCATGTCTTCCCGAATCAAGCTTTTGCCAGAGCTGGGGGTATCAGTCCCCCGGTGTTCTATGACAACCCATCCTTCCAAGAGGACAGTGAACCTCTACACAAAGATTATAGCTTAACTGGGGGTGGCAATCCCTCCAATAATGAAAGTGAAGTGACACTACCCACTCTTCCTGAGGACAGTGATACTCAGACATCGGAGGCAGAGAGTAAAGCATCTACCTTCCCGTCCGTCTCTTCCTACTTAATGCCAGTGTACATGGCAGAAGACCAATATGGCATCGAATCTAGTAACCAACAATGCCTTGAGACACTCGAAGCCATGATACAGGCTTTGATTACTTTAATGCAGACTCTGACACACATAGTGCTAGAGCTCAGAGAAAGTATTGCCACAACACAACCGCAAGAGTCAGGACGAACAAACAAGGAACTCATACGCCTCATCTGGCTCCTCAGGTTAAGAGACAATACCTCGATCCTCTGCTACCCTTTTGACAAACGATATCTAGGAGACTCTCAAGGACCTGCATGCCCGCATCGATGCTCGAGACAACCAGGACAAACTCCAGAATCTTGGGATCCCTCAACCCTATCCTTTCGAATGGGAAAACGTAGTATACCCTCCCAAGTATGAGCCATTATCTCTGGCTTCGTTTGACGGGAAGACATCACCTCGTCAGTACATGAGATACTTTCAGTCTATAACATGTCATTTACTTTGGGACGATGCCTTACTCACCAACTTGTTCTTAGGGGCACTATCCGGCGTCGCCTTTGAGTGGTTCTGTAGCCTCCCAGACAAATGTATCTCCTCATTCGAGGACCTTAAGTCTCTGTTCCTCGCTCGATTTTATGAAGAAGAAATATACATGACCATGTCCTCCTTGATGGACATCACCCAAGGGGAAAGGAAACTCGCACAAAATTACATCGAGCGCTTCTGGCAGGCGGCATTAAAACTACCTCCTGGTATGCATGAATCCACGATGATGGATACATACCGAAAGAATCTTCTAGCAGCAATAAGACTCTGGACGGCGTCTGGCTCATTCCGTGATTCGACGACATTTATCATAAGTGTCGCTGCTACAGAGAAGAGCGCAAAAGATGCCCGCTTATTAGGATTCCAAGCTCCAAATACTGAAGACAAAGGAAAGCGTCCTTTCACAGCTACCAACAATTATGATGGTAAAGGAAAGCAGGCCCTGGCGGTTAACTTGTCAAAAAGATCGACCTCACCAATTGCTAAGCCTGCAGAGCCACCTATAGTATATAAGACTTATTCCTTTAATGACGATGATTTCATGGAGCTCTTTGAATTGTTGATGAAGGGCAAAAAAATCAAGCTACCTGACATCAAATGCCCCGACGAGGCAGGCAAGGTCGACAATCCTAAGTACTGACACTACCATCTATATGTCCATAATACCACACATGACTATACATATTAAAAAGGCAGATACAATGACTAATTGACTCCAAAGCTCTCATTTTGGACAATAAAAACAAGACTGTCACTACAAACATGGTGTCTCTCCAGTTCGGCACTATCCCGACAGCTGAAGCCCGAGACGATGTTATTCCCTTAGAAGAGATACCCTATCTTCTAAATAAGGGTTTATCTTTAAATTAAAGGTATTACTTCTACCCCTAGAGGTACATGGGAGGAAAATGTCTACAATTAGCATCCACCTCAGCATATTATCTCTATGTACCATCCGTAGTAAGCGGATAAATTTGTTATCCGTACTCGGGAGCCCCGAATAGCAATGTGTAACGGATCCTCAAAAAGAAAAGTTCTCTAAAAGATAAATGGTTCACGTCCATATTACCTCTAAACCATGCTCTCGGCATTATATATACAGTTTACCATGTCCATATTATCTCTGAGTAAACCTTACCATGAGACTATGGTTTATTACCGTACACTCACCAATACGGTTTACCATATCCATATTACCTTTGAGTAAACCTTACCTTGAGACTATGGTTTATTACCGTACTCTCACCAATAGGATTTACCATGTCCATATTACCTCTGAGTAACCATAAGACTATCGTTCACTACCGTACTCTCACCAATAAGGTTTACCATATCCATATTACCTCTAAGTAAACTTTATCATGGAACTACGAGTTCATGTCCATATTACCTCTGAACCATATTCCTCACCGCAAATCTCCCCCATGTGACCATCAATAGTCACCGCCGACTTTGGTTACCACCTAAACTAATCACCCGTACTTCACAACGAGTAATCCAGCGGTGATTAGTCCACCAATACCTATCACCTCTAGGAGGATTTCTGTCCAACATATTATTTGCGCCCAGGTGCACCATAAATAATAGGTCAATCCCTAATAGGATGTCCTTAACAACTGCAAGATTGCATTATATTAGTAGAAGACATGTTTCTATTTCTGAAAACAAAGGAACTACATTGAGGGGCATATTAAAGCCCCGGGAAAAGAAAATATAAGAGAAATAAAGGAAAACTATGATTCTTGGGAGTCATCGGCATCAATACATAGTTCGTCGATCCGATGCCTCAGCTGATCTGCTTTAATGCGAACCCCATCGCTAGCCCGACGTTCAGCTTCTTGTTGAAGCACAGTCGCATCCTAAAAAATGGTCAGCCTTGCGTGCTCGGCCTCTAAATCTGCCCTCTGAGCCTTCAAGTGCACGGTATGTCGGGCATTGGCATCAGCTTGCTCTACAAGGGTATGTTCTTCTTATGCCACACGATGAACATCGGACTCGAGCTTTGCCTCCTTTGGTTGAAGTTGCCCGATCTATGCTCGCACGTCCGTAAGACGTTTGGGCAGTATCTCCTCACTACGGGCACGAGTTGTTGGCCCAATATTTAAGTTGAGTTTTTGAATATGGCTAATTAATTTTATTTAGCATTATGATAGCCGATCAATCACTATAGTATCTTTTACTTAAACTCAACATTGTCCAGATATGCATTAATATTTTAATATTTGCTTCTGTATATTTTTTTGTTCGTCTAATATGCATCTGCAGAAAGCAATAAGCAAGATAAGCATGGACATATGCTACGAAAAAATAATAATGAGCCAAAGACGGCTTTATACCAGAAGATGTCTCTAAACCGCCTATGACTTATCCGGAGCCTCGCACCCAGGGGTTCCAGATCTATTTATTTTTGGACATCTGTCGTCAAGGAAAATGCGTCTTCAAGTCAGCGGATGTTTCAGAAGAATTGACGTCATTAAGTGCCCTTGGTTTTCATCATATATAATTTGATATTTATTTGAGTATAGGACTCATGTACATCGAGTCCCACTGGCATAACCCAAGTCCACTCAAACAAACCCTCGAACCTAGCCACCAAATCAGCCTACGTTCAAACATAAACCTTACTAGAATAGGCAATTGAACTCAAAACAAATTTGTGCCAAACTCGGCCCGAACTCGGTCACCTATTTAGTATGAAATCATCCAGTTGTTAAATCCTTGATTTCTTGGCCCAACGTTCAAAAATTTGAATTAAATCTAATCCAAACTCTGGCCAAATTTGGTTTGCTATCACCCTATAAATATGATTGGATTTCCATATTCCTACTCACTCAACAATTATCTATCTTTCTATCCTATAAGTGAGTAAACCCCTGAGCATTAACCTTTTCTATCTCCAAGATCAACTCCCAAGCCTTCTAGTGCCAAGTGCGATCTCGGTTAAAAGTCTGTCAGAGTTGTAAGAGCTTGGCTCAGTAAATTTTATCTTTAGTTTGAAGTCGGCATGCCCTTCTTCGCATAAAACACACGTGTGAAGTCTTTCCAGCCTTCAGATCAAAGCTCGAGATTGTAATAAAGTTATAAGTCTTCGGATCAAAGCTTGTGATTCACTATTGGTGATTATAGTGGATACAATCTCGAGCAAGAGTTCTCAGGACTGGACTAGTCCTCTCAGAGGAAAACCAGTATATATCGCGATGTTTGCATTTGCTCTCTCTTACTCTTACTACTTTATATATACACTACAAAAAATTAGTGTTTTAGCAATAAAATTTTTTGTTTGCGAAAAGTGCCAAAATCGTTGCTAAAAGTTTTAGCAACAAATTTTTTTCGTTGCTGGACCCGTTGTTTAAAGTGCGTCACCTAAAGTATCAGCAATGAAATTCTGAATTCGTTGTTGAATCCTTACTTTTTAGCAATGTGGCTTTTATTTCGTTGCATTTTTGGTGGATAAAATTTTCGTTGCTAAAAGTGGAAGTCTTTAGCAACGAATGTCTGTCGTTGTTATATAATATATTTAGCAACAATAATATAGCATTGTAAAATGTACAATTTTTTGGCAACTTACATATTTCGTTGCTACATGTTGTAATTAGCAACGAGCATTAATCTATTGCCAAAAAATTCAGAATTCATCATAATATTTTGTAATGATTCATTATTGTTGCTAAACAAAACTAAATATATAATTTATTTATTTATTTATTATTTATTCATTGTCCTTCTCATTTATGCACACAATAGTTTTGAATAAATTAACACAATAAAAAGTCATAAAATTTTCATAATAGAACTTTAATTGTTTTACAATCATATTCATCACCAAATTATACTTAAAAGAAAACGTCATAGCATAACTAAATGATTCTTAGAATACATAAAGATCTAAAATATCTCTATAAGCACCTTGCTCCCCCAAAATTTTTACTCTAATGAGGTATTGCTTCTATAATCACCACCTTGCTCCATAAATATCTTCTCTAGACGGGCCGAAGCAGCTAGGAACTCCTCTAATTTCTTATTCATCTATGCTCGTACTCTATCAAATTTCTTATTCATCTCTGATATCTCAGCCCTTTGCATAACCTCTGTCTCGGAAGTTCTGGATGTTGCAGTTGGACGAGAGAAAGTTGTTTCCTTAGTATACGTGCTAAGACCCTGCCAATACGATATGAAATAGATAATCACGAAATTGGTACTTCGAGTAATAACCAAGTCAAAAAATTTAACTTCTCACCAAAAAAAACAAGAAACTGAAGATATTTAGGGGTACTATTTCAGCATTTATACCATAATTTGAATCCAATCTTTTTGCCAGAAAATGAAAATTGGACAAGTTAGAGCATACTACTCCACTATTTTTCCCATAGTTCAATCTTAATACTGACATGAAGTAGATAATTGCAAAATTGATACTTTCGGCTATCTTTCAGTTAAATTTAACCTTTTACCATAAAAGTAAATTTTGGAGAAGAGAGATGAACCATTTCATGAGGGATACAATAGCACTTCCTTTTGGAAGTGGAGTAGTGGATCGCTCGTCCTTTCTCGCTGTGCTGGCACTAGGGGCACATCAGCGCTTCTTCTCCCTTTAAAAGCTGCTTCTTCAGTGACCCATTCTTATCCGAAACAAAATCATCCTAAAGAAGAAAAACAAGCTAAATTCTCACATCTTAAAATTTTTCCAGAACTCAGACAAAATTAATCAAAACCGAAACTCACCACAAGTTTCCTTCCATGGGAAGAGGCCTTCCGACGACGATCAAGATTGTACTCTTTCGCCATATCATTTTCTGGCGAAGTATATCCAATCTCTGTCCTGTGAGAATGAAAAAAAAATATAGACGATGTTGCTCAACTTTCGCATTAACCAAAGGCAAGAACTTTGATGGCTGCAAGTAATATGTAATTTTATCAACGTTATTATGTCCGACATGCATGCTACTTTTAACAATGTACTACGCTTTACTTAGAACTTGAAGCCAAGGTCACTAGTTGTGACATGTTAATATGTAAAAAGAAAAACCTTAGTGCATATATGCACATACAGATCTTAAATATTCGACAACTATTTAATTCCTTACAAACCTAGTATTTGAACATACTAACAAACTCAACAAGTAGTACATGTTTTAATTTCTAGAAATGTTCATTAGTTTCAGTCCTGTCATGTTATATCATCGCAATATCAGAAGCCTACTTCATAATATTTTAGGAGTCAACATCAACAATTAAACCAGGGATGATTTTTTTTAAAATTCAATTCTAAAACAGAACTTGCAGCCCTATTAACCATGGGCAACAAGAAAAGACGATTACCGATCACATGGTCCACACAATTATTGTTGCAACTTTTAAAACCAATACCATCTAGTGTTAAAACAATCTGGTCGTACACAGGGCATTAATTTGGATCAAGATCCACATAATTATTAGTTACATGATTCACATATGCTCCTCCTGTAGGTCGAGGAAATCAATGCAACTCTACCCTTGAAACATTTCCTACATGTTAGAACCATGCACTCATCTAAGAAACAGTTGAAGTTAGAAACAAAATACAGGTAAAATTGATTTAGGATTGAAATTCATTTATGAATGTGACTTTGTATTAGTCTATGTCAACGGAAAGTACTAAAAATAGTAAACAACAGCACAAGCAATGGGGAGAAAAAAGAAGCAAAAGCCACATAATCAGACAAAAATATTGATTTAGTTATTTTCTTTTCTTCTCATTTAAATCCATTCTTGTTTTATCATGGTAACTAATACAAATCATAGGCTGAACAAATAATGCCAGATCCGATACAAAAATTTATCGGTATCGGTATCGGACAGTTTGTATGAGTACTCGTATCGGCAGTATCGACGGTATCGGATCGGAGTATCGGATTTTTTGGTATTGGCTGTATCGGCAATATTTAAATAATTATTAATAAATTAGTAAAAAAATAGAAAAATAATTTACATATTTATGCATTATTTAAGTGTTTTTTATTTTAATTTTATTATAATTGAATAAGCCAATAGTCATCATGTGTATGTCTGTAGAAGAATTTGCCTCTATTTATAGTTTTTTTTTGTCTACTATTCTAGTTCTTCATTATTGTTCTCTGTTGGATTTAATATGTCTGGAATTAATTTCTACTTTTTTTTAGCTTTTTGTAGAACATCTACTTTGTTAAAGTTCCTGTGATGATCTGATTTGATCTGATTTTTTTCCATATCGGCCAGTATCGGCCCGTATCGGCCAGTATCGGCCAGTATCGGTCTCGTATCGGCCACTATTGGTCTCGTATCGGTCCCGTATTGGTCCCGTATCGGCCGATAGAGACTGATACAAAATTTTATGTACCGGTTTCGGTCGATCCCGATTTTTTTGGCCGGTATCGGATCGGCCAAGGCCAGATCCGATCCAATACGGCCAATACGTATCAGTATCGGCCGATACTTTAAACCTTGGAATACATACAATGGAACGATATACAGAATCAAATACCAACATGCATTGCCCTCAGTAGTGCAATGGTATCTTTAAAGTGATTGCCCTCACATAATTGATCAACCCAAGTGATAGAAGTAAACAGTACTAAATTGGCCAAAATTATTTGTTCTCTTTTGCTATCTATTTGGGGTCTGTGTGGTGTGCATAAGGATATGCATGAAAGTATGGCAGATGATTTTTGTGCAAGATATGTTGCTTAGGATGCTACCACATCTTTTCCATATGATTAGAAGAAGCTCAGTTCATAAAAAGTTTCAGTTCACCAACATTAAAAAATGTAAGGCTTTAGAACTTGCATCATATATATAGAATTAATCATGGTGATAAATTATGCTGGAAGATTAAGTGAAATTGATACTAAAAATCTGAAGAAGAAAAAACTGACACCTGAGTGTCGATGATCGACACGGTGTCGATGACCGACACTCCGAAAAAAATAAAAGAAACTGATATTGTATCTTCCATAATTCTTAGAACTTCAAACACTTTATGTAAAACTATACATCTAGGAAGTATGGACACTCCATATACACTTGAAGCAAAAAAGTCGACAAAAGGTTCAATAACATGTAGTTATTCAAGGTTTGTACGATACATATGGACCTTGTGCCATTTACAAAGCGTTGTCAAAAGTTATGTTTCTAGTTCAGTCTAATTCCCTCCCATACACAGTTTACCTAATTAAAAGCCAACTAGAGTTGCACCATTTTCTAAGTGCATTGGCTTGTCATTACCATATAAGCATAATGAGTATTAGCTCATCCATGGAGAAAATCTTACTAAGATAATGAATAAGCATAAAAATTCCTTCCTTTTGGAGAGTACAACTAGGTAAGCAAATTTTTTTGATGGTCCAAGTGTCAGCAAGAAAAAAAATATACTTCACATTAATTGATATTGCTATATATATGACTATTTATAGCGTCAACAAATTATTAATCAATAAAAGGCATGTGTGCAAGGAGATATTGAAACAATGATAATTGTGTAGACTTAAAAAATAAGAACCCTAAAGGTCTAAGAGTACTATAACATATCTTAATATATTTGAGATTGAATTTGAAAAGAAGAAGCTGCCTTTTAACAAAAGAATTTGTATAATATTTCAAAACATATATAATAATCCATGTTGAACTGATCATAAATCAAAGGCAAATACATGAATTCAAAAAATATTACATTCCCATCACAAAATAGTTTAGATAAGAATATATTACTAGCAACACTCCTCAAGTTGGTGGATTGTTGCAAAGTGCTTAAAAAAAACCTGTCAAAGAGCAACAAAGATCATAATTCAGTTTTATAGAATATGTCATCCTCTTGTATCAAAATGTAATATGGCACCATCTCACCTTGATCGAGCAACAAAGGGTCAGTTAGATATAAGGTACATAAACATTAACTGCATGGTCAGTGTGTTATAATACTTTTGCACCTCATTGCAAACTATATAACTGACCTTTTGGTGCATAGATTAAAAACTCTACTAATGCACCAATCAAGTCAAATTATATTAGGACATAGGCACTACAAAACAACAAACCATATATAAATTTATTTTTCTTCTGGGAAAAAAACAAGAACATAGTGGATAATGAATCTGAACAGATAACCGAGTTATTCACCAAGAACACAAATACAACACGACACTTTTGCTAATAAGAATAATAAGCAAACAATATAGCATGTATATGAAACAACACACACCCGCATGGAGGTTCTACCAGTACCCAACTGGAAATTTGTCGACAACGCACCTGGACTCGGCCGACCCAGAGGTAGCCTGGACACTTTTTGTGCATTTGGGTTTAAGACCATCAATTTCCTGAATGAGACAATTGAAACATGTTACATTTGAAACCCCACTTTTGCTGCTAAAATAATGGGTTGCACTATATGTTACTGGTGTAGTGGATGTGTGACTCTTGAAGTCCATCTCTCTTTGATTTGGTATTTCGTCCAACGAACACTATAATCCATATGAAAATGCAGTAAATTAAATCTCATAATTCTTATACTTATGTTTAAGCTTTGCATTAGGAGTAAGTCAAGGTTTAGATCGTATAGGATTTGAGTGGATCGGGGCCCTACACATCCAAGAATTCTAGTAATCTATACAAGAATTTTAACAAACAGTTGGTGTTCTCAACAACAAACAGTAAGCACATTAAAAAAGAAAATTTAAAACCCCATTCTTTTACTCTTTTACTGCTAAGGTGAAAATATTCATCAGATCCATAAAAATATAAACAACTAAAAACCAATAGGGGTTAACAGAAAGAAAAGAAGGGGTTCTGATCAATTACATGAATAGAGTGGTGCTTTCGTGGGCTTGAGGTCTATTACATGGAAGATGATCTCTGGTACCTTCGTGGGAGTCCGACGATGGGAATCCCTTCCTCGATAAACACAAAACCGCCGAGGAGGTCATTTTATGAATATGTGCATGGAGCCCCTTGGCCGAGGTCTTCTCCCTCGGTGGAATTGTTAATCACTCGGGGAGCATCGGTAGGCAGCCTTCACATGAATGATGTTCAGATTGAAAGAATAGATTTTGGTGAGCTCCCCTATAGCGATTATAAATTTCAGTTGCCTCTCATTTGACCATTAAAAAAATTTACCCTAAAATTTGAACCAAAATATACATATACAAAATTTAGATGTTAAAAACTTTAACAACGAACATGATTTTCATTGTTATAGCGCTAAAAAATATTTGACAACGTTAGTTGTTGTTGCTAAAATCAGTGTACTAAGTTAAGGGTTAAGTCATAAAAATATTTGGTAACAAAATATTTTTGCGTTGTTAAAAATATTATTTTGCAACAAATTTATTGTTACTTTTTAATCCTTAGTCTTAGGCAACGGAGATTTGACAACGTGGAAAAACGTCGTTGCAAAAAGGCGTATTTAGCAACGAACTAGAAATTTATTGTAAAATATTACTTTTAGCAACGAAAATCCTTGCGTTGCTAACAAAATCGTTGCTATATAGGATATTTCTTGTAGTGATATCTATCTTGCATATACATTGTTAGTTGTTAGTTGCCTTCACATTGCATATAATTTTTTATTGGATAGATTATTCTACTGCACTATATTCACCCCTCTAGATTTTTCCTACGGTCCTTCACGAGTATCCATGGAAGTAACGAACTCCAACTATTTCGCACTGGCTTCCGCCACTTCGCGATCAAGAATCTCCTTACGGAGAGGGTAAGCATAAATATCCTTAGCTATGGCGGCAATCAAGTGATCCTTCTATTCAGCAACTAGAGCCGCAAGATCGATGTCGTCAAGTAACTTCAAATCAACAAGGCGAGTCTCAAGCTCCACTTCCTGCTCTTCCAATATGCCTTCCCTGACCTCATACCCAGGGTACATTCGGATCAGCTCTATTAGAGACAGTGCCGAAGATTTGGCCTGGGTAAAAGGCCTGTCCCTTTCTAAGAAAACAGAAGCTCCCCACTTCAGAATGCGAAAGAAATACTCCACATGGAGGGAGGCGTAAGTCCTCAGCATCAACCAAAGAAAGAGGGTTCATAGGAGGCATAGCCGATGAAGTCCCTAATGACATTGGAGTAGCTTTCACAACAGACGAAGGCAAAATTAATAATTGAAAACACGTATACAGTGAAAGGAAGGAAGGCATATTCTCCTACTTACTTAAAGGAGACAGAGGCTATTAGATTGCCCTCGTTGGCCCTGTAATTACCCCAAAAGGCCGCACGACTATCATTTCGGCAACTTTTGTTTGACTCAACCCACTGTCGGGCTCTCCAGCGACCCGGACCTCCCACGATGCTCCAGTCTCCGCAAACACCTCCACGTCCGATGCAGGACCTTCTACAGGTGTGGAAGGGGAGGACATCCCTTCATTATCGACCTCCGGATAAGAGGCTCCCGCTACAAGCTCCTCCGTGGCTGGGGTCTCCTTCTCTCCAAATCCCGATGCTGCCCCCACGGATACCAAGTCTGGTTCCTATAAGGAAATAAGAGGCTCCTCCTCCGCCATAATGCCACTTCCCTCTCCGCCAGAAAGTTCCACCCAAGGAGTGCCTACAAAGGGTGTCATAATTTGAGCCACATTCTCGAGAAGGTTAAGAAAGTGAAGAGAAAATGGATCGCTAGTAGGCTGACACAAAGGGAACATACCCGAAGTACTAGGTCATGTCGGGCGTTCTTCCCCGGCATCATAAGCCGCCATCATGTTAGAAAACTCATCACCCTCCAAGTCAAGCGGAGGGGTACCATCGGACGGGAAGTCCTCTTCCAACGGGATGTCCTAATCAATAATTTCTCCAACCAAAGACACGTCAGGAATGGGTTCCTGAAGGGTGGGATCCCCAAAAGCAGATTCCTCGGGCAAAGGGGAATGGGTTGTGACCTCCACCTCTTCTCCCAAAGAAAGATGAATTTGAACCAGTGGTGGATTGACATGCTCGACCGCTGCATCAACTTCAAAAATGACCTCCTCCTGATTAAGCGAAGGACCTGGTCCCTCAGCAGCACACTGACCCTCAACATCAACTTTCTGCGAAAGAAAGAAACGAAAAGAGTTGATCATACAAATATACATAAAAGAAAGAAAAGAAAAAAATACATGATATTGCACTAATACCAAAGATTGTCTCCCGTCCCCTTCACGAAGCCGAGAGGCAGGTCGTATTATCCCTGTCACCTTAAAAACAACAACCTTCTTCACTCGCTTCGAGGATGAAGGCCCTGCCAAAGTCGAAGCCTGTCGCTTCGAAGAAACAACAGCCGCCTCTGCCGGCTGACTCCTGCTCCGGGTTCTGACCCTATGATCCCCAGAACGGTGGGGACAGGTCCTAAAAGCGATCGCTCGTGACACATCTGGCTTGGTCCCAAAAAATGAAGCTCCACTCCCGATTATAACCTGGAGACAAATTGTTCGCAGAACAGTAAAACTTTACGGCCGCATATAAGATGTGGGTTGTAGGCCGCTATAATGGTCCAGTGAAACACGCTTCGGTACAGCCGGCATTATAATATTGCCAAGCCCGAGCTTCATCAAGTAAGCTCCCTACAAAACCCAAGCTCGAGCTTGGGGTACCCAGCAACAGTTGACTATTGCCAAACTTACGAGCAAAGCGGCTTAGGAGGTATAGTTCCAGGAAGACCTTATCCCGATTTTGATACACCAGGTGAGAGGGCCGGATCGAAAACAACCAATAAAAATCTTGCCTTGGCAAACCAGAAGACCCGGTACCGACATCCTCGTATTTAGTGATATTAACTAGTGTTTGTATACAAGTTATATATTGATATTAGTAGATATAATATCCTAGTACCCCGTATTAGCTAGTATAGCTAATAGCCTTATGATATCGACCTAGAAACATAGGTAGAGACTAGTACGACCTAGAAAATAACTTGTTTGACCAAGTTTGACCTAGTTTGACCAGTAAGGCCTAGATTTGACCAAGAAATCATATTTTAGCTTGTCTAAGCATGTTTATCATTCCAATACACTAAATGACATTGATATTTCATATTAGGTCAATGTGACTGTATTTTGGACTTGATCCTCGGACATTGCTCAGGACCACAAGCGAGTACATTCTCTGATAGTTTCTATTATTTTATAATTATTATAATACAAGTATTTAATAATATTTTACCTGATTACTGACACAATAGTACACAGATTAGTATATGTGGATCCTCAGTCATGAGATGTTTCTTGCATATTCAGATTATTGCTCTTCTCATTATCATATGGTATTATGCAATTATTAGACAATGTCGTATGACATTAGGCAACTAAACAATGTCGTATGACATTAACATTGTAAACAACGTCGTATGATATTAACCTTGTAAACAATATCGAATGACATTAACTTTGTAAACAACGTCATATGACATTAATCTTATAAAAAATGTCGTATGACATTAGCTAACTATTACCTCTCTCTTTATTTCTATATTATGATATATGTTTACTCTTTCCTCATTTTGTATTACCTTCATTATTGTTGTTTATAGTCATTATCAATTAACTTGGAACTGATATTGGATTATGCTCGTTCCATCCTGACTGAATATATTTTTCAGATGATTATTTAGAGGATTATTTTTTGACTTTCTACGGACCATAGGAGGGAGTAGCAGATATGCACCCCATAGCTGAGATGTTATTGCCGGAAGGTCTAGCCGGAATCACTAATTATCTCATTAGTTCCTTTTTGTATTTTGGCACCGAATTTTTTTCGGCATATATTTGAGACTTGGATGTTATTGTTGAAGTTTAGATTTGTGTTATGGTTTAGACTTTGTGGTTTTTATTTGGATTATTCCTTTGATATCTTATCGTGCTTTAGTTATGTAATTGATGATTTTATATTATATTATTATATCATTGTCTCCTTATAGAGTTGAATATTTATGTGAGCTTGCTAGTTAGATAGCATTAACCTAGACAATGTACTACCGCCGATGCCACGTTGTAGGATGGACGTACCCACATACTCGTGTTCCTCTACCGGGTGCGGTTAATGACACCAATCTTGGATTTTCCACAAATTAGGCACAAAACTCAATGTAACTTTTAAAAGAAAACCTATTAGGACCTAATTCTTCTTTCTATCGCTAGACGTTGCTAATTGGCGACATATATCGACGTTTAGCGACTGTAATTCAGTTTTTAAAGATTAGTCGCTATAAGTTCAATTAAGGTCGCTAAACATCGCTAATATGTTTTATTTAGAGACATTTAGCGACGTATCTCTTTTAGACATTTAGCGACGTCATTAGCGATGTCACAGACGTCGCTAAGTTAGCGACGTTATTATTTGCATCGCTAAAATGTCGCTAAATAACTTTGATTTAGGGCTGATTCCCCCCATTTCCTTCGATCTCTCCCTCTCCCAAATTTAAACCCCCCTCCCTCCGGCTCTTCCTTCCTCCGGCTCCCCTCCTCCCTCCGGCGACTAGCTTCCTCCCTCCCGGCGACCCTCCTCCGTTCGCGTCCTCCCCTCCGGCTCCCCTCCTCCCTCCGGCGTCCCCGGTACAAGAAAAGGTCTGAGAAGACCAAGGCGGCTAGGTGGAATGGTGCAAAGTGGTGTGGTGGCTCGATTTCGATGACGGAATATTTCTATCGTTTGGTATATTTTTTATTTAAGATATATTATTTTAATGTAAGTACGATAAAATGGTAGTAGGAAAAAATATTTAATTTTAGTACTAAATAATATATTTTTAACAGGTACAGAGGGGTGAGGATGCAAACATGGTGACCGTCTTCTTGGCCACCCATCGAAAGGACGAAAATCTCATTGATGAGAGGCCTCGCAGACCTATGTAAGGATTACTTTACTTTGTGTTAATTTTAATATAACTTAGGCAATTATCGAGTATGCAAACTTTTCTAGGCCGAGTATCATAGGCTGCGTGAGCGGACGACTGCTAGTGCACCTACAGCTGGAGAGGCTGGTACTTCCTCGCAGCCTGCTCCAGCTCCGTCGGCGGACGAGTTATGGGTGACCGCCGCTAGTAGTCTCCAGAGGGGTGCATACTACGGTACGGGATCATATGGCGCCCTGGTTGCGACGCAGTCATCTAGGGCCTCCCCGACAAGTGCGCATTCCCCACAGCCCTCACAGTCATCGGCCAGAGTCCAGGAGGTCGTTGATCGTCAGATTGCGTCTCTCCGTGACAAGTTGCTGCGAAGGATGGAGGAGCAGTCCCGGTCCCAGCCGCAGGCATACGATCTAACGCTCATCGCATGATTTGATATGCTCGATCGCAGCATCACAGAGCTCTGGGATTTGACAAATGATCTTAGAGCCTCGACATAGCGCAGCATGACGTAGCTGCAGGTATCATAACTATCCATGAGCGAGAGGCTGACGATGATGCAGGATTCAATGGTTCATAGCAGTACGAGGATTTTATCTACCATGGATTCTTACAACCACCGACTCACAAAGTTGGAGCGGATACGTCCTCCTAGTACGCCTACATCGACACAGACTCCACCGACGTCACTGCCTTCTCCATCGACATCGGTGTCAATTTTACGAGAGCAGTATGATCTGTTCTTATCCTTCATGCGCGCTGGTGGTCATCCTCCTGCATAATTTGTTGTATTCTTTACGACGATATTTTCTCCTGATTAGGTTTTTAATTTCAATGTTTTATTTTCTTCAAATTTTATTATATTATTCATATTAAATATATGTTAATTTATCGGTATTGAGTGTTCAACCCAAGGGGTCGGCGAACCCAGTAAATTCAACGGAGGGTTGCTCCGGGTCTATTTGTACAGATTATGAATTAATAAATTGGAGGAATAATAGTTTGGAAACAATTCAGTATTGATTTTTTTTATTTTTTACTGTATCATTAGCGACATTTTTAGCGACGTTTAGCGACGTTCATACACGTCGCTAAATACGTCGCTAAGTTGCGACGTTACTACACGTCGCTAATGACGACGCGAAAAATGTCGCTGTACGTCGCAACTTGCTGACATGGCAGTATTGCCAGGTCATAGTAATGTCGCTATAAAAGTTGCTACATATATCGCTAATTTGCGACATAAAGCGACAAATAAACACGTCGCTAATTAGCGTTTATTGATCATTTAGCGACGTTTCTTTACGTCGCTAATTTGACTTTTTCTAGTAGTGGTCGTTGGTTGCCATAGCTCTGATACCAAATGAAAGAAAAGAGGAGTATTTGATTCTTGATCAGAATAATTTTTGTGTATGTTCAACCTCAACTTGGCTTTAAATAGCCATTTACAACTCTAACAGAATGCATAAAAGTAGCACCCTCTAACCATATTCTAACTAAGTGATAACAAATCAAAATCATAGATCAAATAACAAAAATCCTAAAGACTAGGATTTATTGAAACCCAAATAACAACCTCTTAAACCTCCTCAACAGGATTAACTCTAACATCCCCCTCAAATTTTTTTTCCAAATCCCTACTTCCCGTAGAGACGACAAACACACCCCCGATCGAAATCCCTCCACCTCCCTCCTCTTTCTACTATGAGAATGGATCCTAAAAGCTAGATCCCAACCCTCCCCAAATCATAACCCTTGATCCCAACCCACCTCCCCAAACCTAGGCCAGAGCCGCCGCCTCCGTGCTTGCCGCCGCCGTCGAGTCCGACATGTGGACGGTGAGTTTTGCGCCTCTTTATTCATTCCTATTTCCAGAAAGTTTCGGTTTGGACTAAATATTTATTAGGATTACAGTTGAGGCACCCTTCGCTCTCAAAGTGTTCGACGAGGTCATCGTTGTTGAAGCAGTTTGTGTTGTTACTCGACTACGTTGGCACCCTATCGCCCATTGTCGACGAGCCAAACAATGTTGTCATGTCTAAAGCGGTGTGGTTTCCATTGATTTTTTTTCTGTACCTAACCATTTTTCATGCAATCCCCATTTTTATGTATAAATTTTCATGCAATTTGTGGGTTCATATTATGAACATTCATTGGAACAATTTTGTAGTTGAAAAAAGAATATGTATAGTTTAACTTCCTTTAGTTAGGATACATTTTTTTCTAATGGGTTATTGTTGAAATTAGTTGATAATTTTATTGATTGTCTCATTGGCATCATATAGCCTTACAGTCATTAATACAATGATCTCAATCATTATGACAATAATCTCATAATGGAATATCCTGTGACATATTCTGGCATCCCAAATATGTCCTCAGGATATTCCCATGTGCTTATACTATACTTAAATATGATACCCAACATACCATATCAACACTCCCCCTCAAGATGGGTGAAAGATATTCACTAAGCCCATCTTGTCACATCCTCTAATCATGCTCACTGAGGCGAGTCCCTTGGTTAGTCCATCTGCTACTTGATCCCTGGTTGGAACATAGCCAAGCTCCAGTAATCCACTATCCAACTTCTCTTTGATGAAGAATCTATCAATCTCGATGTGTTTGGTCCTGTCATGCTGTACTGGATTGTTGGCGATACTAATAGCTGACTGATTGTCACACCACAGCTTCATCTTGGCTCCTTGATCCAACTTCAGCTCCACCAGCATATTCTTCAACCAAAGCAGCTTTGCAACTCCCAAGGCCATAGCTCTGTACTCTGCTTCAGCTGTCGATCTGGCCACCACAGACTGCTTTTTACTCCTCCAGGAGACCAAGTTACCTCCTACAAATATGTAATATCCCGAGGTAGACCTCCTGTCATCAGCACAACTAGCCCAGTCAGAATCACAGTAGCCCTCGATGCTCACGTGATTGTTCTTTTTGAATATTAGTCCCTTCCCAGGAGCACCTTTCAAGTACCTCAGAATCTGGTACACTGCATCCATATGACCCTTCCGTGGGTCATGCATGTAGCGGCTCACCACACTTACTACAAAGCAGATATCAGGACGTGTGTGGCTCAAATAGATCAACTTGCCAACCAGTCTCTGGTATCTGTCCCGATCAACTGGTTCTCCAGCCTCAGCATCAATCTTGAACCTCTGATCTATTGGTGTCGCTGCAGGTTTGCACCCCAACATCCCAGTTTCTGTGAGAAGGTCCAGTGCATACTTCCTTTGAGAGAGAACAATCCCCTCTGCTTCTCGAGCAATCCCAATCCCAAGGAAGAACCGAAGAAGGCCGAGATCCTTCACCTCGAATTCCTTGCCAAGCTTTCCTTTGAGTTGGGCGATCTCCTGCTCATCATCTCCTGTGATAATCATATCGTCCACATACACCGCAAGCATGGTGATGTGGCCTCCACTCCGACGAAAGAACACAGTAAGATCAGCATTGATCTGCTGATATCCCATCTCTATCATCGCCCTTCTGAATCTGTCAAACCACGCTTGAGGAGACTACTTCAGTCCATAGAGGGACTTCTTCAACCTGCAGACCTTGCCTACTGTCTGATTGGTGCCAAATCCTGGTGGTATCTCCATGTACACCTCCTCTACTAGATCTCCATGAAGAAATGCATTCTTCACATCCCGTTGGTGTAGCTTCTATCCACCAATCGTTGCCAGAGAAATCAGAGTCCTGACGGTGCTCATCTTTGCAACTGGTGTAAAGGTCTCGTCATAGTCGATGCCGTACGTCTGACTGTATCCTTTGGCTACTAGTCGAGCTTTATAGCGCTCAACCTGTCCATCTGGGTTTTGCTTTACGGTAAAGACCTACTTGCATCCAACTGCTCTCTTCCCCTCTGGCAGTCTCACAAGCTCCCAAGTGTGGTTCTTCTCCAGAGCTCCCAACTCCTCGTGCATTGCCGCTTTCCACTTTGGATCGTTCTTGGCAACCTGCCAATTGTTAGGTACAGTAATACTATCCAAAGATGCTATAAATGCTTTATGAGAAGAAGGTATATGGTCATAAGAAACAAACTGAGCAATATCCCAACCATATTTGTTTGGAGGATTTCCTGCATTGCTGCGAGTGGTCCTCCATACAGATAGTGGTGTGGAAGGAGTAGAAGTAGGAGGAATGATATCTTGTGAAGGAGGGGGTATCACCTAAAGGGGGATTGGTGTCGGTGCCTCAGGAGTTGGGACGAACGCAGGAAAGGGACTTGGCACTGGCACTGGCACTGGCGGTACTGGTCCTGCAGTTTGCTTCTCTCTCTTGCTGTAGGCAAGTAACTCTCCCTGAGCCGTAGGCCTAACACCTTCACCTTCTTGTCCCTTATACGTGCCTCCATGCCAAACTTCTAAATCGGTTACCACCAAGTTCTCCATCTCCCCCTCTCGCCTAATACTGGCAGTATTAGGCGTGTTGTGTGAAGTTCCATCCTGGTGGTAGTATGGCTCATGCTCCTGAAAGTGGACATCCATACTGACAAACTTCTTCTTCTCTACTGGACTCCAGCACACATACCCCTTCTGGGTCGCCGAGTAGCCTACGAAGATGCATTTGACCGCTCTAGGGTCAAGTTTCTCAACTGATGGCCTGTTGTCCTTCACAAAACACACACACACAAACACCTTCAGTGGGAGTATCCCACTATATATTATTGTCTTGCAATACCTCAAAAACCTTCGAGGGCATCATGTTGATGAGTTGAGCTGCTGTCAACACTGCATGCCCCCACAGTCTCTGTGGGACATTCATGTCGATCATCATACTTCTTGCGACCTCCAGAAGGTGTCTGTTTTTCCTTTCAGCAACTCCATTTTGTGCTGGTGTGTATGCATAGGTGGTCTGATGTTGTATTTCGTGTGTTGATAAGTATTTTGCAAGCATCCTGTTAGTATACTCCGTTCCATTGTCAGACCTCAGTACCTTCACAACTGCTTTGTACTGAGTCTGGACATGCTTATGAAAATCCCGAAAACAAGCAGGTACATCATTCTTTTTTATCAAATATAACCAGGTAACACGAGAGGCACACTCAATGAAAGAAACAAAGTACTTATAACCATTCATAGTGTTAGTAGCACATAGACCCCAGACATCAGAATGTACTACCTCAAAAGCAAAAGTGCTCCTATGACCTGTGCCAACATATGAGCTCCTAGTAAGTTTTTCTAACTCGCACGCATCACATACTAATTTCTCTTTATTTGTGTTTGCATAAATCTCTGGATACAACTTACTTAGAGTATCAAAGGAAGAATGTCCCATCCTCCGATGATGGAGTATTAAGGTATCCTTAGTCCTCTGCTGCAGTCCTTCCATGCCAGCCTTCTCTGCCATAGATACCAATGCTGAGTCCAGTCCTTCTC
Organism: Iris macrosiphon; assembly: GCA_036927795.1. Classification (NCBI taxonomy): domain Eukaryota; kingdom Viridiplantae; phylum Streptophyta; class Magnoliopsida; order Asparagales; family Iridaceae; genus Iris; species Iris macrosiphon. The sequence continues at coordinate 22,836,145 of JAYESA010000007.1, read as the reverse complement.
GATCTAGGTACCACAGTCCCTCATGCCAAGTGCCAGTCCCAAGTCTTCGTCCTGTCCCTTTCTCCTAGAAGGTCACCTTAGGAATATCAAAAGAAATAATGCATTTAAGTTGGAGGATTATAGAACTAATGGACAAGAGACTGAGTGGAAAGGATGGAGCATGTAAAATATTGGATAATCTTACTGAACCTGTACAATTAACAGTACCCTTACCGACCACTGGCTGAAAAGTGCCATCTGCTGTCTGAATGCTGTCTGCTGATGCTAGGTGAGTGTAGGAAGAAAACTCACTAGCATTCCCCGTCACATGCCGAGATGCTCCCGAGTCGATAATCCAGTCTGATGATTTAAGTGAAGAGATAGACGCAAGGGCAAGTGATTCGTCAGTACCTTCTGATGGATGGGCATAAATGGCAGCGTTGCCCCTAACAAAGAATGAGATGGATGCCTCCTCTGTTCTACTCCTCATGTCTTCCAGTGCCTGGTCCTCCACAGTAAAGGTGCCATCAGCTTCTCCGTTCCCTTCTGATATCAGGAGGTTCGCCCGATAACCTCCTCGGTCGCCTCGTCTACCCCGTCGACCACAACCACGTCCTCCATTATATCCTCGTCCACCGAACGGTCCTCGTCCACCACCTGAATCTCCCTCCCTAGGTGGTTTGGTATAAGCATACCGATGATGACCCATCTCCCCACAGTTGTAGCACTGCCGGTTATGCTGCCAGGGCTCTCCCTTAGATCCTGTGTTACCTGAGCTGGTGATCGCTAGTGCTGAATTTGCTTTGGGGGGATCACCTGTCCCGGCTTGCAGCCTGATGCGTGTCTCCTCTTGGATCATGGCTGAGATAGCCTCCTCAAGGCTAGGGATCTTTGGTTGGGGTAGAAGTAGGGCCGTCCTCTGTGCGAAAGCTGCAGTCAGCCCTTTGAGGAACTTCATCGTCCTCTCCTGCAGATACACCTGTCTCTCCTTACACTTAGGGTCCCCGCAGCTCGCCCGATCTGAGGAGTGATCATAATCCAACCACAGACGCTCCAACTCCGTGGCATACTCCTGTACCGTCTTCTCTCCCTGTATGGTGTCATCAATCTCCCCCTTTATCTGGAAGACCCGTAAGTTGTTCCCTACACCATCATAGGTCCATCTCAACTTCTCCCACACATCTTTCACCATCTTAATACCGTCTACTATGGCGGCAATAGACTGGACTAAGGAGTTGAGAAGCCAGATGTAGATCACCATATGAGTGGACTTCCACTCATCGCGTCCTGTCGAGCCCTCGTCCGGCTCTGTCGTCTCGTCCGTCAGGAACCCCTCCATATTTTTTCCTGCGAGGATTTTTCTCACCAGCCGTGACCAACTCAGATAGGAGGCCGGTCCATCTAATTTTAGATCGATGGAGGAAAGCTTCAACTCCGGCGACGTTCGTGTCATGTTCTCACCAACCGACATCGTCAACAACTTCATCAACGTCGCCACCTTTGCAGAATCTAGCTTCTTGATGATCTCCTCCATCGATGCGTCGTCTATCCAATCACGTCACGTCCGCTCCATGACTCACGCTCGTCCTCGTCGTTCGCTCCTAGATCCGAACATGTTCCCCCTTTCACTACTAGAATAAACGGGATTAGCGACGTATTTTAGCGACTCCTAGTAAAAACGTCGCTAAATTAGCGACTCGGTAAAAATCGTCGCTAGGCGTCGCTAAATGGCGATATTTAGCGAGGTTTAGCGACTTTTATTAAGATTTTAAAAGAATAGTCGCTATAAGTTCAATTAAGGTCGCTAAACGTCGCTAATATATCTGTTTTAGCGACGTTTAGCGTCGTAATTAGCGACGTATCTATCAAAAATATTTAGCGACGTATTTAGCGACGTCTTTGGCGTCGCTAATTTTTATTTTAGCGACGTTTTTATTTGACGTCGCTAAACGTCGCTAAATTTTGGTTAATTAGGGCTCAGTTTTCTTTTCTCCATCTGTCGAAAATTTTGAAATTGTTTCGATTTCCCCCCCCCCCCTCCGGCGACCGGGTCTCCACTGCTGCGCCCCCCTCTCCGGCGATAGGGTCTCCACGGCATCCCCCTCCTCCTCCTCGAGCTCTAGGTAATCTCTCTCTCTCTCTCTCTCATGTGACACTGACACAAGACACACTTGACAGACACGACACACGCACACAGACACACACGACACACACGACACACACACAGACGCAGACACACACACACGACACACACACAGACGCAGACACACACACGACACACACACACAGACGCAGACACACACACACACGACACACACTCAGACGCAGACACACACACGACACACACACACGACACACACACAGACGCAAACACATACACACAGACGCAGATTAGGGTTAGGGTTAGGTTTAGGGTTAGGGTTAGGGTTAGGGTTAGGGTTAGGTTTAGGGTTAGGGTTAGGGTTAGTACATTCCATTATGTGATTTCATGTCTTCCATATATATAGATAATTTGATATGATTTGCAACATAGTATACAGAGTACCAGAAAATCTCCCTTGACTAGTTTCCAAATTGAGTTACTTCTACATATTCAACAAATAACAAAAGATTATCTGAAAACTCTCATTGGCTACGTATCCTTTTTAATTCAATTCCATTGCTAACATCTGTTAGTTCATATCTAAACCATCTAACCTCTTCTTCTTAGCCTCGGTAGAACCTACCACTTCCTGTGAATGCAGTCATGCATTTCTTATTTTAATTTTATCATATTATACTATTATTGTTCATTCATCCAAATTTTATGTTTCAGTTTCTGCATACATGTTTTAGATTATCAAACCTCATGGACTGATAAATTTTTAGAGAAACGTTCACCGTGCTCTAAAGTCAGTAGACAATATATACTTTGAAGCAGCGTAGCCATTAATCAGAATAATGATGAACATGAAAAGTGATCAAATATTGTCGAATATGGTTGCTTTCCAAATGGGGCCAAAGAAAATTAGCAACAACTGAATTTTATTAGAAAATTAGCAACAACTGAACATTCTCTACTAAAAATGTCAGTCTCAACACTGTAAAACTACAAGTTGGAATTAAATAACTAGACAGGTCTGTAACACTAAAAATGTCTGTCTCAACACAACACACATGGCTCATAATTCAATTTCAATTTCAATTACAATCATATAATTTAATATTGGATCATATTTTCAAACTAGTTCAATAAATCGGTCATTTTATTTTGTGACACGTAGGATATAAATAAGATATTATGGTATCATTATTATACTGCAACAAACAGCTAATTCTTTGTTTTTATCTATCTTACCAGATGGCACCCAAGAGAGTGACACCTCCTACTGTTAAGGAGGAAGTGATGCCTCCTACTGTTAAGGAGGAAGAGATACCACCTGCGGGGAGTTCCAGTCACCCAGCACCTATCGCGGCTGTATCTCAGACGGGGAGTTCCAGTCACCCAGCACCCATAGCGGAGCTTGATAACATAAACGCTGTTTATGCGCAGTATTTGAGGGACTGGTATCTACCCCGTTTTGGAAATCCTCGAGATTGATACTATAATGTTTTATATACTTATATATTATGCAATTTGTGTTACTGTGATACTCTGATACTTATATATTATGTATTTTATGATACTGTTTATGCCCATTTTGTGTGACTGTGATACTGTGATACTTTTATGACTGTGATACTTTTATTGTCTGTCTATAATATTTGTGTGTATTAATTGTATGACTGTGATACTTCATATTAAATATTGTTAATCCGGTGTTGAGTGTTCCACCGAAGGGGTCGGCGAACCCATAAAATTCAACGGAGGGTTGCTCCGGGTCTATTTTTAATTAGAAATTTATAAATTGCAGGAATAATAGTTTGGAACAATTCATATTTTTTTTTGTAAATTTAGCGACGTATTTAGCGACGTTTAGCGACGTCTAGCGACGTTTTTATAAGTCGCTAAACAAGTCGCTACTTAGCGACGTGTCATTAACTGTCGCTAAAGACGTCGCTAAACGTCGCTAAATATGTCGCTGTACGTCACAAATTGCTGACATGGCAGTACTGCCAGGTCATTAAAGACGTCGCTGTTTCGTCGCTATATAAGTCGCTAATGAGCGACGTTTAGCGACTTTAATAAACGTCGCTATTTAGTGACGCCGCGTCGCTAAACGTCGCTAAATTTAGCGACTCAATAAAGTCGCTAAAAAACGTCGGCATAGCGACGTTTTTTCGTTCAGCGACTTGGTATCTTCCGACTGCGTTAAAACGTCGCTAATTACGTCGCTAAACGTTTTTAGCGACGTTTTTTGGTCATTTGGCGACGTTTTTGGGCGTCGCTAATTTGACTTTTTTTGGTAGTGTTTTTTCAGATATAGGCATCCATATTCGGCGCTGTCTCGTGCTGGTGCGGAGGAGGCGGCAGCACGCATGTCACAGCCGTCGTCGCAGCAGCAGCAGCAGCCGCAGCAGCAGTAGTAGCCGCAGCAGTAGCGGGACGGGGCAGCAACAACGAAGGGCTGCCTGCGAAGGGCGGAGAAGGGAAGAAGGGAGGGGGCGTGGAAGAGTTCGGTGGAGGAGATCTAGGAAATCCTCCTGTGGGTTTGTGGAAGCTTGGTGACGGCTAAGGTTTGTGGAAACTTGGCTCTGATACCATGTTGAAATTAGTTGAAAATTTTATTGATTGTCTCATTGGCATTATATAGCCTTACAGTCATTAATACAATGATCTCAATCATTATGACAATAATCTCATAATGGAATATCCTGTGACATATTCTGGTATCCCAAATATGTCCTCAGGATATTCCCATGTGCTTATACTATACTTAAATATGACACCCAACATACCATATCAACAATTATCTAGTGTTTGGTTTCGTTAATGCTTAATATTTTTTTATTCTGCTCTTATGTAAGATTTGATTGGGGTTTTGTTAAATAAATATAGAATAAATTAGAAGTAACGTGTTGTGTTCACCCCAAATCAGGTTCCTAATTTTTGTCTGTCATGTTGAGGTAGATTATCGTTTCTCCATTGCTGTAATATATTTCTAGTTCCCTATTAAATTGTTTAGGAGGTTGATGAGTTCATAATTGGACTTCCGAAGTCTCATACCGGAAGGAAAACGCCTCAGTCGAACAAAGTATGCAGCATCGCCGGAAGGCTTGCAGTTCGGGCCACAGAGAGGTGAATGATTCAGTGATAGATCGACTCCTCTTTTAGTTATAGTATGGTTATTGATGCTTTCTCTTTTTTGTTCCATGGGTCATTCCAGTCTCTCTATGAAAATGGCACTTGGAGCAAGTTTGGTTGTAAATGTGCTCATAACTTGGCTTAGATTTATTGAACTTTGTTCGAATATGGAATACTGCTTTCCCAGTTATCTCTGAGTTCTTTCTAGGATACTTAAGCAGTTGGTTGTCGCCATGTCAAAATATAAATACAGACTTCAATGCTAGACCAACCCTTGGGATTTCGTAAATAATATCTTACTAGCACATTACTATCCTCAACTTGCTCAATTATAAGTCTTCATCATGATACACTCCATTATATTGCAAGCATTAGTTAGCCTTATTCTTAAGTTTTGAGTAGTCAACAATTAAAGATTTAGTTGGGGAAAAGTCCCCATGAATTCCTTACTAAGAGGATAGCTCAAATTTTGAGTGGAATATTGGCTTTTCTGTTATGGGTTGGTAGCCTAATGCTTTCACTCTGTGGAGTGCCATCGAAGCATTAGATTATTGAGATCAACAAGGTTTCCTTGAGCTGTGTTTACCTTAAATTGGGCATATGTACTTAAATATAGACGTACATAAACTGTTTGTGTCACCGACACCAATATGCAGAAGCTGATCTAAATCAACTAGCTAAGCGATCTTCTGTTTTGGAATAAAAAAAAATCCAACACTCAACAATTCTTATGCCCCAGTGGACATGAGAAACATGCATGTAGCCGAATTTTGACATTTTTCATTAATAATAGTACCAACTATTTTTTTTTAATTTTGGCTTTGTATTCTCCAAATAACTCGTCTCTCTCTAGTAACTTGTCATGTTATCACCAAGCGGACATCCTACAAGCGCATATTGCTTTAGCATGCATCTTATTATGAAATAAACTCCTAACAAAGTCATTTTATACTTTCAAAATAACAATATTAACTTCTAATTTTCTATCACATACTTGTTACTTTGTTAGGTTTCACACATGAAGAAGCTAATCTCCATAAGCGAAACTTATCCAGCTAGCTTCCTTCTGATCACTTTTTCTTGAGAAAATTACCTATCAAATTCTCCGTCTATTATTTGATACAGAGATTATTAACTTCAGTTCTGTTTGTGTTTCAGGGGGATTAACAATGCTATCATGCGTCCGGTATGGATACTGATGGAGAGGGATCACGTATTAGCTGCTAATAAGTACATTTGCTTCAACTGGGGTTTGTTCTCTCTTTTTTTTTTCCAGACAGAAGTCAACCATCTGGTCAACTTAGTCACCCCAATCTCGTCAGACTGATCGGTTACGTAAATGTATCTTCCATGCTTGATAGCCTAACTAGAACTTTGTAGCATATTAGTGTAGCTCCAGTGGGATGGTAGGAGGTGATCCTTGCATAGCCAAGATTACGCACATTCCGAGAAGTCCTTGGTCCCATACTTTGATTACATGTGTCATTTTTTATTACTTACATCTTCCATACTATATTGTAATATGAAGGCAGATAACAAACTAGACGGGAGCCCGATGCCCTGCCACCGTGCGAGGTCCGGGGAGATGAGGGAGCCGGCGACGGCGGTTGAGGTAGAGGCGGATAGAGGTGGCGTCCGCGTCATCGGCGTTCTGAATTAGCTCCTTGAGCACGTGTGAGTGAGAAATTATTCAGTAGGTCAGCTTTACCACGTGGTAGTGGTGACGTCTTTTTTCTCATCAAATAACAACATAAAAATACGAAAAGAACAAGTATTATGATACTACAAAGTGATGCTATTGGAGAAGAACAAAGTTTCATCATTGCCACATGGTGAGACCGACGGACGGAATAATTTCTCCTAACGAGCCTCTAAAATTCCTTCACTAACCTGCAATGTGGTTGAAAGCCATCATGTTGAGTTTTCTACAAACCGCAAAGGGATGGGCATTCGGTGTTTTAACCCAATCCAAATAGTCAAAATTAAATAAACCAAAAAATTTAAAAATCTGAACCGAAATTAATCATAACCAAACCAAACCGAACCGATGTTATCGATTTGGTTTATTTGGTTTGTTCGGTTAGACTTTTTTTTTATTGGACCAGACTTAAAATTAAGCTTGTGCTTTTATATATATATATATATATATATATATATATATATATATATATATATATATATAATTATTATTTTTTAAATATATACATATTTAATAATCAAATAAACATAGAATTGAACGTATTTTTATAATTTTATAAATTTTATTTGGCTTTTCTTTTTGGACCGAAACTAAATTTAAAACCAAAATCGAATAACAAAGTTAAGCATTTTCAAAACCGTAGTCGTACGAATTTTTTTCAAATCGAACCAAATTTCTTATTCATGTTGGCTCGATTCTAAGACCAATGCCGAATAATGCTCACCTCTACTCAACAGTTACTAATTCAAAAGGAAGCTTTCTTTCCATGAAGGTCCCGCCTACAATGAAGATCTCCAACAAAATTTGGACGAATGCCTCCATCTCTTTATCGACCGGCTGAAGCATCCTCAAGTTTGAGGTGATTATGTCAAAGCGTCCAGTCACTTTGTTCATGCCCATATTCCACAACAAATAAAAAAAACCTAAGCAATCATCAACGTATATATTTTTTTAAATCATCAAATGAATCCTCTACATTGACTACACACGGTCAAAGCATCTCCAACTCTATTGACTTATAATATGTTATAATTTTTATATGACATATAATACAAGATAATATCTTTCCTAGATGTCAAGACTATATTTACAAAAGACAATAAAATAGAAACGTTTTTTTCCAATGCAAAAGTATTAAGATTTTTTTTTTTTTTTTTTTACAACTTCTAAATCATCTTCTTCTTCTTTTTTCTAAATATTTCGTATTTATGGTTGTTGACATGAAGGTGAAGACATTGTCAAGTATATTATCTACAAATAGATTATCAAATTCACAATATTTTTTATATTTTTTGCACGTAAGCATCATAATTTATTTGACAGTTACATTAGAGAAGAATTTTAAAATAAAAAAAATTGTCATTCGTAGACAATTTACGTGCCAACAACTTTCTTTTTTTTCTCAAAGTCACAATAGAGTTCGAGATGCTCTAAGGTATGTGCCCTTGAACTGCTTCCTTCCTTAGTCGGTCGGTCCGCCCACAAGTCCTTATGACGGATATTATTGGTTGAGCCTACTCTAGGCCGATTCTACGACTAGACGTCGTAGTAGAATCGACCCCTATGGTTACTAAAAAAAAAAAACAAGAAAATAGCGATGAAAAAATAACATCGCTATATATCTTCATAAAATCCGAAGGAAATATTCCACCAGTAGATATCATGTTGGAACAGATCAACGACATACTAGCAACATATAAACATTCGTCGATACCTTAGCGACGAATAAACAATATGTTACAAACTTATTTTATTCTTTAGCGACGGATTAACGATGGATTTGTTCATCGCTAGCCTATCGTTGATCCATCGCTAAAGGGTTATAGCAGGGTTCTGATCAGGAGCAGATCCAGAAATAAAAAGTGGGGTGGGATAGAATGGGTTCGGGTGGGATAGAATGGGTTCGGGTGGGCTGGATGTAGACAACCTCATAAAAAAAAACAGAAAAAAAAATTTGGTGCCCACCCCACGGCACCCCTAGATTCGCCCCTAATTCTGATACATTGTGTAGCCCTTTAGCAACGAATTCGACAACCGCCATTCCATCGCTAATTTGCTGTTGTATGTATTATTTTTTTAATATTTTCTTGGAAGCTGTTGTAGAAGCTAATATACAATAAATAACATCACATAGATCTCACACACACACACACACATATATATATATATATATATATATATATATATATATATATATATATATATATATATATATATATGAAATGAGTACAGTATAATACTAACATCACATAGAAAAATCAAATCATACAAAAAAACAAAATACACAAAATAATATCAAGAGTAAATACAATATAATAATAAAGTCTCGGATAAGTACAGTACAAAATGGTTCAAAAATTTAAGTCCGACAATACTGAATGGTACACAAATACATGAAATCACTAAGATTCACCACTAGGAATATGGCAGTAGCTAGTATTGTTGTTTGTGCATCAAGTACCCGTGAAGTCATGAGCATGTATTGGATGACCTCCAGAATGATAGTAGGAGCAGAAACAGCATGACGAGGATGTCACGTCCGGATACCGAAGATCGAAAAGTCACCACTAGCTTGACGTGATGACGTACAAGACTATGTTGCACTTGTACAAGATATGAACTTGTATATTAACAAAATAGATTGAGTGGAGATTGAACCATGATATAATTAATGCATAAAACCATATAGTAATAATGAGACAAGAACATAATTCTTATATCATAGCTCGAAGTAGATATAAAGATTTAAAAGCCAACTAAAAATGCCGTACTTAGTTTACATCTTTAGAAACTTGAAATACAATATTTAATACATCATATCCCATTATATATATATATATATATATATATATATATATATATATATATATATATATATATATATATATATAACTTGAACTAAAAAGCTTCGATACGTCGAACAAGTTTCCACTGAGTTGGACGACCTAACCCCTCTTGAGTATCCTCATGCCTCCTAATACCTGTTGGGACGTAGATCATTACATTAAAAAATGTACTAATGAGTGATATCAACCTGACTCACCTAAACCAACACAGTAACCATGTGAAGACATACGATAATTATTAAGTAGTATTTCTATTTTCTCTAGGTTCCTTTTAACAATTCATAATATAATTATAAACAAATAGAAACATTACTTGTGCAATGATTCTTATCCATGACCGACAATATATAGCAGCGACAATTTATCTTAAAATGTGAGCAGGAAAAAAGTATAATATGGATGATGTTACCTGCCAACAGAGGCAAAAATAGAGTTCAGCTTTTGCATCAAGTAGTTGGGTTTGATAAGCACCACTTTATCTTCTGAAGTGCTGAGACAACTTCAGTCATAGGAATCCTATCTTTCGGCAAATCACTTGAGCACAATAAGGCCAATTCGATTATGGATGACAAGCATCGATGAACAGTTGTCTGGAGAATATAATCTTCTCTTAAGAGAGTGCAATCCACAATCTCCAAAACTGTAGCTGGATATGCATTGTTAACCCATTGTCTCAAACTCAAGCCTTCACCAAACATTGAATCACAAGGCCTTCTACATGTAAAAGTCTCTAACAGTAAGATCCCAAAGCTGTATACATCGCCCTTTCTTGTGACTTTTCCAGCAAATCCATATTCTATTCGAATAATTGTATCCATAAAAAGAAGATCGTATGTATCAATTAGTAATAATTTTAATCTTGGTATAATATAAAATACTAATCTCACAATGAAAAAAATTTCTAATATATATTACCTGGTGCCATATAGCCAATGGTACCTGGTGCGCTTGTTGACATTACAGACGTGCTTTCATCCAGGAACAATTTGGCTATGCCAAAGTCACCAACATGTCCGACCATGTTTTCATCCAACAAAATATTGCCTGATTTTATATCACAGTGCACCACAACATGGGGATGATAATGATGGAGATATTCTATAGCAACGGACACATCCCCTATTATATTGAGTCTCTGTTGCAGATTCAAGTGGTCATTGTGAGAGTGCAACCACCTCTCAAGGCTTCCATTTGGCATGTACTGGAGGACCAAGGCCTTGAAATCCATGTTTGAGCATGTGCTAATTACTTTCACAAGATTTCTGTGTCGTAGCATGCTCAAAGCACTACATTCTGTATCAAAGTTTCTCAAACACCCTTGAACTTCTAAATTCAGAACCTTTACTGCGACGAGTAGTCCATCGTCTAAACATGCTTTAAACACGGAGCTCACACTCCCCTTCCCAAGTAAATTTGTCTCGCTGAATTTGTTAGTGGCTCGAACCAACTCATGGTACGAAATCAATCGATGGTCATTCAAAGATGTTTCTGTCGCTATAGGGTTGTCTTTGTTCCTTCGATATGACATTTGCAGAATTATATAAAGACAAGAAAGAAGGATGATAAAGAGAATAACTGGAGGAAGAATATACTTAAGAAGACGCGTATTTTTCTTGGAAGTAGAGGTTGGGCAAGGAGAAAATCCTAGTCGTGGAGCACCACAGAGTGCTGGATTACCCTTCATAATTGGAATGCTAATGTTTGAGAACACTCCGTCCTCAGGAATTTGCCCTTCTAATATGTTGAAAGAGAGGTCTAAACTAACCAGTTGATTGAGGCTGGTCAAGGACTTGGGTATGACTCCCGAGAGAAAGTTGTGTGACAGGTTCAAGTACTTAATTTCTATTAGTCTACTAAATGACTGAGGAATCTGACCGTGGAAAGTGTTGCTAGAAATATCGAGCATAGTAAGCATTTGGAGATTTCCTAGAGCATTGGAGATGTTACCCGATAGCTGATTGTTTGATACATCTAATTTGTCTAAGGACTTCAAACCGAAAATTTCTAGAGGAAGCGAGCCATTGAGAAGATTTTGGGACAAGCTTAACTCTACAAGACTACTTAAGCTCCACAAGCTACTAGGAACTTCTGAGAAAAATCCGTTTTTAGATAGATTCAAGTGTTGCATTGTGCTGATATTACCTAGCGAACGAGGTATTGGTCCCAAGAATGCGTTGTTGTCAAGGTTCAAGGTATTCAAGCTCATCATTAGACCGATATCAGACGGAATGGATCCACTTATTCTATTGCCCGAAAGATCCATTGACTGAAGATTCTTCATTCTTGTAATTGTAAATGGAAGTTGTCCGGTAAGCTCGTTGCCTTCAAGAGCCAGATTCAAAAGGCCACTCAAATTACCAAACCCAGCAGGAATTTTTCCTTCTACTAGGATCCCACCTGCATTGAAAATCTCTAGAGTACGGGAAGAGAGATTTCCTACAGAATCTGGAAGAATGCCTCCAAACTCGTTAACGGACACCTCAAGGGTCCTCAAATCCTTGCAGTTTGAAAGAGAGGTGATGAAGTCGAGACCTCCAGTCAGTTGATTGCCACCCAGACCAAGCCAGTAGAGTAGAGGATAGGAGTTTCCGATGGTAGAGGGCACAGGTCCTGTAAGGTTGTTGGCGGTGAGCTGGAGGAGGAGGAGCTTAGAAGCATTCAAGAGAGCCATCGGTATGGAACCCGTTAGACTGTTGACACCGAGATTTAGAATCTGGAGGTCCCGCAGATTCCCCAGCTCCTCGGGGATTTCTCCTTCCAAATTGATATTGACGCTCATGCTGAGCTGAGTCATTCGGGTTAGGTTGCCTAGTGAAGCCGGGATCGTCCCGGTGAGTTGGTTGGATCCAAGAACTAGACTGGTCAGAGTAGTTATGTTTCCCAGCCCCACCGGGATTGTTCCTGTGAACTCATTGTAAGACAGCCACAATGCCTGAAGATTGAAGCACCGCGTAAAGCCTGTGGGGATTGGTCCGCTCAACTTGTTCTTGGAAAGTGTGATGGACTGGAGGCGGGGGAGATTGAACTGGTCATCTTTCGAAGGGAGAGGCCCCTCCAGCGCATTGTACTTCAAGTCGAGCTCGGTCAGCGACGTCATGTTGAAGATGCTGTAAGGGATTTGGCCGGACAAGGAGTTGTTGTTGAGGTAGAGATTGGCAAGTCGGGGGAGTCGACCGATGCCGTGGGGGATTGAGCCGGTGAGAGAGTTGTTGCTGAGGCGGAGATAAGAAAGGAAGGAAAGATTGGCAAGATGCGGCGAGATGGTGCCCTGGAGGGAGAAGCCGGTCAGCTTGATACTGACTACCCGTTGCCGATGCCTGCGACTGCAGCTGATGCCGATCCAACTGCAGAAGGAAGCACTGGCGGTCCAATTGGTAGCCAAGATGCCGTATTCATCGACAACAAGAGATTTGAAAGCTTGTAGTGAGTCCAGGTCTGTGAAGTTACTGCGCGCTGCTGATTTCGACATTGCTGTGAGAGGAAAAAAGAATGCCAAAAGCAGCAGCAGCAGAGGGAGGAGAAATATAAATTTAACAGCAACAGCTCCATGGAGATTAGAACGCAAGAGCTCCATGGAAACTCAAGGTGTGGGTAACAAGGAATACAAGCTAACGTTATATATATAGGCCATGTCATTCGTACAACCTATTGTGTAACATGGGGCTTCCTTGTTTAGTCGGTCCTCGACGTATATTATCGGTCGAGCCTGCTCCACGATGCTGCTGAGTTTGAGGAATTATGCTCAGATTCTTCGACTACACGTATGCTCCGATTCTCCGACTACACTGTTGGTTTTGGTTTTGTTTGTTTCTTGCAAAAGTTCAATTCCTCTCCCTTTCTTTAGTCCCACATCGGATGGGACAAAGCCTTCCTATGTACATATATTAGTTTCTCTCCTTTGCTCTATTAAGTTGTTGTGTGGGGAACCCCTTGGGCCACACGCGCATGCCGCCGCCGCCTGGCTCGGCTTTGCGCGCGTAACGGGTGCGGGTACGCGCCCACATCTGCGGGCGCCGAATGCCGATCCGATTTCCTCTTCGGGTTCGGGCTGGGACCCTAAAAATCTTTTTGCTCCTCTTCTTTCTTTCATTTAATTTTTTCTTAAACGTTGGAATTTATTCTAAACGTTACAAATGTTTTGGACCGTTATTTTGTATGTGTGTCCAGGTTCATTCGGTTAATTCTCTTGTAACGGCTGAATTAATCAATTCTGACCGTTACACAACTCCATTATATATTCAGTTGTGTTCTTTGTAAATCGGATCAGAAAATTTTCTACTCAGAACCTCTCTCAACATTCTGTTCATTCCTCTTCATCTCCAAGCTCTGGGCAGAGCTAAGTCCTAGTCATGCCCGGCCCGGCTCGGCTCGGTTCGGTTCGGTTCGGCGCGCGTAACGGGTGCGGGTACGCGCCCACATCTGCGGGCGCCGAATGCCGATCCGATTTCCTCTTCGGATTCGGGCTGGGATCCTAAAAATCTTTTTGCTCCTCTTCTTTCTTTCATTTAATTTTTTCTTAAACGTTGGAATTTATTCTAAACGTTACAAATATTTTGGACCGTTATTTTGTATGTGTGTCCAGGTTCATTCGGTTAATTCTCTTGTAACGGCTGAATTAATCAATTCTGACCGTTACACAACTCCATTATATATTCAGTTGTGTTCTTTGTAAATCGGATCAGAAAATTTTCTACTCAGAATCTCTCTCAACATTCTGTTCATTCCTCTTCATCTCCAAGCTCTGGGCAGAGCTAAGTCCTAGTCATTCTCTCCAAGTCGTGTGCGACAACGAGATACCGGTAGTGCGGGGGTTTTACCACTAGGAGTTTCGGGAACGTCTGCACACAGATCCCGAATAAACTCTTAGGGCAGTGCTTCGTGCACGACTTCCCCAGAGGCCGGTAACATTGTTTAAATTTTACTTTTTGTATTCTTAAATTTTTCAGTAAGTAAAGGACAAAATTCTAACAGTCTAAGAGTTTATTCTAACTTGTTAGAATTTTAGTTACTTCAAAAGTTTTTTACTGTTGTTACTGTTGACTCGTATCAAAGAAATTTTTTTTTGAACATTTGTTACTGTTGATAAAGGATTGAACATTTCTTACTGTTGTTACTTTGTTAGAACTGTACTCATATTGAACATTTCTAACAAGTATATATTAAAAGTCTGACATAGGAATTGTTACTTTGTTAGAACTGTACTCAGATTGAACATTTCTAACAAGTATATATTAAAAGTCTGACATAGGAATTGTTACTTTGTTAGAATTGTACTCAGATTTGTTACTGTTTTCTTTTAAGCACATTTGAACAAAATTGTTACTGTAGAGACAAACTCTAGCATTTGTTAGAATTCTACTGTTGGTTAGAATTGAACAATTAAACAAAATTGTTACTGTTTTTTTTTAAGCACATTTTATACAGTTAGCACATTTCTAGCATTTGTTAGCACATTTCATAGTTTTGTCAATAGCAATTTTTGACCACAAAATTTTCTTTCAGTTGTAACATACTATTTGCTTCATTTTAATCACTTAGTATTTTTTGAAAGCAATCTAGGACCAAAAGAAAAATAGTTTAGTAAAAAGGAAATTGCAAATAAAATTTTCAAATCTAAAGTTTCAGAGTAGAGACAAACTCGGGCACAAGCCGAAAGGGTCCTTCTGTCAACCGGGTGTAAATAACCCTAAGCGACACGGTATTTAAGAGTCTTCGGACCACCGCTAGCTGGGAACCGACCCCTACAGCTAACCTGATTTGATCAACACTTGAAAAACTAAAGATTTTAAGATTGATTCGCAAAGACCACCTAAACTATTATCTTAGACATTGTTATTAAATAAATTTATATTTTTCAGATTGCAATTATGACTGGTAAGGAGGAATCCTCTACTGCAAAACCTGCTAAGTTTGATGGTTCATATTTCAAGAGATGGCAGAGCCAAATAAAATTTTGGCTCACGACCTTAGGACTTATTTCTGCCATTGATGGGTCCACACCCATCACAAATGATTCTGATGATACTGAGTCTGACATAGCAGTGTCCACCTCATCAAAACCAAAAACCCCAAAAGAGATAGACTTTCATTGTTTTCATAGAATTCTAAGCGCATTATCTGAATCCTTGTATGATATATTTTTTGAATACAAGAGCGCTAAAGAACTGTGGAAAGCATTGGAAGATGAATACGGCTGTGATGATGCCGGAATAGAAAGGTTTAATTCTTCAACCTTTAATAGGTATTTCATGGTAGATGACAAACCAATGAATGACCAGCTCCATGAATTCCAAGAATACCTTAGACATATTCAAGCCAAAGGCACATCTTTCTCCAATGAACATAAAATAGCATACCTAATAGACAAGCTACCTCCCTCTTGGTCTGATATGGCTAAGGATCTTATCCATACACAAGGAGAACTTACCTACAATCAAGTCCTAAAGAAAATTAGAACCGAAGAACAAATTAGATTGAGGTCTAAGCCTAAGACTGAATCTAAAGCTAAGGTAAACCTTGTAGAAGGCCAAGGAAAACCCAAGTCTAATTTTCCTTATAAACCCAAAAAGAATTTCTTCAAGAAGAAGAAAAACTTTCAGCCTAACCACCAAAACCATCATCAAAACCATCATCACCAAAACCAAAAACCTAGAAACTTCAGTCAGACTCAGGATCAGAAGAGATTTTGTTTTTTGTGTGGTAAAACAAACCATATGGCCATCAACTGCTACCATAGGAAGAAGGAAGCTGTCCAGACCTCCTATAAAGGAAAGGGCTCAGTTAGACCAGAAGCGAACATGCTTCACAAAGGTTCTTCGAGTTCCTTCAGGTCTGTAAGCTTTCAACCACTTATTAACCTCTCTTACCATTCTGATGATTGGTGGTTGGATTCTGGAGCTAATGTTCACATTTTATTTGATCGCTCATGTTTTTCAAACTATCAGGAATCAAGTGGAGGAGGTGTGACCCTAGGAGATGGCTCAACGGCACAAATAATTGGAAGAGGAAAAGTTAACCTGAAGATGACATCAGAAAAAATCTTAACTGATCTTCATGATGTTCTTCATGTGCCGTCTGTCAGGAGAAACCTAGTTAGTGGATCCCTTCTTGTAGCCTCAGGATACAAAATTGTAATGGAGGCTAATAAAGTTGTTTTTTCTAAGCATGACTCTTTTATAGGAAAAGGCTTTGTAAAAGAGGGTCTTTTCATTTTAAGTACAATGAATAAAATGTCTGATGGTTCTCTCATTGTCTCTAATATAGAATCTTCAAATGTTTGGCATGGCAGACTAGGTCATGTGAACCTAGGTTCTATTAAAAGAATGATAAATTTAGATCTTATTCCCAAGACTCCAATAGATGACAAACACAAATGTGAAATTTGTGTTCAAGCCAAATACACTAGATTACCTTTCAAATCTGTAGAAAGAAATTCTGACCTTCTAGAACTTATTCATAGTGATGTATGTGACTCAAATAGGATTTTGACCAGAGGCGGTAGAAAATACTTTGTTACATTTATAGATGATTATTCAAAGTATTGTTACATCTACCTTCTCAAAACCAAAGATGAAGTTCTAGATAGATTTAAGGTCTACAAATCTGAAGCTGAGAACCAATTAGAAAGGAAAATTAAGATCCTTAGATCTGATCGTGGTGGAGAATATACCTCAAATGAAATGATTAACTTCTGTGAAGAACATGGAATAATTCATGAGGTAACAGCTCCTTATTTACCTCAGTCTAATGGAGTTGCTGAACGCAAGAACCGCACTCTGTTAGATATGGTGAATACCATGCTTCTCAGCTCTGGTGCTCCTGATAACTTGTGGGGAGAAGCCCTTTTAACTGCCTGTTACATTCTTAATAGGATTCCTAGTAAGAAAAAAAGATAAGACTCCCTATGAGCTGTGGAAAGGTAGAGCACCTAGGATTAATTACCTTAGAGTTTGGGGATGCCTTGCTAAAGTCGGAATTTCCGAACCTAAAAAGAGGAAGATTGGTCCCAAGACTGTAGACGCTGTTTTCATAGAATATGCCTTAGACAGCTATGCCAATAGATTTCTAGTGACTCACTCAGAAGTAAATGAAATCTCTAACAATACCATTATAGAAGCAAGAGATACAGTTTACTTTGAAAACATATTTCCTTTTAAGGATAGAAGTTCTATCTCTTCCTCCATACCCTATACTAGTTCTCAAGTGCAAATACCTAGCTCACAATCTGAACAAGAATTAGAACCAAGACGGAGTAAAAGGAATAGGATTGAGAAAAATTTAGGAGAAGGATTCTTCACTTTTTTGATAGAGGGTGATCCCTCAACTTATGAAGAAGCAATGTCGTCTCCTGATGCTCCCTTCTGGAAAGAAGCCATTAACAGTGAATACAACTCCATCATGAAGAATAACACTTGGTTTCTAACAGATCTATCTCTAGGGAATAAACCAATAGGTTGTAAGTGGATTTTCAAGAAGAAACTCAGAGCCGATGGTACTATAGAGAAATACAAAGCTAGATTAGTTGCTAAGGGTTTTACCCAGAAGAAAGGGTTATATTATTTTGATACCTACTCTCCTGTAGCTAGGATCACATCCATTAGAACTCTCTTGGCCTTAGCATCCATTCATGATATGCTAATCCATCAAATGGATGTAAAGACAGCATTTTTGAATGGAGATCTAGAGGAAGAACTTTATATGGACCAACCTGAAGGTTTTATTGCTAAAGGTCAAGAAAAGAAAGTCTGCAGACTAATAAAATCCCTCTATGGCTTGAAACAAGCTCCCAAACAATGGCACAACAAATTTGACAAAGTAATTTGTGAATATGGTTTTTTGTCAAATGAGTATGACAAATGCATATACTCTAAAGGTACATGTAAAAGTTGTGTCATTTTATGCTTGTATGTAGATGACATACTTATCCTAGGTTCATCACTGTAATTGATAAATATTACAAAGAACTATTTATCTAGCCAGTTTGATATGAAAGACCTAGGAGAAGCAAACTTAATTTTAGGAATGCAAGTGACCAAAGGCAAAGAGGGTTATACTCTATCTTTAGCACATTCAATTGAAAAAATGCTAAAAAGGTTTGAGTTATTTGATAAGAAACCTGTCCTTACTCCTTATGACAGCAGTATTATACTAAAAAAGAATGAAGGACCACCTTTGGAACAACATAAATATTCACAGATGATAGGCTCCCTTATGTATATAACTAACAGGACAAGACCTGATATTGCATTTGCTATTGGGAGACTGAGTAGATATACCAGTAACCCAAATCAGTCACATTGGACTGCCTTGGATAGGGTATTTAGATATCTCAAGGGCACCCTATATTACAAACTTCATTTTACTAGGCACCCTGATATCATAGAAGGTTATTCAGATGCAAACTGGGTAACCGACTCACATGATATAAAATCTACTACTGGATATGTATTTACTCTAGGAGGAGCTGCAATCTCCTGGGGCTCTTGCAAGCAAACTATCATAGCTAGGAGTACAATGGACTCCGAAATGATAGCTTTAGATACAACTTGCACAGAAGCTGAATGGCTTAAAAATCTTATTATGCATATACCTGTTTCTCTTAGTTCTGTTCCTGCAATTTCTATAAATTATGATAATAAATCTGTTATTGAACTACTAAAGCATGATTATGTGAATGCTAAGATGAACAGGCACCTGCAGCTGCGCTTCAAGTCAATAAAAAGCCTACTAGGCAAATATGTGGTTCTTGACTATATAAAGTCAGAAAAGAACCTTGCAGATCACTTGACGAAGGGTCTGTCTAGGACTTTGATCCTAGAATCATCGAGGGGGATGGGGTTAAGCCCATAAGTTAGTCACCAGCAGTGGCAACCCAACCGAGTCTGACTGGAGATCCCAAGAAGCCGGTTCAATGGGTAGAAACAAGCTGAACTTAGGTGACTTTATGGAACACTGACTCGAGATTAAAATCTCATTAAAATAAAGCCCAAGCGGCTGTACATGTGTACAATGACTCCCCATCCCTATGGTGACAGTGTTCCTATGTGATATGGTGAGGATGAGTTTAAACTCTTAATAGGTCCAAGCTGTAATGCTGGGTTGATTCATATCACCAACCATTAAGGACTTACCTATATGAGAGGTCGTGAAGGCCGCGACTATGGGACAGGGTGATCCCAGACAACTCTCATGAATGTGGAAAAGTGCGTATGGCCATTTAAAAGCGCCACCCGATAGACCAAGGACCTCTAGCGTACTATGTGTGCTATTTTTCTAAATCTGGTTCAAGAAGTCTGATTCAAGGCATAGTCTATCAAGCACTTCTTCAGATTAAGACAATAGTCACTACGTGAGATTCAAGGCTGTAGTCCATCTCATCTATGCATAGTATTTTACTGCCCAGATGCTCTCTCTCTCTCTATTTACTTTACTCTTATCTCTGTTTCGGAACTTGACCTTTTGGGGGAGGATTGTTGGTTTTGGTTTTGTTTGTTTCTTGCAAAAGTTCAATTCCTCTCCCTTTCTTTAGTCCCACATCGGATGGGGCAAAGCCTTCCTATTTACATATATTAGTTTCTCTCCTTTGCTCTATTAAGTTGTTGTGTGGGGAACCCCTTGGGCCACACGCGCGCGCCGCCGCCGCCGCCCGGCCCGGCTCGGCTCGGTTCGGTTCGGCGTGCGTAACGGGTGCGGGTACGCGCCCACATCTGCGGGCGCCGAATGCCGATCCGATTTCTTCTTCGGGTTCGGGCTGGGACCCTAAAAATCTTTTTGCTCCTCTTCTTTCTTTCATTTAATTTTTTCTTAAACGTTGGAATTTATTCTAAACATTACAAATGTTTTGGACCGTTATTTTGTATGTGTGTCCAGGTTCATTCGGTTAATTCTCTTGTAATGGCTGAATTAATCAATTCTGACCGTTACACAACTCCATTATATATTCAGTTGTGTTCTTTGTAAATCGGATCAGAAAATTTTCTACTCAGAACCTCTCTCAACATTCTGTTCATTCCTCTTCATCTCCAAGCTCTGGGCAGAGCTAAGTCCTAGTCATTCTCTCTAAGTCGTGTGCGGCAACGAGATACCGGTAGTGCGGGGGTTTTACCACTAGGAGCTTCGGGAACGTCTGCACACAGATCCCGAATAAACTCTTAGGGCAGTGCTTCGTGCACGACTTCCCCAGAGGCCGGTAACATTGTTTAAATTTTACTTTTTGTATTCTTAAATTTTTCAGTAAGTAAAGGACAAAATTCTAACATACACGTCGTAGAATTGACCCCCTCAAGTCTTATAAACTTGGCTCTTTAGCCCACTGGCAGGACCGCTTCTGATCAGGACATATGGGACAACTGTTCAAGATCAAAAACTTTGAGGCGTCAAATATTTTTTTAGATTATATATATATATATATATATATATATATATATATATATATATATATATATATATATATATATATATATATATATATATATATATAATTTTGAGATATTTCAGATTTAAAACGTGTTCTACCTTCTCTAAATTAATTAAAGGACCAATCAAAATTAACCGTTCTTTCCTTCCTCCTCCTCTCTCTCTCTCTCTCTCTCTCTCTCCAAACATAGAAGAAAAATAAAGGGAGAAAAGAGGAAATTTTTTTTTTTACTAAACATGAAAGAAAAATAAATGGAAAAAAAATATGAGGTTAATTTAGAGTATTTGTTTGGAATTTACCTTTGTGTGCAAATATTAATAAGATATTTCAAAAATAATAATTTACATAATTTTTAATAATTTGAAAAATATGTTTGGAGTATGCCACTGTAATTGGATGCTCTAACCGACGGATAGATATTATCCGGGTTTGTCCAATTAAGGGCTTCAAATTTGCGCATATACAGGACTAGGAAGCAAGTCGTCGTCTAGAGTTTTTTGGATAAGCTGAATTGGACATGAGAACAACTGAGCTCAACAAGCTGCTAGGAATGCTTGACGACCGTTGAAACTTCTTCATTCATGGTGACCACAAAATAAAAGGATGCTCAAGTTACCTAATTCAGAAGGAAGCTTAATTTCTTTCACGAGGGTTACGAATACATTGAAGATCTCCTCCTATATACAAAATTTGGAAGAATGCCTCCAATCTCGTTATCGACAACAAGTTGCTGCAGTTTGAAAGAGATGTGATGAATACTCCACACACGGCAAGGGAGATGCATCAACTGATCGGACGTGGTGGTGACTTTGAACCGCTTACTTCCTCCATCCCCTTCTCCACGACGGATATTATTGGTCGAGCCAGCTCCGTTTCAGGAATTGATGCTCCGATAACCTTTCTACACGCAGTAGAATTGACCCCCTTGGTCACTACAAAACACAAAGAAATAGCGACAGAAAAATATGGCGCTATTTTCACGAAATCCATCTCTAACAAGAAACAACAACGGACTGCCGATGGAAATATTTCGTCGGTAAATGACACGTCGCTAGCATAAATCCGTTGCCCTTGTCAGGTTGACGGACTAACGGCGGATCAACGACGACCAAATAGCTTTGGTCTAGCGACATATAAACCTCCGTCGATATCTTAGCGACCGATACACAATAAACCTATTTTATCTCTTTAGCGACTGATTTGGGTGTCGTTATTCTGTCACTATTTCGATGCCGTATATACAACAATATGTTACAATATAGACAACAATATGTCAAGTATATAACAATAAGTACATTGCAATAATAAAGTACAATAGAATAATAAAGTCTCGATATGTACGATACTAAATGATACCAAACATAACTACAACAACAACAACGAATAGTGGACAAATACATGAAATCACTAAGAATTTGACGGTGGTGGTGGTTGGTACTGATGGAAGCACATCCATTCCGTGAAGAATGTCGTGAGCATGTGATGGATGGCCTCAGGAATGATTGAAACAGAAACAACAACAGAAGGAGCGGGAGGACTAGGAGAAACATGAGAAACATGAGGAGGCATCATATCCGTAAGCTCTCTCACCGTCCTCTAAAGGTTTTGTCATGCATTCTACATTTACTCCCTACCACGCGGAACACGAGCAACATGAGGACCAGTAGCATAATATGCAGGTGGAAGAGCTCTAGCTAAATTATACCGACAACTACAACACCAACGACCTTGAACCATACACAATTTTTTTGAAAGTTGCATTTACAAGTAAGCTTTCTAGAACACTAAGCGCATAGTCTAAAACATTTTTCTAGAATTCTGTAGAACTATTTAGTGAAGTGTGTCCCGATTATAGACTACATATATATAGTTATTTTTAAGATTTCTGAAAAAAAGGGAAAGAAAAATTTTAAAGTATAATTTTTTTTTACTAAATCCCGGTAGATTCTTCTTCATACTGTACAAATTTTAGAATTAAAAAAATATAATATTTATTAAAAATTTGGAAAGACATATTTTTGAACAAAAATCCTAAATTTTGAACTAAGACTAATATCTACTTCCGGAGAGCATTTCTCCTCCACACGAACTCCTTTAGGGTGTAAAACTCCATAATTTATTTCTAGTTCCTAAATATCAAATTTGGTCATTTAACAATTTATATTTTATTTAATGTGATTTTTTTTATTAGAATGTCCTAGTTTATGGTAGCTTATAGTCTACGTTTAGATCAATAAATCAGAAATTACGGAGTCAAAACTAGTGTAGAAGCATAAAAAAAATCTATACCATGCGCCAAACACGACAATACGGCATGCGCAGCTAAGCAATTCAGCGAGAGCCATGCGCAACCATGTAGTAATGTGCCGGCCTGCAACAAAATATAATCATGCGCCATCACGGACAAACTATTTCAAAAAACGTGCAGCGTCTATGGCATCACAACGAAGGTCCCATGCGGCAACACTCTCATGCACCAGACTCCCATGCATGCGCTAAAGCTCCCATGTGGCGGTGTTCCCATGCGGCAATATTTTTATATGCTGAAGTTATTACGTAGTAGCGTTCTCTTAAAGACCCCACACGATCAAATCTTGTCATTATTAACATCCAAGATCTTTGAGCAATCAGTGCATGACACATACCACATGGATTATGAGTACCAGCAACCCCAGATCTCGAATCTCCACCTGGCAGCCACGTCACGGTATGCACCTATGTATGGTAGTATGAAATCTGTGCATGCATGCATATACATGGTCCTCTGAAGGCTATAAATAGTGGACGTCCCCCAAAAGAAGATAAAGAGAGGAGAAAAAAAGGAGAAAAAGACGGAAGGAAGAAGGGACACCAACTGAGTCGCATACTCACGTTCCCGCAGGCATTGCCATTCTCTTCGATGTCGGATCGTCAACAGAGTAAAGTGACCGATCGCAGATCAGATCTCCACCATCACACTTGTCCATATTTATTTGTACTCGGACTCTACGCATTAGAGCTCCTTTGTACTTGTTTTTGTTCTACTCCAATTAGTACAAAAGTTAGTTCAACTTTTTTCGTATTTTTTGCGATGTCGACAAAAATAGTGATTCTGTTGGCAAAGGACTTCTCCTCCAACGAGAAGTTAATGACGCAGTCCAACGAAAGCAAGCTGGGTTCAACCCAGAGAATGCTCGTGGTTCGCTTTGACCAACAGACGTTCGAAGGGATGCTGGACAAGCCGAGTTTCGCATCGAGGCCCGCAAGACCTCACAAGACTCGCAAGACTTGGGTCGTCAAGGCCGCTGCGTCGCACCCAAAGTCTACGAATGATGCGTTACCAACTTCCATTGTTGGGGGTGCGCATGAAGATGCCACATATCCTGTCTCTATCTTCGAAGCCATCCTTTAGGATAACAATGTTGAACCTCAAAAGATTTGCTCACAGCCAGATGCGCATAAGAGAAAATGTGTTACATCGAACTATAGACGCATGAAGCCTTCTCTATGCAGCAAGGCCCAAGTAATAAATCATGTCTTCGACGGTGTCTCCTACGACACCAATATGGATTCTCAATAATATGCGCGCCTGTGAACGCTAGTTCGAAGAAATCCAAAATAACTCGAGCTATGCGCATTCGAGGGGTTGCGCAAGCAGTCCACCAAAAGCAGCCATTGATTGTCACGTGCGCTGCTGATGGAAAACTGTATAAGTCTGACCCAGGCATCATGCGTCGGATGTGGTTAAACCCTCCAAGTCTTTTCGAAACTGCTTGGGCGCCACAAATGTACTGGAACCAAGTCGGGGAGCAAAAATCGTGATAACTGACCCATACGCCAAGCTTGTTTGTGCGCATAAAATGGGTCCGACTCGTATCAAGTCTTCCCGAAGCCACTTGGGTGCCGCATATATGCTTAAACCAAGTCGAAGAGAAAATACTGTGTCGACAGACCCATGCGTCCATCTTGGCTGTGCTCATAAAGTGGGTCAATCTCACATCAAGTCTTCCACAAATAATCCGGGTGCAGTCTCTGCGCAAGAACTGGGTCAGGGAGCAAACTATTCACGATCACACCCACGCGCAAGGTTTGACCAAGCGTACGAAATGGATGCAAAAGTTAAGTTTCTATCGTCTGATTTACACAACGTGATTAGTAACAAGTGCAAGACGAGAGAAACAATTTTTGCACATGAAGTGTCCCCTCTTGGTCATACTTGTCCCAGCATCATCATCAATTGTTGCTATACTAGGGAAGTGGCTCCTCCAACCAGATGATCGGTATTCCAGCAATTGTAACCCGCGATGCCAGTCCAGCAGCATCGTAAGAAACGAGTACATGAGGAAGAGGAGGAATTGCTTATGGCCTCATGTTGCTCAACATGGAAGTTTTCTTCTGCCAAAAAGATCTCAGGAAAGAAGAACACATCTAATCCGACAGTCTCTACCAGTATATCCGAGAACCGACCACGAGGTAGTAAGCTAGTACCTACCGTGGGGTTGTTCCAAGGCACCCACTCGAGAACAATAGCTGGGGGTAGGTGAAGGACCGTGATGGTAACTCTAGGGGGGTGAATAGAATGCAGCAAAATAATCTATCCAATTAAAAATTAAGCTAAGTGAAGGGAGTTAACTACTAACAATAATAAGCAAGATAAATATATGAGAGTAAGGGTAAGAGAGATTAAACGCAAATACCAAAATTTTATCCTGGCTTCCCTTTGAGAGGACTAGTCCAGGCCGCGAGAACTTTTGCTCTGAGTTGTGTCCACTATAATCACCAATAGTGAATCACAAGCTTTGATCCACAGGCTTGCCGACTTCTTATAACCTTGAGCTTTTATCCGTAGGCTCGAAAGACTTCATACGTGTGTTTGATACGAAGGGCACGTAGACTTCAAACACTAATGAGAGAACTTGACAAACCAAGCTTTTAAAACTCTTGACAGACTTCTAACCGGGATCACACTTAGCACTAGAAGGCTGAGAGTTGATCTTGGAGATGGAAAAGTTTAGGATCTTAGGGTTTGCTCACTATATGATAGAAAGAATGGGAATGGTTGAGTGAGTAAGAATATAAAAATCAATCTTATTTATAGGGTATTACCAAACCGAATTCGACCAAAGTTCGAATAAAATTTAATTCAAATTTTGAACGTTGGGCTAAGAAATTAGGGATTTAACAACTGGATAATTTCATACTAAATAGGTGATCGAGTTCGGTCCGAGTTCGGTACGAATTTGCTCTGATTTTGGCACGAATTCGGTCTGAGTTCGGTTGCCTGTTATAGTAAGGTTTGGGTTTGAATGTGGGTTGGTTTGGTGGATAGGTTCAAGGGTTTATTTGAGTAAACTTGGGTTATGCCAGTACGACTCGATGTACATAAGTCATAGACTCAAATAAAATATTAAATTATATTGCTGAAAACCAAGAGCACTGATGACGCCAATCTTCTAAAATATTCGCTAACTTGAAGATACATTTTTCCATGACGACAATTGTCCAAAGATAAACTGATATGGGAATCTGAATACCTTTCGAGCAATGATGATGCCAGTGTAATCCCCGAGTATGAGGCTCCGGATAAGTCGTAGACGGTTGGACAAAATCTTCTGGTATAACGTCGTCTTTGGCTCATCATCATTTCATCATAGCATATATCCATGCTGATCTTGCTTATTGCTTTCTGCAAGTACATGTTAGACCAACAAACCAATATACAAAGGAAAATATTACAATATTAATGCATATCTGGACAATGCTAAGTTTAAGTAGAAGTTACTATAGTGATTGATCGATTACCATAATGCTAAACTTATGTAACACCCCGTTCCGTTCTAACGGACTGCCGACTCAAACGGCAAAAGTGCAACTGTCCCGACCCGCTTTGCCTCAAACAAAAAGCAAAGGATATCCAGACTTGTCCCTACAGGAATCCGGCTTAGGCTTTCAGAGGCTCGCTTGACGTATCGTTCTACCGAGGCGAATCATCGCTAAGGTGGGTGGCTACGGTAAACTTGTCTTTGCTTAGCCAGCACACATAAAATCTGGAATATTCATGCTAGTCGCTAGGTGAATCACCCCCTGCATGATAATAAATCTAACGCACCTAACTAAAGGAATAATCCCAACTTGTATTGTTTATGCTAGAACATGGAAATTGAAATACTGCTTATATTCAAACTCTCATATGCTAAGTCCCTAACGGCTTTATCTCTCGGTCTACCTTGGGGCCCGAGCAAACGTGTTTACTTATGTTCCTTAGAAACGCATGCTTGTCTTCTTGAATGTTGCTATGTTTTCATCCAACCCCGGGAGACTACTACTTAGTCGTTCCGTGCCTGAATGAACCTGCAAGTATCCGGGACCGTTAGGTCACCCAAAGGCAAATCCCCGAACCATAGGAATGCATCAAGGTAAGTTAATCATCGTACAGAATCATGATTCAAGCATCTCATGTACTCGTGCACTACTGTACTACTATACTCCTGTTCTACAGTACTCGTGTATCTCGTAAAATTGGAAAAGACCCTGATCTGCATGTCGCTGACAACTCGGAAACGAGGCATAGTTCTACGGACGGTCTCCGGGGCACTGGGGCTGCTCCGATCCGGATGGAACTCCATTATTTCAGCCTACTGTACTAGACGAGATAGTGTGCAGCGCCCACCGTTCTTTCGCTGCATACCATCCGCTCCACGGCTGAACTCTACTGTATAGTCTACTGTACTAAACGAGATGGCTTGTAGCGCCCACTGTACTTTCGTTGTAAACCATTCTCATTTAAGACTAGTGTTCTTAATGGCTATGCCAGCGACTCATGTTCATATAGATAAGTCATCCTCGCTTAGCGGCTATCCGCGTGCGAGTCATTGCATCGCATCAAGAAACAACTGAACACCTGAACGATCAAGTTATAGCGATCCTCGTGTTTGCATATGCTATGCCCTTGAATGTTTATACTTGCCCGTGCTTGAATTAACAATGTTTGCCTCAATGTTTGCCTTGGACAGGGAAAGAGATGGTAAGTTGGTAAGTCTCGCCATGTTTCCTCTCATGTCGTACGGCGCACTGCCACACGAGTTACGCTATTCAATATTTGCATAAAACTGATCCTAAGGCAACTAGAAAGATAACTTAATAGTTGGTGCACGAAACCTGTATTACGTGTTTGGATTTGTCGAGCGGGCAAGTAGCTTCCCCACCAGTGCATTCAATGTACTGATAATCCACCAGTTTGTATGCAGGGTGCGGGAGAACCTCGTTCGGTGCTGATGCCTCCTTCGTGCGTGCTAAGGTGTGAAGATCACTCCGAAGCAACAGTGCGTCCGGAACTGAAGCACATATACAAGACATAATGTTGTGAACATCGCCTGAACATTGCCTGAACTCGCCTGATCATCGCCTGTACAATCATTCCACAATTATAGCCACTTTGCACGCTTTTACTGTTTCAGAGAGAGAGGCTTGAGCGACTTGTAATCTCGGCTATACGCCACATGTAACACTTTTTATTATCAACAAAAGAGCTTGCTTTACTTCAACTTGTGTTTCAATGCTTCTGCTATATTGTCGACTCAGTGAACCTGTTACCAAATCGCTATGTGTTTATGACTCCGCTGCACTCGGACAATCTGTGCGACTCTGTGGCTTAGAACTCTTGCCGCCAGCCAATGAACCATGGCCTTGCACGGGCGTGGATCACGCTCGTGCGGCATCACGCCCGGATGGGTCAAGCGATCGTTCCGCGGGAGCGCTGGCGAGGGTGATTCCCGCCTAGCGGGAACGGCCAATTGCCTGTGGAAGATCGGGACGTGACAACTTAATCGATTAACCATATTCAAAAACTCAACTTTAAAGATTGGGCTAACATACCAACCTCCTGGTGTTCCATACCAACTCATCGTTCCAGGAAGACAATGAATCTCAAGGAACGGATGACAACTTATCTGGGGGTAGTCGTTCCTACCATGATAACGCAGTCGCCAGGGCTGGGGGTAGCCATCCCTTAGACTCCAAAGACAACACAACAATGCCTTCCTTCCCCGAAGATAGTGAGCCTCAGGAGTCAGAGGCAGAAAGTAAAGCTTCCACAGTTCCATCCATTTCTCCCTATATAATGTCGGTATACAAGGCAGGGATGATCAAGCCTCTAGTGATAAACAATGTCTTGAGTACTTGAAGCCATGATGCAAGCCATGAGTGCCTCGATGCAAACTCTGACTCAAATCGTACTAGACAGGGAGAGTATTATTGGCCCAATATTTATGTTGAGTTTTTGAATATGGCTAATTGATTAAGTTTAGCATTATGGTAATCGATCAATCACTATAGTATCTTCTACTTAAACTCAGCATTGTCCAAAAATAAAATATTTGCTTCTGTATATTTCCTTATTCGTCTAACATGTACTTGCAGAAATTAATAAGCAAGACCAGAAATGGACATATGCTATATAACGATGAGCAAAAGACGATGTTATACCAGAAAATTTTGTCCAACCGCCTAAGACTTATCTGGAACCTCGCACCCGAGGGTTCCGCTACCCGGCCAGCGGACGGGGCTCGAGGGGGCAGCGCCCCTCTTAGGGGTTGGGGGACGAAGCCCCCGAAAGGTATTCAGATTCCCAGTGTAAACCCCTTGATCTAAAATTTTCAATTAAATCATTTTTATTATATTTATTTTATTATTAGAAATTTTTGTTATTACTTAGCTAATTAGAAAATAAAAGTCTTTAATTAATTAGCTTTTCAAAAAAAAACTATTATTGATTTTATTATTGTAGTAATTAAAAATATTTTACAAAAATATATTTTGGCTGTAAATTTATTTAATAAAGTATTATAAATTTTTCTATAATTTGTTTCATGTACAAATTAATTTATTTAGATTTTATCATATATACATATATAAATAGATAAAAGAAAAGAAAAAGAAAAAGAAAAAGAAAATTTTTACCTTCACATGAAATCATAATACGTTACTGAAATCATAAATCATAACCCAAATCCTAATACCTAGCTATAACCAACTTACCATAACACGTTACTCGACAAATATATGTCCACATGAAATCAAACTTAGATTTGTTATATATCAAACATCCTTATCCTACTATCTTCCCATCTGTTTCAGAAGAGGATAATATGAAAGATGGCTGAAAAAGTTGTATTTTATTCATGTATTCAATAGCATATATATACAAGTAAAGAATCTGTTGGAGCTTAGATGTTAGCCCTATAATTGTGGTAACCTATCTTACTTGGCTAACAACTGAATTCCATAGAATAAGGGAGACGATTATATGCAAGCGAATACTCCCCCTCAAGTTGGTGCATATATATCACTCATTCCCAACTTGGATAGGAACTTTGAGAGAACATGACCTACAACTGCTTTCGTAAGTATGTTTGCTAACTGGTCCTCTGTTCTGATTAGTGGTACTACAATAATTTTCTTGTCGATCTTTTCTTTGATGAAGAATCTGTCAACTTCAACATGTTTTGTCCTGTCATGTTGAACGGGGTTATGTGCAATGTTACGGGCAGCTTGATTGTCACAGAACAACTTCATCGGTTCTGTATTATGGAAGCCTAAATCCTTCAACAGATTTTTGATCCACAATATTTCACAAATCCCCAATGCCATACCACGATATTCAGCCTCTGCACTCGAGCGAGCAACCACATTTTGCTTATTGCTCCTCCATGTAACTAAATTATCTCCCACAAATGTAAAGTAACCTGATGTAGAACGTCGATCATCAATCGCTCCTGCCCAATCTGCATCTGTATATCCCTCGACTCTGAGATGATTATTCTTCTTGAACAGTATCCCTTTTCCTAGACTTTCTTTAAGA
This sequence comes from Iris macrosiphon, assembly GCA_036927795.1. Lineage (NCBI taxonomy): Eukaryota > Viridiplantae > Streptophyta > Magnoliopsida > Asparagales > Iridaceae > Iris > Iris macrosiphon. Next base: position 22,805,143 of record JAYESA010000007.1, on the reverse strand, counting down.
TATCGTAATATTCTCAATACTGCATTCATATGTTGTTCTCCAGGATCATGCATAAACTGGCTAACCACTCCCAACGCATGAGCCAGATCAGGCCTGGTATGTGCCAAGTACATTAGCCTGCCAACTAACCTCTGATATCTTCCTTTGTTCACTGGTACTTGATTTGGATTCATTCCAAGCTTCAACCCTTCCTCCAATGGAGTATCAACTGGTTGACAACCCAACATACCTGTTTCCCATAACAAATCCAAAGTATATTTTCTTTGAGACAAGAAAATTCCAGATTGGCATCTAAATACTTCGATTCCCAAGAAATACTTCAAGGAGCCTAGGTCTTTCATCTCAAACTCGGTTGATAAATATTTTTGAAGTGCTAAACGTTCTTCCTCATCATTTCCAGTAACCACCATATCATCGACATACACAATGAGGGCTGTCATTTTACTTCCCTTTCGTTTTATAAACAGAGTGTGGTCGGAATTACTCTGCTCATATCCAAACTTTCTCATAGTTGTTGTAAACCTACCAAACCAGGCTCTTGGAGATTGTTTGAGACCATATAAGGATTTTTGTAGTCTACAAACCTTTCTTCTATGTGATAATGGAACATTGTATCCTGGAGGCAAGTCCATATATACTTCCTCAGTCAAGTCTCCATGTAAGAAAGCGTTCTTTATGTCGAGTTGATGCAGAGACCAGTCACAATTAGCTGCTAGGGACAACAGTACACGAACAGTGTTGATCTTTGCTACAGGTGCAAACGTCTCTGTGTAGTCGATCCCATATTTTTGTGAGTATCCCTTCGCCACCAATCTCGCTTTGTAACGATCAATAGTACCATCTGCTTTATACTTCACAGTATAAATCTATCTGCACCCTACAGGCTTCTTTCCAGCTGGTAAATCAACTATCCTCCAAGTGGCATTTTTTTTCAATGAGTTTAACTCTTTATTCATCGCTGCCTGCCATTTAGGTTCAGCTAAAGCTTCCTGCAAACTGTTAGGAATAGATACAGAGGATAATTGACAAGTAAATGACTTATTTGATTTTGACAGATGATCGGTAGACACATAGTTACTCATAGGGTATTTCACATTATTTTTAGGATTAGGCTCATATGTGGGTTTAGGAATACCTCGATTATGATGTGGTGGGAGACGTCGTGGTTGTGGAACATCCAACTCTGGAGACGATTGGTTATCATCCTCATTGCCCGTTGGCAAGGAGGAAGCAGGCATGACTGTAGGCGTTGGTACTGGGGCCCCCTGAACGACTGTAGGTTGTGGCACTGGTGACTCCTGTGTTTTTAGCTCCATAACAGTTGGCTCTTCAACCTGGGGTGTATAACCAGTTGTCTCTTCATCACTGATATCAACAATCGCTTCAATTGTGTGTGAATTTTCACTATAATCCAGAGTTTGAACCTTCTGTTTCCTCTCCCCCTGAGGTGAAGAATCGGACGATAAATAATACATATCATGTTCATGGAATGCCACATCCATGGTGACGAACATCTTCCTGGTAGGTGGGTGATAACACCGGTAGCCTTTTTGGTGTAAGGCATACCCAACAAACATGCACTTCAGGGCACGAGGTTCCAGCTTACTTTGTTGTTGTTTATAAAGATGAACGAAGGCTACACACCCGAACACATGAGGAGGCAAGTTGGGACTAGGTGGTGCGGTGAGAAGAGCAGAGATCTCATGGCAGGGTGTTCAAAATTCATTGTACGGGATGGCACACGGTTGATTAAGTAGGCAGCAGAGACAAGAGCCTCACCCCAATAGAACAATGGGGCGTTAGCTTCAAGTAGAGAGGCACGCACCACATTTAGGAGGTGACGATTCTTCTGCTCAGCCATGCTATTTTATTGTGGTGTATATGGACATGTCGTCTGATGAGCAATACCATGATGATCTAGGAACTTACGGAGATCTGAATTCACATATTCACGCCCATTATCACTACGAAGGACTTGTATTTGTGCTTTATATTGGACAACAACCATTTTGTAAAATTTTTTGAAGGCAGAACACACCTCATTTTTCGATTTTAAAAGAGACACCCATGTCATACGTGTGCAATCATCAATAAATGTTACAAACCAATGGGCACCACCTAAAGTAGCAATTTTAGATGGACCCCATACATCTGAATGTACTACCATAAAAGGGACAGAACTTTTTTTAAACTTGGAGAGAAAGTACTACGATGGCTATGTGCTAATTCACACACATCACACTTAAAATGGGAAACATTACTCTTTGCAAATAAACTAGAAAAAAGTTTCTATAAATAACCAAATGAGGCGTGTCCAAGACGACGATGCCATAACCAAATATCATTAACATTTTTTTCCTGCTTCCCTTGTGTACCTCCAACTGAAAGGGCTTTTATCAACTGATGATTACTATCTGATGTTAAGTCCAAGTAGTAGAGCTTGTCCCGTCTAGTGCCATAACCAATCGTCTTCCTAGTCTGGATGTCCTTAAACACACAGAAACAAGGCCAAAAAATGACAAGGCAGTTTAGAGCAATAGTTATTTGGGCAACAGATAATAGATTATAATCAATGGATGGAACTACAAGGACAGTATCAAGATTGAGATTGTCATTAAGGAAAATAGTGCTTCCCCAATAACAGGGACAGAGCTGCCATCTGCGGTGGTCATATCGGTTTGAGATGAAGGATTTAAAGTCTGAACAAGTTTGGAATCAAAAGTCATATGTGCCGTAGCACCCGAGTCAATTAACCATGTATTATTCATAACAGAATCAGAAACTTTTAAAGCCTTACCCTTGTTACCTGCTGTCGTGACTAAAGCAGTTGCTTTTTCAGCTATCAGTTCTGTATCATCATTGACGTTAGTCACAGAGGCTCAATTTTTGTTGAAGCGAGAGTCACGGGTTTTGTCCCAGCCTTCAGGGTAGCCAATCAATTTGTAGCATCTTTGTTTGGAGTGTCTAGGTATTCCACAATGCTCACACTTGCCATATTGACGTGAGGCACGATCACCACTCGACTGATTATATGAGCGTCCGGATCGAACACCTCTATACTGTCCAACTTCCTCAGAGAAGGTTCGAGTAGATGAACCTGAACGGTTCTGTGGAGTGCGATATCGAGCCACCATCGCTTCAGTCTTATCTCCTTCTATCTTCATGGCTTCCTTCCTATCACATTCTCGACGAACATAGGCATAGGAAGCCTGCAGGCCAAGCGGAGGATCCTTCCAGAGAATTTCACCACGAACCTGTTCAAAATCATCATCTAGGCCTCCGAGGAATAAGTAGACTCTCTGTCTCTCCTTTGACTCCAGGTAGGTCTTGAGATCTTTGTCACAAATTATGGCAATCTTGTTGTAGTGATCCAGCTCCTGGAAAATTTCAGTCAGTTCTCCAAAGTAGACGGATATGGGCCTACCATTCTGTTTGAGGTGAGAGGCCTTCTGGTTCAAAGTATACACCCTTACTTCATCATTCTCATCAAAGAAGGCTGTCTTCAAGACATCCCAGATCTCCTTGGCACTCGATAAGCGAATGTAGCGCTTCATAATTTCTGGCTTTATGGATGAGAGATGCCAACTCTTGACTTTTTGATCCTCAGGATACCAATCTTCATAAGTAGGATCATCTTCAGGTGGGGCTTTGATCGTACCCCGAAGGTACCCTATTTTTTTTCTCCCAGCGACATGCATCCCTATGAGCGGAGCCCATAGATCATAGTTGCTTTCATCGAGCAGTATTCCAATATTAAAGTTAGAATTCTCTGCTTGAACGACAACAGGGGAAGCACCACTGGAGGAAATGGGTTTTTTTCGTCACCCATAAAATCCAGTGGAGATAAGAATCAGTAAATCGATTGGTGTCTGCTCAGTCAGAGCCGGCACGGTTGATCGAGAGCTTACAAACCCTGCTAGAGGGAAAGATGGCGACTTGATGAAAGGGGTGGCCGAACCCGGCCTTAGATCCCAACCGGATCTGGTCGACGAATCCAAGCGGATCAACGCGGAAGGAAGGCGGAGCAACTGCGGAAGGGAGATCGACGGGTGCACATGCACGACCCACCAGCAGGCTCTGGAGACGAAATCGTGCTCGGAGGCGCATCCGTTCAACAGTGGCTCGACGGTGACCGACGCACGACCCACCAGCAGGCTTTGGAGACGAAACCTGGCTCTGATACCATGTTTCAAAAGAGGATAATATGAAAGATGGCTGAAAAAGTTGTATTTTATTCATGTATTCAATAACATATATATACAAGTGAAGAATCTGTTGGAGCTTAGCGGTTAGCCCTATAATTGTGGTAACCTATCTTACTTGGCTAACAACCGAATCCCATAGAATAAGGGAGACGGTTATATGCAAGCGAACACCATCTAATAAATATTCAATCTTTAATAAAATAATCATAATCATTATCTTTTCTCACTCGTGATAAATATATAAGATCACCCACCGATCTATATCTAAAGATTATTACTCCCTCATTATATATATATAAAGAATATATATGACAACTCCATCTACCATATCTGAATCCCTCTCATCTCCATCTTAAACCTCTCTCTCCTCCATATTTCACATATACAAACATATATCCATCTCTAGTCATTCCATCATTCTCGAAGAACTCGACCCCCCGAGAAGCCAATCTCGTTCGGTCCAACACCAAAACGATCGCCACCCTAGATGAGACTTCCTCCTCCGACTTCAGCAGCTGCACATGGCCGACCGACTGTTGTAAACGCCCCCGTGCTTGCGCAGGCGTGTGCAAAGCCGCGACCCGTTGCCCCATCTTTCAGGTGCTGTATCTCCCTCATCTCTCGATCTTTTTTCGAGCCACGGTCATAACACGATCCTCTAGGATTTCCTTCAAGCAGGACGAGTATTCGTGCCCCGGATTGATCGAAAATCGACCGAAAGTTGGGTCAAAAACTGTTCCAAAATCGTCCAGAAATCAATTCAAGTATCCCTGTTCATGTACAATTTTCTACCAACCCGTTCAATATTTTAAAAATCTAATTGAAAGGACTTATTCACAGAATAACGAGATTAAATATGTTTTTTTAGTTTTATTTAGTTTCCTTTAATTATTAAATTTAACTTGTTCAAACCTAACCAAAAATCATATTTTTCGAACCCGAAAACTTGCGATATGGAGTATGTTCCGCCAAACCAGACCACCTCGTCGCTTACCAATTACACCAAAAGGCGCGTATGGTATATCTGGACGTGTGAACTTTCGTCGAAGCTGATTCGGACGTGTGTGTGCGTCGGAATCAATTCGTATCGTGAAAAGTTTTCGTATCACGGCTTTTGCAAATAATTATCATACTTTATGTACGCTCGTCGGAATGCGACAAAACTTGTGCCATTGAATTTGTGGTATCGAATGGCATATTTGATTAGATGGAAATGAATTTTTGGTAGTATTTTATATATCAGTGCTCGTACAAACAATGTCGTTATAATTTAAAGGCTAATTTTATGAAAATTTATTTCAAATCGAATGGCATATTTGATTAGATGGAAATGAATTTTTCTACTAATTTAAATCAGTATCGGTGAGGGGGAGAAAGACCCGTCAAAGCCACAACACACCCAGCCCATCGACATCTCGCACTGGTCAATTGCATATACCAATGCCAACAACTGGAATTCGATCAGCACTTGGAAGAAATGCGTCTTTTAGTACCAGTACGTGCAAATAATTCTCATACTTAGAACTATAAGGACTTATTTATGAAAGTTATATAGGGGTAAGATTGCTCATGTACTTGTCCTGTTGGAAGTCGTGCATGTCCATACTAGTTTCGAGATTTAAGAGCATTTACAATGGAAGATATTTTAAATACTACATTTTAACTTTAATAAAATTGTATAGCACTTGAAGGTTGCACCTTCTCTACATTAATTAGTAGAAAGTCAAAAGATATTTCAGATTTGGAGCGTGTTCTACCTCCTTTAAATTAATTACTGGATCAATCAAAATTAACCGTTCTTTCCTTTCCTCCTCCTCCTCCTCCTCTCTCTCTCTCTCTCTCTCTCTCTCTCTCTCTCTCCAAACATGGAAGAAAAATAAAAGAAGAAAAGAGAGAATTTTTTTTAATAAACATGAAAGAAAAATAATTGGAAGAAAAAGATGAGATTAATTTAGAATATTTGTTTGAAGTGTACTTTTGTGTGAAAATATTAATAAAATATTTCAAAAATAATAATTTATATAATTTTTAATAATTTGATATATGTGTTTAGAGTATCCCACTGTGATTGGATGCTCTAACCGACGTATAGATATTATCCGGTTTGTCCAATTAAGGACTTCAAATTTGCGCATATGCAGGACTAGGAAGCAAGTCGTCGTCTAGAGTTTTTTGGATAAGCTTAGATGGACATGAGAACAACAGAGCTCAACAAGCTGGTAGGAATGCTTGACGACCATTGAAACTTCTTCATTCTTGGTGACCACAAAATAAAAGGATGCTCAAGTTACCTAATTCAGAAGGAAGCTTAATTTCTTTCACGAGGGTTCCGAATACATTGAAGATCTCCTCCTATATACAAAATTTGGAAGAATGCCTCCAATCTCGTTATCGACAACAAGTTACTGCAGTTTGAAAGAGATGTGATGAATACTCCACACACGGCAAGGGAGATGCATCAACTGATCGGACGTGGTGGTGATTTTGAACCGCTTACTTCCTCCATCCCCTTCTCCACGACGGATATTATTGGTCGAGCCTGCTCCGTTTGAGGAACTGATGCTCCGATAACCTTGCTACACGCAGTAGAATTGACCCTCTCGGTCACAACAAAACACAAAGAAATAGCGACAGAAAAATATGGCGCTATTTTCACGTAATCCATCTCTAACAAGAAACTGCAACGGACTGCCGATGGAAATATTTCGTCGGTAAATGACACGTCGCTAGCATAAATCCGTTGTCCTTGCCAGGTTGACAGACTAACGGCGGATCAACGACGACCAAATAGATATGGTCTAGCGACATATAAACCTCCATCGATATCTTAGCGACGGATACACAATAAACCTATTTTATCCCTTTAGCGACTGATATGGGTGTCGCTATCCCGTCACTATTTCGTTACCGTATATACAAGAATATGTTACAATATCGACAACAAAATGTCAAGTATATAACAATAAGTACAGTACAATAATAAAGTACAATAGAATAATAAAGTCTCGACATGTACGGTACTAAATGATACCAAACATAACTACAACAACAACGAATAGTAGACAAATACATGAAATCACTAAGAATTTGGCGGTGGTGGTGGTTGGTACTGATGGAAGCATATCCATTCCATGACGTGAGCATGTGATGGATGGCCTCCGGAATGACTGAAACAGAAACAACAACAGAAGGAGCAGCAGGAGGAGCGGGAGGAGTAGGAGCAACATGAGAAACATGAGGAGGCATCATATCCGTAAGCTCTCTCACCGTCCTCTGAAGGCTTTGTCATGCATTCTACATTTACTCCCAACTAGGCGGAATACGAGCAACAGGAGGACCAGTAGCAGAATATGCAGGTGGAAGAGCTCTAGCTAAATTATACCGACAACTACAACACCAACGACCCGGAACCATACACAATTTTTTTAAAAGTTGCATTTACAAGTAAGCTTTCTAGAACACTAAGCGCATAGTCTAAATCCTTTTTCTAGAATTCTGTAGAACTATTTTAGTGAAGTGTGTCCCGATTTTAGACTACATATATATGGTAATTTTTAAGATTTCTAAGAAAAAGGGAAAGACAAATTTTAAAGTATAATTTTTTTTTACTAAATCCAGGTAGATTCTTCTTCATACTGTAAAAATTTCATAATTAATAAAATATAATATTTATTAAAAATTTGGAAAGGCATATTTTTGAACAAAAATCCTAACTTTTGAACTAAGACTAAAACCTACTTCCCGAGAGCATTTCTCCTCCACACGAACTCCTTTAGGGTGTAAAAACTCCATAATTTATTTCTAGTTCCTAAATATCAAATTAGGTCATTTAACAATTTATATTTTATTTATTTTGATTTTTTTTATTAGAACATCCTAGTTTATGGTAGTTTATAGTCAACATTTAGATCAATAACTCAGAAATTACGGAGTCAAAACTAGTGTAGAAGCATAAAAAAATCTATACCATGCGCCAAACACGACAACACGGCATGCGCAGCTAAGCAATTCATCCAGAGCCATGCGCAACCATGTAGCAATGCGCCGGCCTGCACCAAAATATATTCATGCGCCATCACGGACAGACTATTTCAAGAAACGTGCAGCGTCTATGGCATCACAACGAAGGTCCCATGCGACAACACTCTCGTGCACCAGACTCCCATGTGCTAAAGCTCCCATGTGGCGGTGTTCCCATGCGGCAACATTTTTATACGCTGAAGTTGTTAAGTAGCAGGGTTCTCTTAAAGACCCCACACAATCAAATCTTGTCATTATTAACATCCAAGATCTTCGAACAATCAGTGCATGACACATGTCACGTGGATTATGAGTACCAGCAACCCAAGATCTCGAATCTCCACCTGGCAGCCACGTCACGATATGCACCTATGTATGGTAGTATGAAATCCGCACATGCATGCACTTACATGGTCCTCTGAAGGCTATAAATAGTGGACGTCCCCCAAAAGAGGAGAAAGAGAGGAGAAAAAAGGAGAAAAAGACAGAAGGAAGAAGGGACACCAACTGAGTCGCATACTCACGTTCCCGGAGGCATTGCCATTCTCTTCGACGTCGGATCGTCAATGAAGTAAAGTGATCGACCGCAGATCAGATCTCCACCGTCACATTTGTCCAGATTTATTTGTACTCGGACTCTACGCATTAGAGCTCCTATGTACTTTTTTTTGTTCTACTCCAATTTGTACAAAAGTTCGTTAAAGTTTTTCCGTATTTTTTGCGATGTTGACAAAAATAGTGACTCTGTTGGTGAAGGACTTCTCCTCCAACGAGAAGTTAGTGTATGATGCAGTCCAACGAAAGCAGCAAGCTGGGTTCAACTCTGAGAATGCTCGTGGTTTTCTTCGACCAACAGACGTTCGAAGAGATGCTGGACAAGCCGAGTTTCGCATCGAGGCCCGCAAGACCTCACAAGACTCGCAAGACTTGGGTCGTCAAGGCCGCTGCACCGCACCCAAAGTCTACAAATGATGCGTTACCAACCTCCATTGTTGGGGGTGCGCATGAAGATGCCACATATCATGTCTCTATCTTCGAAGCCATCCTTGAGGATAACAATGCTGAACCTCAAAAGATGTCACCCCCATATTTTAGATTAGGGGTATTTTTATCTTTTCGTAATTAATGTCTAAATAATTTGCATGATAATTAATTATATTTAAATTGCTGTGATTTTATTTGATTGTTGTACTTTATCGTTGCTTCGATAATTAGAATACTACACTAGCCATAGTCTTTCAACAGATTTCACACCCTTGTCCTAGACGTGCCAGACTGTTATTTTGATCCTTGTGTGACTCATAACCATGCCTTGTTGTACTTTATTTTAGTCGCACAATATTCGTCGCAATCGACTATATTTAATTCTATATAAATCAAACCTTGTATCCTTATGTGTTCCAATCGAAATTGGAGACACAATCTCGACCCATTTTGAGCAACCCAAATTAGGGTAATATTCTATTCTGAGTCTACTTCATTCATGATACTTGTGTCCCACTTAATTTTAGCCCCTTGTACTTGTAATTTATTTTAGAATACCACTTGCATTTATTTTAAATAAATTAAATTCATAAATCTCACTTTGTGCAATTTTCTAATTATTGGGCACTTTTGTGCAAAAGTTCATTGAGGTATCCATTCCGTTGGACACGACACATAAATAAACTTTTTTCCCTTTCATGTGTATTTTTTTCATAAATTTTGGGAGTGTACAATGCAACATTGACCTTCTTGAACCATGGCCTCAAAACCTTGAACCAATGCATCATAGCCATTCATTTTTTAATTCATTTAAAATCCTAGCCATTGAAATATCCATGAGAAGGCCCTTTTTCCAAGGATTTGACCAAAGTCAAACCTTTCTAGGTCAAACCAAAAACCCCCCTTCATATATAAACTCCTTTTCTTACTTTTCCTTTTATTTTCTATTCCTTAAACCTACAGCCGACTTCTTCCCCCTATTCCCTGTTCATCACCCCAACTCCCCGACCCTTCTCGCTGATCGCAGCCGCACTCACCGCCGAGTCTTCCACCGGACATCCACCCGACCTCGACCGCCTTAAACCGACGTCTTCACCCTTCCCGTCCGCTGACTGACCAGAGTCGACAACCCCTGCATCGGCCTGAACGCCGCTCGCCTGAGAGCACTGCATGTCACCCCCACTTTTTGGATTAGGGGTATTTTTGTCTTTTCGTAATTAATGAGTAAATGATTGCATGATAATCAATTTTATTTAATTTACGCTAACCTTTGACTTCCAACAGATTCACCCCTTAACCTAAACGTGCCAGACCGTTGATTCATGCTTGTGTTCCACTGAAATTCAGTCCCTTGCACTTCTATTTTATTGTAGAACACATTTTTGCATTAATTAAACATTAGATACAAGTTTGTACAAATTTCTAATTATCGAAACTTTTGTGCAAAAGTGCACTAAGGTGTCCGTCCCCTGGGAGACGATATGCAAATAAACCTATTGTTCCCTTTCATGAATATTTTTTCCCTAACTTTCATAAATGCGAACTTAACATCAAACCCCTTGAAACCATGGCAACCAGACCCTTAAACCGATGCATCATGACCATTCATTTTAATTTATTCGAATCCTAACCATTGAGGTACCCATGAGAAGACTTTTCCAAGGAAGTCAACCCTTTCTAGGTCAAACCAAAGTCCCCTTGTATATAAACTCTTTATTCCTTCACTTTACGTTTTCCTATTCATAACTCAAGCGCAGCCGACCCTTTCCCCCTTTACATTGCTATTCATCTTTTCCTTTCCTTCTTCCCATCCGCCTCATCCCGACTACGTTCGCCTGCACCGCTGTTGACGTCGGAACCCTGCCGCTCGACGACGACCACCTGAAGTTGGAGAACCGGCTGCACCTAAGGCCGCCTCGTCCCTGCTATATTTGAGCGCCGAGACCCGCTGCGTCCACCTGCACGTCGACGAAGCCGCCGAGACCCGCTGCATTCGCCTGAAGTCGAAGACCCGCTCGACGACCCGCTGCTGTCGACGCCGAGCATCCCCGTTGCAGTCGGCCCGAGCACGCTGCAGTCGACCCCGCGTCGGACTGGACACCTCACGTCAAGCCCGGACTGTGCACCGTCACCGTGCACGACCGATCGGCTACGCCTCGTCGCCTCTACCATGTCCACGTGCGCAGGTTCGACGTAAACCTATACTCGAATGCGTACACATTCCGTATATCATACGTTAGTGTGTGTAGGTATCGCACTACCAGAAAAAGTCAAATTAGCGACGTCTAAAAATGTCGCTAAATAACCAAAAATCGTCGCTAATTAGGTTTAGCGACGTAATTAGCGACGTTTCAAAGCAGTCAGAAAACACCAAGTCGCTAAAACAAAAAACGTCGCTAAACGTCGCTATGCCGACGTTTTTTAGCGACTTTAATGTGTCGCTAAATTTAGCGACATTTTGCGACGCCAAGTCACTAAAAAGCGACGTTTAGAAAAGTCGCTAAACGTCGCTGATTAGCGACATCTATCGCGATGTTACACCGACGTCTTTAATGACCTGGCTATACTGCCATGTCAGCAATTGGCGACGTTTAGCGACGTAATTAGCGACGTCATTAGCGACGTCCTTAGCGACGTTTTACAGCGTCGCTAAGTAGCGACGTAATTAGCGACGTAAATTAACGTCACTAAACGTCGCTAATAACGTCGCTAATTTTAAAAAAAAAATAAAAAAAATTAATGTACAGAAGCAAACATTGGTGATTCCCTGCAGTTTTATATCATCTTCATCATACACACCAACATGATTCAATCTAGTTAACTATATAATCTAATTAAATTAAAGACCACAAGAAGTATCAATCCAATTAAATGTGGATAACTATATAATCCAATTAAATTAACTAAAAAATTAAAGACCACAAGAAGCATCATACATCATGTCTATTGTTGAAGTATCAATAATTCATAAATAATAATAAAAATAACTATACTACTACGGATCTGCAGGAGGCTGACCAGCGGCGCGCTTGAAGGATAACAACTCCTCATACTCGTCCCGTAGAATCGACACCGATGTCGATGGAGAAGGCAATGACGTCGGTGGAGGCCGTGCCCGCTCCAAGTCTGCGAGTCGCTGGTTGTAAGAATCCAGGGTAGATAACAGCCTCGTACTGCTATCACCCATTGAATCCTGCATCCTCGTCAGGTTCTCGCCCATTCTATAGTCGAAATGTGATACATATCTCAAAGCATTATACAGTCAAAATATAATACATATATTCGTTAATGTCAACATCTACTTCTACATGCAATATTTACAGTCCAAATACAGTTACATTCTACATGGAATATTTTATATTTTCAATCATCTTCAGAAAATTCATCTTGTTCGCCTTCCTCGTCCTGCTCTTCCTCTTCCTCGTCTTCACTTTCATCTACTTCGTCGTCCTCTTCGGATAATTCTACATCTTCTACATTATTACTCGTGTAATGAGTAACTTCCGTTGAGTCCACATCTACAATATTTGTTACAAGAGGTAGATCGTCCTCCTGATAAGCTATTTCGTCAATGTCAAAGGTATTTCTAGCTTTAGTCTTGCATACTGCCCACCAATTCGACCTCGCTGTCCCCCGTCTAGGATAAGTTGTGAAGTACACGAGCTGAGCCTGACTTGATAGGACAAATGGTTCGTAGCCTTGATATCTACGCTTGTAGTTTATATCCACAAGGCCATGCTTGTCAATTTTCCAACCTTGATCTTGAATCGGATCGAACCATTCACACCTGAATAGAACGATATTAGCAGGTTCTGGGCCATAATTATATGTCAACTCCACAATCTCTCGTAAGATGCCAAAAAAATCATTGCCCGGATTGACGTCTTTGTAGTTTGTAGATTTGATACACAAACCACTATTTTTCGTGGAATCAAGATCCAGAAAGCTGTCTCTGATAGGAGCATTTGTTGACTTGAACCTGAACCCATTCACATAGAAACTTGGCCATATTTTTACGGCAGTAATTGGTCCCTTGGCTAGAGTCCTAATAGATTCAGTCTCGGGTGATATTAGACGATCGACCTAAATACCAAAGTAGCGATAGTAAGTTATTTGTTTTGCAAGTACAAAAATAAAAAGTAATTACCAAGCATCTTACATATGCGCTCAACCAAGAAGAAAAATGGCATCTCATATCTTGTTCTACTTCTTCGTCTGTTATGTAGGGTCTAACCGACCTCAACTCATCATTATATGTGCTGAAAAACAATGAAGCAACTGCTGATTAGTAGCATAATAGTATCTTATACTATTACATTGAGATGATGTAAACGTGGACGTATTAATTACTTACCCCTCTAGCTTCTCCACTTCATCCTCGTCGCAATTGAGTAATATATACAATTGAGCAGCCCTTAGCTCATCGTCATTCAAATATCTCTTCTTCATTTTTCCCGAGGGCTTTCCGGATGCATTGAATACTTTGAGTATTGCATCATTAGATTCCTGATATGCGTCATCGTTTCTGGGAGCTTTCGTCCTATTAGTAGCAACATGCGGTTTGAAATACGTCGAGCAAAAGTTTGTAATCTCCTCGAGAACATAAGCTTCACAAATAGAGCCTTCAACCCGTGCCTTATTTTTCACCTTTCTCTTTAGGTGATTCAGATGGCGCTCGAAGGGGTACATCCTCCGATAACCGACAGGACCACCAACACGTGCCTCATAGGAAAGATGAATTGGCAAATGCTCCATAGAGTCGAAGAATCCAGGAGGAAACACCTTCTCGAGCTTACATAGTGTTACCGCAATGTCCCTCTCTTGCTTTTCTAGACGATCGACGAGCAACTTAGTACAACAAAGATCTCTGAAGAATATGCTCAGCTCTGTCAATGGGTCCCAAACGACCTGCGGTAAGAATTTCCAAAATGCAATCGGAATTAACCTCTCCATGAATACGTGACAATCGTGGCTCTTCATACCTACTAGTTTGTTCTCCTTGAGGTCGACGCATCTTTTCAAGTTCGACACGTACCCGTCTGAAAACTTTAGATCCTGAATCCACCTACAAAGTCTACCTTTATCCTCTTTATCCAGTGAGAAAACTGACTTAGGTTGCTTTAACTTTCCATTCCCCTCCTCTATCAAATGCAATACAGGACGTCTACATATGTCTTCTAAGTCCAACCTCGCCTTCGGATTATCTTTCGTCTTCCCCTTTACATCCATTATATTATTAATTATGTTATCAAACACATTCTTCTCGATATGCATGACATCAAGGTTATGTCTGATCAGATTGGTGCTCCAATATGGCAGATCCTAGAATATACTCCTCTTCATCCAGTTATGGGTGCGACCAAATTCGTCACACTTGTACCCCTTAGCAGGCTCTTGGATAGCACTTGGTAAATCTTTTACCTCTTCCCATATCGTGCATCCGGGCCACCTTGGCGGTGGATTGGCCTTCTCCACAACTCCCGTACGAAAAGCATTCCGATTCCTCCGGTAAGGATGATCCTTCGGCAAAAATTATCGATGACAATCGAAGAAGCACGGTTTGCCTCCGTGTTTCAAACGAAAAGCCTGAGAACGGTCCATGCAATACGGACATGAGAGACGACCATGGGTGCTCCATCCCGATAACATTTCATAGGCCGAAAAGTCGTTGATGGTCCACATAAGTGCTGCCCTCATCTGAAAATTCTGCTTTCTAGAAACATCGTACGTGTTGGCACCAACTTCCCACAGCTGATTCAACTCATCTATCAAAGGCTGTAAATACACATCGATGTTCCTCTTCGGATTGTTCGGACCCGGGATAATAACGGTTAGGAACATATACGAAGTCTTCATGCACATCCAAGGCGGTAGATTGTACGGAGTGACGATCACAGGCCAACACGAATACTGGGAGCCCGAAAGTCCGAATGGGGTAAAACCGTCAGAGCAGAGCCCCAATCTGACATTACGCGCTTCCTCGGCAAAATATGGATACTCTCGATCAAAGTGCTTCCATGCTTCTCCATCGGATGGATGATCCAATACTCCTTCGATCTGTTTTTGCCTGTGCCAACTCATGTTTTCTGCAGTCTCCTTAACCATAAACAACCGCTGCAACCGCGGCGTCAAAGGCAAGTAATGCATCGAATCGGTAGGCTTCCTTACACCGACAGACTTTCCTCTAACAGTGGCCTTGTAGCGATCAGCACCACAGAATCTGCACGCATCTTCATCCTTGTCGTCTTTGTAGTACAACATGCACCCGTTGCGACATGCATCGATTTTCTCGTATCCCATCCAAAGCGATCTCACCATCCTCTTAGATCGATAGAAGTCTTTAGGCAACTTTGCACCCTCGGGCAAGATCTCTATAATCAAATCGAGCAGTCGATTATAGCATTCTTGCGACATGTTAAAATCGGACTTGATGCTCAATAATCTTGTAACCACCTCCAACGGTGAATGATCCTCACAACCAGGATATAGTGGAGTCCTTGCATTCTTAAGCAACTCCATAAACTTTGCAGCATCGGCATTCGGTGCCTCCTCAGCTGCATCATAATTGTCCGAATTGAAACTAGGTCCCGCCGCATCATAATTGTCAGGATTGAAACTAGACCCTGCCGTATCATAAACCATGTTCACCAACCCGTCGTCATAAGCATCGTGGTCTTGGACATCCATATACGGCTCCACATAGGGCTCCGACTCTGATGCTAGAGATACAAGTTCTCCGTGCGCGGTCCACTGATAGTAATTTGGCGTAAAGCCCTTCGAGTATAAATGATATGTAACTTCCACTTCAGGATGATATTTCCTGTTGCGACATCTCACACACGGACACTTAATTTTGGTACCGTCCATGTATTGAGGGAACGCCTTTGCGAACTGCAGGAACTACTGTACACCCTCAATGAATTCATTCTGCACACCGCACATGTCATCAGGATGACGGTTGTACATCCACGAACGATGACGCAGATAGTAATTTATATCCATTTCTAGAAATTTCTGCAAAATTGACAGTATGTATCATATAAATCATTACATACAAAATTAACCGTACTATAAAAATCATAACTGATATAATACATATTTTTATTTATCAAAACTGCAGCTGCCCCCAACCTCATAGTACTATGAACTGCACTATAAGTGTGCAGTCAACACTACAAATAGTGTGTCATACTATAGAACTGCAGCTGCCCCCAACCACACTCCTAGGTCAGTGTCCGTTATGGGAAAAGCAGTCATGGCATTGCACTAAGGCACCTGGTGCTTAAATAATTTTTGCATCAAAAGTTTCCCAAGTACACGGGCTATTGCTCTATGAAATGGATAACCCCATACATTGTGGCTGTACTCACTCACATTTACCGGCAGATTACTGCACTCCCTTTAGTAAAAAAACCTAACCCCCCCAAACTGGCACACTGATACACACATACACTCTTAAGAATTCTGTAATCAAAACTCACCTGGTACCAACAACACCTATTAAGTACTCTAAATTCTATACTTCATATAAACACTCCATCTATACTCATATAAACACTCCATCTATACTCCCAGATCTGGGATACACCTATATGAATGCTCAACCTTCACACCTATTACTTATTCTTTTCAACACATATATTCACTCAAACACCTGACTAATACACCTCTTTAAATCAGTCACCCACTGCTACTGCTTACCCCTCAATATTTGATTACCCCTTATCCCGAGCCACACACTCATGTGTGCACTATAGTATCACTATGAATACCCAATCTTCTCTCAGATGTTGGTGTTATATCTGACACTTGCCCTCATGTCCTTCAAATTATACGAGTTCAAACCCCATCTCAAACACATCCAAATCCTGCCTTGCACTAGTTGCTGACTGGCTCAGTAAGTTGCTGCACAAGGATGCAGTATTTACACTGTATTAGGACCCCCTCGCACCTGCCTACAGAAGCTAACAACCAACTACAATGCACCTAAACCTTAATGCACACTATGTTCAGCTGTGCAGTGCCTCCCCAAGTTGCCTGTTGCACATTGGGCTGATGTGCCTCAAGTCTCCCCCTGCTCACTGCTAGTAAGCAGTGCTCACTGCTGCTGTTACCTCTCTCGTCGACTTGGGCCAGTCGGCCCTAACCCTAACCCTAACCCTAACCCCATGTCAACAAACCTAACCCTAACCCTAACCCTAGGTCCTGATCAGTGTCTGTGTCAGTGTGTGTGTATGCCGTGTCTGTGTCTGTGTCAGTGTCTGTATGTGAGTCGTGTTTGTGTCAATGTCACATGTGTCCTGTGAGAGAGAGAGAGAGAGAGAATAGGGTTTACCGGAGTAGTCGAGGTGGAGAGCGGGTCGACGGAGCGCGGGGGGGGATTTTTTTTCTTTTCGAAATTTCAACAGATGGGGAAAAATGAAACCGATCCCTAATTAACCAAATTTTAGCGACGTTTAGCGACGTCCAAGAAAAATGTCGCTAATTTAAATTTTAGCGACGTCAATGCGTCGCTAAACACGTTGCTAAATATTTTTAATATTAAGGTCGCTATATACGTCGCTAAACGTCGCTAAATTAGACATATTAGCGACGTTTAGCGACCTAAACTGAACTTATAGCGACTTATCTTTTAAAATCTTAATAAAAGTCGCTAAACGTCGCTAAATGTCGCCATTTAGCGACGTCTAGCGACGTTTTAATAAGGAGTCACTAATTTTTATATTATTAGCGACGTTTCTTTTGACGTCGCTAAAATACGTCGCTAAGACCGCTTTTTCTAGTAGTGTCGGTATATACACGTATATACATATTTGCACACGTACAGGCAAGTAGATACTATGCTCAACTAAGACATGTACACGAGCACATAAATGTGTATTACAGATATCCCTAGTATAAATATATGTTATTATGCACACACAGGGTATAAGCTTTTGTTAGTATATCTATATAAAATATATATATATACATATTGTAATGGTAACTAATGAATACTTATGTATATACACACGAACCGTATAATTCTCAATCAACATAATACATACGAATATAGATATATATATGTGCATCGTATGAATTTAGTTAAATATGAACATATGAATATCTATTAATTGTGTAATTAATTAGTACTATGAGATACGTTAGCCATAGTATGTACTATGTAATATATGCCCTAGATGACTTGAATGTAACCACGGATACCCCGTAGTTACATTGACCTGTGACCATGTAGTATGTTAGCAGACTGCCATATGTACACTGACGTACTGGCAAGGTCCGTATTATCGACTGTCTGTTATGCACAACAACGACAGACGTGACCACCCCTAGCATAGCCTGTTGAGATCATTATGTTGATTGTGAGCTAGAGTATTGTCTGATGAAGTATTGTATTATATGATATGTCTATAGGACTGTTGGATCATCCAGACGACACCTTGGAACCCGGACAGTGGTATTGCCAGCTAAGGACCACATGCGAGTACATTCTCTGACAGTTTCCATTATGTTGATTATCTCTATAATTCTTGTTGTATAACGTATATGACTCTGATACTGTTGTTTACACGAGTTAGCATCATTGAGACCTGTCACGAGGAGTCGTGATTGGAATCTATTGTGCTAGCTGAGGAAAAACGGAGAAATATTAGTAGTTTATGTGATCATACCCAACTTACATGCAGCATTATCTCACCCACATCTCACGTCGATGCAGCCTTACCCTTACATGCCTCATCGCTGTTACATCTGGTTAGCCTGACCTGTTGGGGATGATCGCTAATCCATGTAATGAGTCATATAGTCCCAAGCCGATCACATGATATACTAATGTTTCACACACTTAGATAGATGATTCTTGACATGTATCTTGATAGATTGATCTTGTATTTCCATATGTTCTAGTTGTTGTTCTTATACACACTTACATACCAGTTCTTTGTACTTGCGTACACTTGTAGTTCTATTCCTTGTCAGATGCATATTGATGATGATATTCCAGTACTTTATTCCAGCATTTCCTTTATTCCAGTATTTCATTGCCAGTATTTCATATCTGTCTTGTATTTTCTTTACACTGTGTTATAAATTTTGTTAATATATGTGGAACTGCTGTTAGAGGTATATTTTTGTTCCAATCCTGACTGAATATTTTTTCCAGAGAACCTTGAGAATTTCTGTACCACGCAGTATGGACCAGGTATAGATGCAGACTATGTACCAGAGATCCTAGAGGAGACCATGCTTCTAGATGAGGCATTGCCTACAGCTACCTAGATAGTATTTACTTATGCTTGAGACTCATGGAGGTTATTTCAGTTAATGTTTAGACTTATGTTAAGTTTAATTGGAGACTTGTGTTGGACAACTAGACTATGAGTTATCTTTATGTTGGGATATGGTGTTTAACTATGTTATTTTCTTTTATCTTTTATCGTGCCTTATAGTTGCTGTGATTGAGTTATATTGAGAGATTATGGAGATGTATATCATTGACAGGTGTTTAGTTATTTAGTGTTACTGTGACCCAGACAGCGTTCTACCGTCGATGCTGCGGCGTAGGCTGGACGTACCCACGCTCTCGTGCCCCTATACTGGGTGCGGGTCGTGACACTGCACCACGCCGAAAGCCACTGTACCTCGTCGATTGGAGCTCGACCCGCGACCAACCGACACCAGCACCCCGACTCACCTTAACTCCATCCCCACCCCTAAACCCGACGGATCTCCTTCCCTAGAGCCCCATCGTGAACGACGTTCTCATCCCGCTGAACTTTATCGAGCACCCCTCCGTTTTACCCCTCCTCTCGCCAACCGGAGAAGGCTCGACTTAGACCGCCCGACTTCGACTTTAACCTGCACCTCATCGACGACCGATCTCCCGACCTCAGCACCTGAACGCCAGAGCACGACTGAACTGAACTTGCCTCGACGAACTGAACCGCTGCCTGAAGCCGAAGATACTGACATCGACTGAACCTAGCACCCCGTGATGACCTCGACGCACACGTCTCGACCCATGTACACAGGTTTGAGTCCCGTCTCGCGTACAGGTACGCGTACACGTATACGTGTATTCCTCGTTTGTATGCACACGTATAATTCTAGCTATGTTAATATACGGGTATTGTGTTTAGTATACGCGAATGTGGTATATAGATATATAATTGATGCGTAAGTATTTCCCTATTAGCTTTGGTATACGTATATGGTTGTTATGTATATATTGATATATATATATACATACATAATGTATATGAACCTAATTAGTATATATGTATGGCACATGTATTAGTATAGGTTTAAATGTATTTGGTATGTATATATAAAGTATAACTCTCAATTAGTATATACGTATATAGATGTATTATATATATCTCCCTAATGTATGTACAAGTATTAATTCTATTTAGTACATATATATACATGTATCTATTATATTGGTAACTAATGGATACTTATGTATATGTTAGTTCATATTATGTATATATGTCTATGGACTAGATGACCCGAGTGTAACCACGGATACCCCGTAGTTACATTGACCTGTGATCACGTAACATGTTAGCAGACTGCCATATGTACACCGATGTACTGGAAAGACCGTATCATTGACTGTCTGTTATGCACAACAACTACAGACGTGATACCCTAGCGTAGTCTCTGAGATCGTTGTATTTTAATTATGTGTGTTAGTGTAGTGTCTGATACAATATTGTATTATTTGATATGTCTATAGGACGGTTATATTATTCAGACGATACCTTAGAACCCGGACATTGGTATTGCCAGCTAAGGACCACATGCGAGTACATTCTCTGACAGTTTCCATTATCTTGATTATCTCTATAACTCTTATTGTATAGCGTACATGACTCTGACACTGTTGTTTACACAAGTTGGCATTATCGAGACCTGTCACGAGGAGTCATGATTGGAATCCATCGTGATAGCTGGGGATAACGGGGAAATATTAGTAGCTTATGTGATCATACCCAACTTTACATGCATCATATCTCACCCACACCTTACGTTGGTGCAGCCTGACCATTACATGCCTTATAGCCTGTTATGTGTGACTAGCCTAACTATTTCTCGCATCATAGCTATCCGGATGGTTAGCCTGATCTTACATGAATCATAGCTAGTCATACATAGCAAGCCGATCAGTCCTAAGCCGATCACATGATATACTGATATTTCACACACTTAGTTAGATGTTCTTGACATGTATCTCTAGTGTATTGATATAGCATTCCTTATGTTCTCGTCATGATTCTAGCATTCACATATATACCAGTTCATTGTTCTAGCGTGTACTTGTATTTCTATTTCATTGCTAGTTGTATATTGATGATAACATATGCTCCAGTACTTCAGTATTTCTTTATTCCAGTACTTCATTATGTCCAGTATTTCTTATTTCCAGTTTCATATCTGTCTTGTATTTCTTTACACTGTGTTATAGTTTTTGTCAATATATGTGGAACTGCTGTTAGTGCTTGTATTTCGTTCCAATCATGACTGGATATTTTTTCCAGAGGATCGTGAGGATTTCTGTACCATACACTATGGACCGGGTATAGATGCAGACTACACACCAGAGATCTTAGAGGAGACTATTCCTTTAGAGGAGACATTACCTGCAGCTATCTAGGCAAAATTTATCTTATGCACTGAGACTTATTTGAGGTTTATTGAGTTTATGTTTAGACTTATTCTTAGTTTATGTTGAGACTTATGGAGACTTTATGCTGGACAGCTAGACTGTGGTTTATCTTTATTTTGAGACATGGTGTTTAACTATGTCATTCTTCTTATCTTTTATCGTGCCTTACTCTTATAGATGTTGTGATTGAGTTTACATTATGAGATATTATGAGATGTATATTGTCTTCCTTATGGAGATTGATATCATTGACAGGTATTTAGTTATATAGTATTATTGTGACCTAGACAGCGTTCTACCGCCAATGCTGTGGCGTAGGCTGGATGTACCCGCGTACTCATACCCCTATACCGGGTGCGGGTCGTGACATATTTTTAGTGGTGGCCCATGCAGGTCTAGTTTCATAAATTATGCGATATCGTGGTAGTGCGATAACTTAGTTGTACTGCTGCGAGCCTGCAATAGGATATAGAAAATAGGATTTAGGAAGAGAGTATGCTCAATCACACTAGGGAATTCTGATCTTCATAATGCTATTCTAATTGATTGCTTTCTTTAGAATTTTACTGTCCTTCATTGATAATATCGTATCTATTACCTTAATTTATTCTTTTGATTTATATTCAGGATGCCGTCGAATACTAGATCTATGAGAGTGAGAGCATCAATTTCAGAGAGGTCTGCCACCTCTCGACCTGACGAACAGACCCCTGGAGTTCCTCCTATATCTCCTGTTCATGTGGGAGTATCTGTAGCTAATGGGATTCCTTCTCCACCTATTCAGAGGATTGCCCCAGCTGTGACGGACAACCTTCTACCACCACCGACACCGATTCCCGGAGGAGTGCCCACTAACAGAGCATAGATGTTCGCACTGATCCAGGGCATGCTAGAGGCCCAGAGAGTAATAGCAGAAGCTCAGCGTGTTCAAGATGAGGCTCAGAGAGTGCAAGCTGAGGCACACCAGGCGCAGACAGAGCTGATGAGAGAGAGCATGGAGAATGCTCATCAGGTGGCTCTCTAGGCTGTGGAGAGAGTAGCACAACAACCACAACATCATGCCTAACAACAACAGAGGCCAGGTACTATAGTAGAATTTAAGAGGATGATGCCTCGAAAGTTCAAGGGAACAGAAGGAATACTCTATGCTGACGATTGGTTAGAGGACATAGAGAGGAACTTGCGCTTAGCACAGATTTCGAAGATTCTTCAGATCGAGGCCGCCGGCAGTGAGATGTTTGATATCGCACTGATGTAGTATCGTACTGAGTCGAGACTCGCTGTTGAAGGACTTACTTGGGAAGACTTTAAGGAGATCTTCAAAGAGAAATTCTTTTCTGACGTAGCTTTGGGAGCATTGGAAAGTCAGTTCCATGACTTAGCCCAAGGGAGCATGTTAGTCGACGAATACGCCACAAAGTTTTGTCGATTGAGTTGATTCGCGCCATCGATGATTCAAGACCCAGGAAATAGAGCACAAAAATTCAGAAAGGGATTGAATAGAGAGATCAAGTCTCGTACTTCGGGATGACGCACCGCTATATTTGAGGGTATTCTAATGGATGCTCAGATTGCTGAAGATGACTTGGACCTCAGGCCCAAGAGAGGATGCGATACTTTCGAAGGTACAGGTGGTAACACAGGATAGGCCAAGCGTCAACACTTTCAACAACAATAACAACAGAGGCCGTACCAGCAGCAACACCAGCAACAGGCACCAGTTCGAGGACATATCCAGCAGCAACAACCACAGAGACAGAATCAGCCCGTTGTCCAGTGCACATATTATGAAAAGATGGGACATACTAGAGACATCTGCAAAAAAAGATTGGGTACCTGCTTGTCATGTGGATCATCAGCATATCAGCTGAGGGACTGCCCAGCTGTTCAGACTCGCCAGGGAGGAGCAGCATCTCATAGGGGACCAGCCAGAGCACCTACTTTACCAGAAGGCTAGCAGAGAGGACCTCCACTTCCACCATAGCAGCAGAGGTTTGCTCAGTACTAGTAGCAACAGAGAGGAGCACCACAGGGATGAGCTTACGCCATGACTACTGAGGAGGTCGAGCCAGCTGGAGACATAATTTCAGGTTCAGTTTTACTCGATTCTATTCAAGCACTTGCATTATTTGATTTTGGCGCTTCCCATAGTTTCATATCTGTATCTTATGCCCTTAAGCACCGTTTAAAAATGGAACCATTAGATAGGACTTGCAAGATCACGACAGGATGAGACATTATCCTAGTCCGTGATTGTTGCAAGGATCGGAGAGTGTCATTAGTAGATCGAGAGTTGAGCATGATTTTACTCATTGTGCCACTTTCGGGATACGATATTGTACTCGGAATGGACTGGATGAGTAAACACCATGCTTCTATAGATTATCATAGAGGTAGAGTAGTATTTTGACTGCCAGGAGAGCCAGAGTTCGAGATCGCCAGAGGAGCAGAGGAGCGGAACAGAGGCACTTTTTACGGAGCCAGGATAAAATAAGAGGAGTTACCACATCCACTGATAGCGGAGTTCCTGGATGTATTTCCAGAGGAGTTGCCAGGTTTGTCGCCAGACAGAGATGTTGAATTCTCTATAGACTTGATACCAGGAGCGGAGCCTATTTCGCAACATGTCTATAGAGTCAACAACAATGAGTTGGTAGAACTGAAGAAACAAGTTAAGGAGCTGCAAGACAAAGGTTTTATTAGATCCAGTTCATCGCTATAGGGAGCACCGGTATTATTCGTACCAAAGAAGGATGACATGGTACGCATGTGTATCGATTATAGAGCTCTAAACAACCTCACTATCATGAAAAAATATCCGCTATCGAGGATAAATGATCTTTTCGATCAGTTGAGTGGAGCGAAGGTATTTTTAAAGATAGACTTGAGGTCAAGCTATCACCAAGTGAAGGTGAAGAGAGAAGACATACCGAAGACAGCTTTTCGGACAAGATATGGCCAGTTTGAATTCACAGTAATGCCGTTTGGTTTAACCAATGCACCAGCAGTATTCATAAACTTGATAAATAAGGTATTCCATCAGTACCTTGACAAGTTCGTAGTGGTGTTTATTGACGACATTCTAATATATTCGAAGACCCCAGAAGAGCATGAAGAGCACCTGAGGATGGTCTTAGAGACTCTCAGGAGAGAGGAGTTGTACGAAAAGCTTTCAAAGTGTGAGTTCTTCCTTGACAAGGTTGAATATCTTGGATATATGGTGACGGGTAACAGAATTTCAGTTAACCCAAGAAAGATTGAAGCAGTGGAATCATGGGCTACCCCCAGTTCAGTAGCTGAGATCAGAAGCTTTCTCGGACTAGCAAGATACTACAGAAGATTTGTACAAGACTTTTCCAAGATTGCAGATCCAATGGCTAGGCTGACCAAGAAAGATGTGGATTTTGTCTGGACAGAAGAATGTTAGGCCGCATTTGATGAGCTGAAGAAGAGATTGACAACAGCGCCAGTTTTGACGTTGCCATCAGGGACAGGTGGATTCACTATCTACAGTGATGCTTCAGGAAAAGGTTTGGGATGCGTTCTTCAATAACACGGGAAATTAATTGCCTATGCTTTAATATAATTATGCCCTCATAAAAAAAACTACCCCACTCACAATTTGGAGTTAGTAGCAGTTATCTTCGCTCTAAAGCTATGAAAACACTATCTGTACGGCAAGCGTGTGGAGATCTTCACAGACCACAAGAGCTTGAAGTACGTGTTTACACAGAAGAAGCTGAATATGAGGCAGAGAAGGTGGTTAGAGTTGATGAAAGACTTTGATATCTCATTACAGTACCATCCAAGAAAGGCCAACGTAGTCACCGATGCCTTGAGCAGGTATCCGATGGCTATGTACTTGACTACAGATAAATACTTATTGGCTGATCTTGAGAGCTTGGGAATTGAAGTACTAGTTCCAGGTATTGAGATTCAGATGTGGGGATTGTAGATACAATCAGAACTGATGGACAAAATTAGAGCTGTACAGTATGATGATGAGACTCTGAGGAGTATCAGGGCACAAGTTTGGACATAATTGATAGACGACTTCACTATTGCGGATGATGGATCTTTACGGCATAGCACGAGGATGTGTGTGCCAAGTGGAGAGCTGCGCGAAGAAGTTTTACAAGAGGCACACCGCTCTTAGTACTCGATGCATCCCGGAGCCAACAAGATGTATCAAGATTTGAGGGAGTATGTATGGTGGTATGGTATAAAATGCGAGGTAGCACGCTTTGTATCCCAATGTTTAGTGTGCCAGCAGTTAAAAGCAGATCGACAGAGGACAGGAGGATTGCTTCAACCTTTACCCATTCCAGAATAGAAGTGGGAGCACGTGACTATGGACTTCGTTCAGGACTTCTACGTTCCCTAGGAGGAAAGGACGCGATTTGGGTCATCATAGATAGGTTGACCAAATCAGCCCACTTCTTACCTTTCAAAATGGGTACTTCGACAGAGAAATTAGCAGAGATATACGTACAGCAGATTGTCAGATTACATGGAGTTCCTGTGAGTATTGTCTCAGATCGGGATAGTCGTTTTACTTCCTATTTTTGGAGGAGTCTGCAGTCTAGCTTGGGCACTCAGCTCAAGTTCAGTACCGCGTATCACCCCCAGACAGACGGGCAATCTGAAAGGACTATTCAGACTCTTGAAGACATGCTACCCACTTGCATTTTGGATCTCGGAGGTTCTTGGGAGGATCATCTACACCTAGTAGAGTTTGCTTACAACAACAGCTACCAGGCCAGTTAAAAAAATAAGCTAAGTGAAGGCAGTTAACTACTACCAATAATAAGTAAGACAAATATATGAGAGCAAGGGTAAGAGAGCAAAAGCAAATACCAAAATTTTATCCTGGCTTCCCTTTGAGAGGAATAGTCAAGGCCCGATAACTTTTGCTCGGAGTTGCACCCACTATTTTGAATCCCCTTGACCAAAATTTGGCCTACTTGGCTTAGATAGAGAGACTAGGGCTAGTTTGAATCCAATTAAAAATAGAACATTGTGTTTTAGATAATTTTTTAATATTTATATTACTTAGTGCACCTTACCGTTGCTTCGATAATTGGGACACTACACTAGCCATTGCCTTCCTATAAATTTTATACCCTTGTCCTAAACGTGCCAGTCATCTATTCTGACCTTTGTGTAACTTATAATTATGCTCTCTTATGCTATATTTTAGTCGCATAATATTCATCATAGATGTTTATATTTAATTCTAAATAAATTTAACTTTGTATCCTTGTTCGTTCCACTCAAAATTGGAGACACAATCTTGATCCATTTTTTACAACCCTAATTATAATAATATTCTATTATGAGCCCTCTATGTCCATGATACTTGTGTCTCACCTAATTTTAGCCCCATGTACTTCTAATTAATTCAAGAACACCATTTGCATTAATTTTAATTAATTTAATCCAATTTTTATCTTTGTGCAATTTTCTAATTGTCTGTACTTTTTATTCAAAAATGCATTAAGGTATCCACACCATTGGACACAACATATAAAGAAATCTATTTTGCATTCATGTGAATTTTCTCCATAATTTTGGAGTGTGTAGCACTCAACATCACCCCCTCATCAATTCCCAGCCATGCATTTCAAACCATGCAATCCTAGCACTCCAAACATCTCCATGTGAAGCCAAGCATATCCCAAGGATGTTGACCAAGGCCCAACACCCTAGGTCAACACCCAACCCTACTTTTCTACATATATATATATAATTTTTCTTCTTGTTTTTCATTCAACACATCCCCAAACCCAATACCTATTTCAGCCGACACCCCCTCCCTTTCCCTATTCATTATCTTCTTATTCCCGCCGGGGCCCTCGTCGGAGACCCGCCTGACACCAAACCCGACCGCCACCAGTCTCCACCCTCATCCCCTCGCTGGAGCAGACCGGATCCCGACCGCCTGCACGTCTGAAGCCGCCGCCATTGCTACCATCATCACCACGACTGAACCCGACCACCTCCTTGTACATGCCCCCACGCTCAGCCGAGCCTCGCCTTGCCGAACCCACTCTGACCTTGCCGGAGCAGACTTCTCCTCCCTGCTCTCTCCTCCTTATCACCCCACTGACAGCCGAGTTCCTCCACCACGAACCACCAATACCCCGACCCCTCCCATCTCCTCCTTTTCCCAGCAGCAGCCTTCCACCTCTGGTGATCTTCGTCGTCCATCCACGACAAGCTGCACTACTCCCCCTCCGTCGACTTCATCCCTTCGATAACTTCCCTCCACCATTTCCTGTCCTCCTTCCTCCGCCGAGTTACCTCGCCGGATTGACTATATCTCCAGGCTGTTCCCCGTAGCCACGACCACCATTCTTCTCCATCACCCTCGTTCCCTTCCATCCACGAGCAGTCCTCCATCAACCTCGACTCCTCATCCCCTCGTCGGACCTCATGACCACCGAGCCTCTCCTCGCCTGAAGCCGTTTGACTCCGGTAGTTATCCATCATCTTTACCTTATCTTCATCATTATCCCTTAATAATCACCATCATCATCCCTTCATCACCATTAACCTAATTATCACCTTAATCCCCATCATCATCCCTATTATCATCACCTTAACCTTAATCCCCTCATAATCACCATTATCATCCTCATCACCACCATCATCATCCCCTAATCATCACCTTAATCACCATCACCATCACCTTAATCATCATAATCTTCATCATCATCATAAACATCACCCCCTTCATCACAATCATCATCACCATTAGTCATCATTATTCTAATCTTTATCATCATCATAATCATCATCCCCTTCATCACCATCATAACCTAATCATCAGCATCATCATCATCATCACCTTAATCATTATTACCCTTGCCATCATCATCAATATTGATATTATCATCAACGTCATTGTGGACCCGTCACCCACACCGAAGATGACCTGCAGCAGTCACTCCCGATTCTCGTGCCTGTGCACGCTAACCCCGAGTTTCGAACCTGTCCCTCTCCTCCTTTTTATGTGTGCTTGTGTGTATGCTATTAGGACATTAGCATTGCTTTATGACAATTAGTTGACATCAGACCCAGAGTCGGTGAACCCAACTCGTATACGTATACGTACGCATATGCGTATGCGTATATTATTCAATTTGGTATATATATATATATAGTGTAGGAATTTAATGCAAATGCCAGTTATGACTATATCTGTATTTATGCGGTGTAACCATAAATGTTAGTAGTAGGTATCCCGCGTCTACAATTGACTGTATATATATATATACATACTGTATGACCATAGGTGTTAACTGTGGATATCCCGTATTTACAGTTGACTATGCAACCCTGTATATTGTGAGTTGTCTGCCTTGTGTACACTGACGTACTGGCTAGACGTGTTAGTGTTTGACTGTCTATTTTTACAGCATTTGAGAACGTGACACCCGCGTAATTAGACGCGCAGTTGACCCTATTCGTTGACCAGTGTCACCCCTAGCGTACCCTCTGAGTCCAGTGTATTTGTGGTTGTGTATGTGCTAGTATAAAGGATGAAGTTATATTGTATTATATTATATGTATATAGGACCTATTGGATTATTTTGCGGGACTTCTGGAGCAGGTTATTGATACTACGCAGCTTTTTTGCCAGGCAAGTATACCTTGCCATTATACTGTATTTCATATTCCATATGTTGCATGCATCTTATTTCTGCTCATTTAGTTCATATATTTTAAACTGCTATATAAACTGCGCGTCCAAGAAAACTTGGGTGCAATAACAATGGCGTCTGTAAACCCCCTCGTCAAATATAGGATTTAATTGATTATTTTAATTTGAGAACAACCACAACCCAAATCCCAAGTACCCAAATTAGGGTATCAGTCTACACCAAGCCTGTTATGCCACGACTCCTGTATACCACTCAAAATCTAGTTCCTTATGTTTTAAACGCATTAGGAATTACCAAGTTAAGTTGTTAATTTAATTTTAATTAAGGCTAATTTCACCTCAAGCAACACTTAACCGAGCCCACCTATACTCTTTCTCATTAGACCAGCCCATCTCAATGAGACCAGACAGGCCCAAGCCAGGGCAGCCCACAACTTCCCCACATATATATATATATATATATATGAAGTTCCTTCCCCTTGAAACCCTAAAAAAACCATCACCACCCTCTCTAGACCCTAGCCGACCCCATCTAAACCAAGCTCCCCAGCCGGCCGGACCCCTCAACCCCGACTACTCCCAACCGGCCGTACTCCAGCTAGCCCGCTCCCGACCACCTCACCCGACCGACCCCCTATAGCCGCCCCACGCCGACTGCTCCAGCCCGCTCCCGCTCCCTGACCGGCTGCTCAACCCAGCCAGCCCGCTCCCCGTGCCGACTGCTCAACCCAGCCAGCCCGCTCCCCGACCGGTACATACCCCAGCCCGACCGCTCCCAGATCGGAGTACTGCCCCAATCCCGACTGCCCCATCACCGCTAGACGGATCCGTCCACGCTGCCGGAGCCACCCTCGTCGAAGGAGCAGACGCCCCCTCGTCCTATTAATCAGGTACTCGTCCTCCAGCAGTTCCTTTCTTGTATCCTATCATCTCTTCTCGTATCGTGTTCGTGTATGATTGTTGTGTCTTAGTGTCGAGAATCATAGTTGGAATACAACCTTTCTAACCCTAATTAAATAGATGATGGCTTACTAATTAACCAGATTAAGAATTTGTTAATAAATAGAAAATCCCTTAAATATCTGTCGTCCAGGACCTTAGTTATCTGAACGTTTGGACATAAACCACGTGCAATGAACATAAAAACCAAAGACAGGTGTTCGTATAGAACAGAAATCACGATCAAACTGTAACTGGATGATTATTGCCTCGAGATGCCTGTTAACCGAAGACAGAAAACTTGTACACCCTAGCTACGTGCACACGTGACGCTGTACTCAAGCAACAGGGAACTCGCGACAGTATTCAAGTATAGCGTCTTAGTCGTATGTAGTTATTGCGTAGTATCTGATGCCTGTATTATTGTGTTATATTGTTTGTCTAGGGTCTTTGGATCAGCCAGAAGACGCTACCGGAACATGCTTTTGGCATTCATCTCTTGAAGACTCAGGCAAGATACCTTGCTATATTTTGCTATCTAATTTAAATTATGCAAATGCTGTATTGTATGCTTGTTGTTCTGTCTTATACAACTGTGCGCGTCCGAGATTGTCTCGGGTGCATTCGACAGATACGTCGAAGATTGGTATATATTGACTTAGTCATTAGTAGACTCACCCTATGGGAGGACATCTTGTATTCTTCCAAGACCTGACACTTTTACACGCATTCATAGTGATAAATCTTATGTTGGGATGCGTATTCGCATGATCGACTAGCTATCGCCGCGTATGACGTGCATCACGATTAGCAAGCAATCTAGGACAATTTCAGTTTAGAGACTTGGTATTTAGATAAGGGATATGCGCGTCGATTATTTGACGGGTATATCTACATTGGGATGGGAGGACGAGTGGTAGGCATATGGGACACCCCACTCCTATACACTGATACCGCACTCGACGGAGTGATACAGACGTATATATATATTACTGATACCACGTTCTGTAGAGTGAGGAACATTACTTGATGACATTGCAGATACCACACTCTATAGATTGTTGGACGTTACTGTATTCCAGCGCCCGTGTTATAGGGGGCATGTGTGGCATATACTAGCCAGTTGTCATGACTGGTGAATTACGTCAGCATATGTCTAGCCTACACCTTCTCATATACTCATAGTTGTCCTCACATTGCATTCACTTAGATGGCTAGCACACCATTTATTGTATTTATCTTATTCAGTATTTATATATAGCATGCTTTTATGTATCTTGTTACGTCCCTCTGAGGACCTGGTAACTTTCCAGATTTAGACGAGGCTTTCTACCCCACAGTATACGACCCCGGATAGGAGACGAGATTCACTACAGCTGAGGAGTTAGAGGTGCAGCCATCAGAGTTCCCATGACCAGTTGGTAGGCCTTCAGTCTGGATTGGGTGCATCATTATCTAGTCAGCCGATGCCCTAGTCATTATCTTTTATATCTCATTTCAGTACTTTATTTTGTCATAGTAGTGGGTTTGTTCCCACCTGACATTATTGGTTGTACTATGATATTTCAGACTGATGTTTATCTTCCAGCAGTTTATGTAGTACTTCTTGCTCTTTATATTGTAGATGAGATTAGATTACCTGTTATTGATTGATATTGCACCTGTTAGTATTATAGGATAGCGTAGCACTCTTCGTGGATCCATTAAATTGGGATATCCTCGAAGACGTGTCAGCTGGCTATTTCCACGTAGCCTGGTCCCGTGTACTTTTGGGACTGGGGCGTGACATGGTTTTAGTGGTGGCCCATGCAGGTCAACCTTTTCGCTTGTGGTATGGTAACATGCCCAGCGAGCCTGCAATAGGATAGAAGTTACTAGGTCTCATCTACTTTTTGATTCGCCTTTGAACTTCCTTCATATTGCTTCTAAATATCGGTATCCTGTTTGTTTGTTCTCGTACTCTTTTAATGAAGTCCTATCTCTTATAGCAAGATGAATTTGTGCAGTGGACGAGGAGCACCCCGTGCCACAGTGCCAGATAACACCACTCAAGGAGATGAAGTACCCCAAGGGCAACCCCCGTTACAGACCCCGCTGATACATTGGCACGAGACATCGCAGGGCGATCCTACGCCGCAGCCCGAGGGACAGACTTCCCAGACAATCCCCACGCAACATTATGAGGGCCAGACTTCTGGAGCTACACCGATGCCGTAGACTGAGAGGCCGACATCTGAGGAGACGCCTACTGCACAGCCGGAGATTCCACTACCACCGCCTCCACCTTATCTATCCCAGATGCCATAGCTAGATGGACAGCCATATATACTTCAGTTCTTCCAGGCAATGATGCAAGCGCAGTGGCAGCAGACAGAGACATTGAGACAGAGTCTGATGGCAGTACTAGAGAGGACACCTGTCGCAACACCAGTACCAGCACCTCCACCAGCACAGACAGGTGGCACTGTTAGATGGTTCCGACAGATGGAACCAGATACTTTCTCGAGTAATGAGACTGTCGAGCAGATCTCCGATTGGGTCGCCAATACAGAGATGTTGCTAGAGGCTTCACAACTGCACCCAGACCTTTGAATGACCGCGGTGAGGGCCTAACTAAAAGGCAACGCCCATCACTGGTGGGATTCCATTGAGCGCAGCGTAGGCAAGAACCAGACTTAGGAAAAGTTCCTAGAATACTTCAATGCAAAGTATTTCCCATTACAGTCAGAAATGTCCTGTACTCCCAGTTCCTACATCTAGAACAGGAAAATATGACTTTTGACGCCTATGACGCGGAGTTCAACCGCCTTAGCAGATTTGGTGTCGTCCTGATACCCAATGAACTCGAGAAAGCCCAGAGATTTCACCATGGACTCAATTTCGAGCTACAGAGGTATACCACTACACAGGCGAGGATTTTTTATGAAGAGGTTCTTGCAGAGGCAAGGATCCAGGAGGCCATCGTCAGAGGAGCTAGACGTTCCAGCACGACTACACCAGCCAGAGCACAGCCCGGAGCAAGAGGACCGATCTGTCGTCCCGGAGCACAGACGCAGCAGAGGGCAGCGCCATACCCACAGTAGGAGCTTCCGACTTGTCACCATTGTGGCAAGAAAGGACACCTTATTAAAGATTGCCGAAAGAAGTTGGGATTGTGCATGATATATGGGTCAAGTCAGCACCTTGTCAGAGATTGCCCGCAGCGCAGAGAGGCAGCACTGCAGACAGGACAGAGGCCAGCACCACCAGTCCCGAGGATACTACCCCCACCAGGAGGCCAGCGACTACCAGCACCCGAAGGATTTCAGAGGGGACCACCCTTAGCCCCACAACAGGCACAGTTCGAGCGAGCTCGACAGCAGACAGGAGGACAGAGACAGGGACAAGCCTTCGCTTTAGCAGCTACTGAGGAGAAAACAGAAGGGGAAGCTATTACAGGTACCATTTTAGTTGCATCATTACCTAAAACTGCATTGTTTGATTCTGGAGCTACATTGTCATTTATATCTAGTAGATTTGTAGCAATGCATAGAGTAGCGACCCACCCCTTACCTAAGAGTTGGAAAATTCTTACCGGAGGAGGTATCGTGCCGGTTACCAGCACTATCAGAACGTACTCGGTAGTTGTATGTGGTAGAGAGATGAGAGCGCGATTCTTGGTATTGCATATGCCGTACTTTGATGTTGTGTTAGGCATGGACTGGTTAAGCCAGTATAATGCCGTACTGAACTGCCAGAAGGGTAGCATCACTTTTAGACCACCAGATCACCCGGAGTTCGAGTACATGCGAGGGACCGTCGAACAAGGAGTAGGACAGATAGCGGGAACTTGCATGGCTATAGAGATTGCACCCCCACCAATAGTTACAGAATTTGAAGATGTATTCCCCGAAGAACTTCCAGTCTTACCGCCAAATAGAGACGTGGAGTTCACCATCGAGCTAGTACCCGGAGCAGCGCCGGTATCTTCTAATGTATACCGATTGGCGTAGAAGGAGTTAGATGAGCTGAAGCTACAATTAGAGGAGTTATAGAGCAAGGGATTTATCCGTCCTAGTGCTTCACCATGGGGAGCACCAGTATTATTCGTACCTAAGAGGGATGGAACAGTACGCATGTGCATTGATTACAAAGCCCTTAATGCTCTGACTATCAAGAACAAGTATCCCTTGCCGCGGATTGATGACTTATTTGACCAGTTGACAGGAGCAGTAGTGTTCACAAAGATTGACTTGAGATCGGGTTATCATCAAGTGAAGGTGCGAAGAGAAGACATTCAAAAGACAACATTCAGGACTCGTTATGGTCACTACGAGTTCTTAGTGATGCCTTTTGGACTGACGAATGCGCTGGCTGTATTTATGAACTTGATGAACATAGTATTCCACCAATACTTAGACTAGTTCATGGTAGTCTACATCGACGATATTTTGGTGTATTCGAAGAGCCACGAGGAGCACGAAGAGCATCTGAGGCTAGTGTTAGAGACACTAAGGAGAGAGAGGCTTTATGCCAAGTTGAGCAAATGTGAGTTTCTTCTGGATCGTGTCACTTTTCTTGGACACGTCATCTCAGGAGAGGGCATTTCAGTGGATCCGACGAAGATTTTATCTGTAGAGACATGGCCAACCCCTACCAATGTCTCAGAAGTGAGGAGCTTTCTAGGACTTGTCGGATATTACCGGAGGTTCGTAGAGAACTTCGCGAAGATTGCAGAGCCAATGACCCGCTTGACCAGTAAGGAGTAGGAGTTCACCTGGACGGAGGAGTGTTAGAAGGCATTCGATGAACTGAAGAAGCGTTTGACTACAGCACCTATCTTGACCATACCTTCTGGACCCGGAGGATTCGTGATCTATAGCGATGCATCCGGGAAAGGATTAGGATGTGTCTTGATGCAGCACAAAAAGGTTGTAGCTTATGCTTCTAGACAGTTGAGGACACATGAGAAGAACTATCCCACCCACGACTTGGAGCTTGCAGCAGTAATCTTTGCCTTGAAGCTTTGGAGGCACTATCTATATGGAGAGAGAGTGGAGATATTTACTGATCATAAGAGCCTAAAGTACGTCTACACTCAGAAGGATCTTAATCAGAGACAGAGACGTTGGCTCGAGGTGATGACAGACTTTGAGATCGAGCTACAGTACCACCCGGGAAAGGCCAACGTAGTAGCTGACGCGTTGAGCAGAAGACCCATGGCATTCTTCATGACCACCCAACCACACCTGTTGAGAGAGCTAGAGCAGATGGGTATAGAGGTCATTATGCCCGGAGTAGATGGACAGTTGTCGAGCTTCCATTTGCAATCGACATTAGTGGAGAGAATCAAGGCTGCCTTGCCGCCAGATGCCAGATTTCAGAGGCTTAGACAGAGGATATAGGCTGGAATACAGACATGACTGAGAATACATGAAGATGGGACTTTGAGATGCGGAGATCGTCTCTATGTTCCAAATGGAGAATTTGTCAGGAGTTGATGGCAGAGGCATACAGTTCGACCTATTCTATTCATCCAGGAGGTACGAAGATGTACAGGGACTTGAAACAGTACTACTGGTGGCACGGAATGAAGAGGGAGATAGCACACTTTGTGGCCAAGTGCCTGGTGTGTCAGCAAGTCAAGGCTGAGCACCAGAGATCCGCAGGATTGCTCCAACCGCTTCCTATACCGGAGTGGAAATGGGACCATATCACTATGGACTTTGTTACGGGCTTTCCGAGGAGTCCTAGTGGGCGCAATGCAGTAAGGGTAATCATGGATAGACTCACCAAGTCCGCACAATTTTTACCCTTCAGAGTTGGGCAATCGACGAAGGCCTTAGCAGATATTTACATGAGGGAGGTTGTGCGCCTACATGGAGTGCAAGTTAGCATCATGTCTGACAGGGATACGAGGTTCACATCTTACTTTTGGCGGAGTATGCAGGAGAGTCTTGGTACTCGCCTAAAGTTAGCACAGCGTATCACCCACAAATAGATGGCCAGTCGGAGTGCACCATTCAGACGCTAGAAGACATGTTGAGAGCGTGCATGCTTGACTTCGGAGGATCATGGGAGGACTATTTATATCTGGTCGAGTTTTCCTTCCACAACAGCTATCAAGAGAGCATCCAGATGGCTCCCTATGAAGCATTGTATGGAAGGAAATGTCGTTCTCCAGTATGCTGGAGTGATATAGGCGAGCGCCAGATTCTCGAACCAGAGTTGGTTATTCGTACGGTAGAAAAAGTAAAGAAGATCCAAGGGCACCTTCGAGCAGCACAAGACAGACAGAAGCATTGGGCGAATGCGCATCGTCGACCCTTAGAGTTTCCGGTTGGAGATCAGGTATTTTTAAAGATCTCGCCTACTCGAGGGAATATCAGATTCGGAGGCAGAGGGAAGCTGAGTCCGAGGTACATCGGACCATTCGACATATTAGAACGCGTTGGAGAGGTTGCTTACAGATTAGCCTTGCCGCAGACCTTGGAAGGAGTTCATGACGTCTTCCATGTATCTCAATTGAGGAGGTACATACCGGATCCGAGTCACATACTTGACCACTCAGAGATCATAGTTGGCCCGAGCTTATTATACCAAGAGGAGCCCATTGGGATTCTGGACAGGAGTGAGAAAGTACTGCGAGGACAGACTATTCCATTAGTTCACGTCGCATGGAGACATCATGCACCAGGCGAGTCGACCTGGGAACGCGAGGAGGACATTAGACAACGTTATCCCCATCTCTTCGAAGGACTAGGTACGTTTTAGCATTCTTTTTTTTCAGTCTTTAGTTCTTACCCATACGTATGTTTAATTTCGAGGACGAAATGCTCTAAGGAGGGTAGATTGTAAACCCCCTCGTCAAATGTAGAATTTAATTGATTATTTTAATTTGAGAACAACCACAACCCAAATCCCAAGTACCCAAATTAGGGTATCAGTCTACACCAAGCCTGTTATGCCACGACTTCTGTGTACCACTCAAAATCTAGTTCCTTATGTTTTCAACGCATTAGGAATTACCAAGTTAAGTTGTTAATTTAATTTTAATCAAGGCTAATTTCACCTCAAGCAACACTTAACCGAGCCCACCTATACTCTTTCTCATTAGACCAGCCCATCTCAATGAGACCAGACAGGCCCAAGCCGAGGCCAGCCCACAACTTCCCTACATATATATATATATATATGAAGTTCCTTCCCTTGAAACCCTAAGAAAACCATCACCACCCTCTCCAAACCCTAGCCGACCCCATCTAAACCAAGCTCCCCAGCCGGCCGGACCCCTCAACCCCGACTACTCCCAACCGGCCGCACTACAGCCAGCCCGCTCCCGACCACCTCACCGGACCACCTCACCCGACCGACCCCCTACAGCCGCCCAGCGCCGACTGCTCCAGCCCGCTCCCGCTCTCTGACCGGCTGCTCATACCAGCCAGCCCGCTCCCCGACCGGTGCATACCCCAGCCCGACCGCTCCCCGACCGGAGTACTGCCCCGATCCCGACTGCCCCATCACCGCTAGACGGATCCGTCCACGCTGCCGGAGCCACCCTCGTCGAAGGAGAAGACGCCCCCTCGTCCTATTGATCAGGTACTCGTCCTCCAGCAGTTCCTTTCTTGGGTCCTATCATCTCTCCTCGTATCGTGTCCGTGCATGATTGTTGTGTCTTAGTATCGAGAATCATAGTTGGAACACAACCTTTCTAACCCTAATTAAATAGATGATGGCTTACTGATTAACCAGATTAAGAATTTGTTAATAAATAGAAAATCCCTTAACCGCGATACCTGTCGTCCAGGACCTTAGTAATCTGAACGTCTGGACATAAACCACGTGCAATGAACATAGAAACCATAGACAGGTGTTCGTACAGAACAGAAATCACGATCAAACCGTATCATTGATGATTATTGCCTCGAGACACCTGTTAACCGAAGACATAAAACGTGTACACCCTAGCTACGTGCACACGTGACCTTGTACTCAAGCAACAGGGAACTCGCGACAGTATTCAAGTATAGCGTCTTAGTTGTATGTAGTTATTGCGTAGTGTCTGATGCATGTATTATTGTGTTATATTGTTTGTCTAGGGTCTTTGGATCAGCCAGGAGACGCTACCGGAATAGGCTTTTGGCATTCATCTCTTGAAGACTCAGGCAAGATACCTTGCTATATTTTGCTGTCTAATTTAAATTATGCAAATGCTGTATTGTATGCTTGTTGTTCTGTCTTATACAACTGTGCGCGTCCAAGATTGTCTCGGGTGCATTCGTCGGATACGTCGAAGATTGGTATACATTGACTTAGTCATTAGTAGACTCACCCTATGGGAGGATATCCTGTATTCTTCCAAGACCTGACACTTTTACACGTATTCATAGTGATAAATCTTATGTTGGGATGCGTGTTCGCGTGGTCGACTAGCTATCGCCGCGTGTGACGTGCATCACGGTTAGCAAGCAATCTAGGACTATTTTAGATTAGATACTTGGCATTTAGATAAGGGATATGTGCGTCGATTATTTGACGGGTATATCTACATTGGGAGGGGAGGACGACTGGTAGGCATATGGGACACCCTACTCCTTTACACTGATACCGCACTCGACGGAGTGATACGGACGTATATATATATTACTGATACCATATTCTGTAGAGTGAGGGACGTTACTTGATGACATTGCAGATACCACACTCTATAGAATGTTGGACGTTACTGTATTCCTGCACCCGTGTTATAGAGGGCATGTATGGCATGTACTAGCCGGTTGTCACGACTGGTGAATTACGTCAGCATATGTCTAGCCTACACCTTCTCATATACTCACAGTTGTCCTCATATTGCATTTACTTAGATGGCTAGCACACCCTTTATTGCATTTATCTTATTCAGTATTTATATATAGCATGCTTCTATGTATCTTGTTACGTCCCTCTGAGGACCTGGTACCTTTCCAGATTTAGACGAGAATTTCTACCCCACAGTATACGGCCCCGGACAGGAGACGAGATTCGCTACAGCTGAGGAGTTAGAGGTACAGCTGTCAGAGTTCCCGTGACCAGTTGGTAGGCCTTCAGCCTGGATTGGGCGCATCATTATCTAGTCAGCCGATGCCCTAGTCATTATCTTTTATATCTCATTTCAGTACTTTATTTCGTCATAGTAGTGGGTTTGTTTCCACCTGACATTATTGGTTGTACTATGATATTTTAGACTGGTGTTATCTTCCAGCAGTTTATGTAGTACTTCTTGCTCTTTATATTGTGGATGAGATTTGATTACCTGTTATTGACTGATATTACACCTGTTAGTATTATAGGACAGCATAGCACTCTTCGTGGATCCATTAAATTGGGATATCCTCGAAGACGTGTCAGCTGGCTATTGCCACGTGGCCTGGTCCCGTGTACTTTTGGGACTTGGGCGTGACAGCGTCGTATTCTATTTTTATTATGTATATGCATGTAACCTAGTTTATGAGACTACCCCATTATCATGAGGCATTCTTAGGTCCCATTGGCCGTGACACAGCTGTTATATGAGTGTGAGTCTCATATAGATCACGGACTTGCATGTCGGGTTTGACCTCCTGTACGTATAGGACATGTGATAGGGAATAACTGCCGTTAGAAACTTTGCATGCTAGAAGACCTGGCAGTTATTTAGACGTATCGTCATGTCATGGATATGATATGCTTAGAGTATGGGGTGGGGAGAACAATGAGTAAGGCATTTGGACTCCTTTGCACTTTTCTTGTGTAACCCGTACGCTCCGTCGGAGATGCGCGATCATGATGACCACTATATATTATATTATCAGGCGGTCTCTGCCGTTCAAAAGACGATATGCTTTTTAGGCCCCTGAATCTCTAAAAGAATCATGCCAATCCTATTTTAGCCAAATAGCCTACGTATTGGAAAGTTGTTCTCAAACTACATTCACATAGATGGTTAGACGACCCATTGGATGTTTATTTTTACAGTACTTATTGGCATGCTTCTATGTATCGTGTTATGTCCCTCTGAGGACCTGGTCTCTTTCCAGGTGTAGATGTTTATGACTTAGCAGGATCGCAGATCAGGACTTGCTACTTATATTTTGAGGAGGTCTTCTCTTCGAGCCTCATGATTATTAGTGATGTACTCATATTGTGTTTTCTTTTATATTCTAGTTTGATAGTGGATTTGTTTCCATCCGACTATCATCCTTTGATACATCATATTGAGATTTAGTTATATAGTTATTGGTTATTTATTTATTTATAATTTTTGTGGATGAGATTTAGTTATGCCCTGTGACTTGTGATATATATACCACTTATGAATTGTTATTCATATTACAGCGTACATGTGTTATAGTTTCCATATATTAGAGTGCCATATTCATACGGCTGGCATGCTTACATTTTCCTAGTCCTACGTATTTTGGGACTGGGATGTGACATTTTTTTAGTGGTGGCCCATGCAGGTCGAGAGCATATTGTCTCGGTTACGTTACTGTACCGAGCAAGCCTGCAAATAGGATTAGAGTATAGGATCTCATTCATAATTGACTATGACTCACCGTTCTTCCAATCCGTTCCATTTAAATAATTGTATCCTGCTTGATTCATGTACTTCTCTAATAGTTCCTTGAGTATAGCCTTCTACTAGAATATAGGAATTCTTGTTGTTAGGATGATAATTAGGATAATATTTCTACTAAGAATACAACTAGAATTTTGACACATCACTAAGTTTAGAATACCTAATAAACCCTAGCATCCCTTACCTATAGATTAATTAACCATTATCCCTTGATATAATTATGAATGACTTGAGATAGTATAGACACTAATAAGGTTAGTTAAAAATTTGCCCATATTGTTTGACCCTAGTATTAAGGAACCAATAGAAATCTAAGGTTGAATATTAGGACTAAACCTAACTTTCATAGTGAGATAGTATTAGAGAACTATAAATTTAGATTATTGTCTTGATATTAACAGAAAAGTACTTTAGGAAGCCAAGAGGAATGAATATAACATTTTCTTTGATCATACCTCGAACATAGAGACTAGTATACACTTTTCCTTAGGAAACCATGATATTATCTAGAGTCTCTTTTTTTAATTTTATATCGTGTTCCTCTGAAATCTCAACGCTCGCTATTTGTGCAACGACTAATTTTGTTTTTTTTTCTTCATCTTTTAATTTATTCCACCTAAATCTTCTGATTGTAGGCCAAACAATTTTTTTTTCTGTGTTAGGATATATAGTTGTTCTGATTATAGTTATAATCTTGAATTTTGAATTATGTGCCTTGTAGTTAGAACTTGATGGTTTGAGTTGTTCATCGAGATTGTGATTTTATGATTATTCTTTAGTTCCAAATTGCGTAATTTGTACCCATATCTCCATATAGATTATATCATCTTCTACTTGAGAGCAAGTAACTTCTCCATTCTTAATATTAACCCTTTTGTTCTATAAGCACTATGATTAAGACTTAAGATGACCATTACCTATATAATGCGATCAGATACCCTAATAAGTACCAAAAACTTTTCTCGTATACCCTAATCCTTAAGGCCGTACAATATTAGTTAATTCTTTTAAGTTAGATAGTATGCCTCACAACCTAGTATCATATAGTCCTTTTTGACCCATTGATGAAGTATAACTGAATGACATTAACTATATGCTAGCATAAGAAGATAGTGGTTATCTAGACTGTAGAACTTAGAGACCCGTACCTCCATTTGTCGACTAGAGACTTAGACAAGGAGTTAGTATGGCCACTACAGAGGCACAACACCGAATGAGTCTTATCTTCTTTGTGAACTTGAATTATTTTTATCTTCTTTCATCATAATCTAGCGTATATATATTTTCTGTACTACCGTGACTTATGCTGCTGTTACAACCTATTTTTACAAGCTTATTCTTTATCGAGCTTGTTCATAACATACGTATTATTGGGGGCCCACACTAATATATTTTCTAAATCAGAATAAGTGTATTAAGGTCTAGCTAACCTTAGTGTGCTTGGTTCGCTCTTCACATGACTACTTTACGTGGATTGAGATATATAGTTGACTAGTAGACGAATATACTTGCCTTTAGACATCTTTGAGCATATCATATCAGGTACATAACTGTACTGATATGAGCATGTGAATAAGAATTTTACCAAAATAGGATTTTAATCCACACCTGTCTTGACAATTCTCTTTTTAATTCTTTAATCGCCTTGATCCCCATACTTCTATTCTATTACCTCTCCCTTGAACTCTTTATTATTGTTTTCCGTCTTCCTTTATTTTAGAAAGATGAAATCTCGTACTTCGTATAAGTTTGATATACCGAGAGTACTAGATATACCCCATAGGCCAACTGCATTATTTGGTGACTATCTTTTGTAATTAAGGATATATCATATGTGATATATTTGGTGCTAAAATTTTGAGGATTGAATAACACGACTAAGTAATTTGAGGAAGTCTTTCTTAAATATATATAGCCTTATGTGATAGATGGATAAATTCTAAGTTGGGTAGAAGTTGCATTGTCAACTTGAGAGAAATTTCATTTAGATTGTGGTCAATTAAGATTAGATTAAGAGATTAAGTCATTTTAAATATGGAAAATTTTAGAAGAAGGAGTTAGAGGATGAGTATTTAATGAATTATGAAATCTTGATATTTCGGACCAAATATTTATACTTTGAGCACATGATTTAAATTTTGAATATTAAAGGTTGAATCATCGATTTAAATCTTGAGGAAAATAAATATTACTCTAAACATGAACATGGATGGATTAAATTCCAAATTTGATGATTGAATTGAAAGTTAAATTTTGATTGTTGAATTACCTATTTGAAATATTGAGGATGTAAATTGAATTTAAAATTTGAAGTGTACGGAATTCATAAGTTGAAAATAGAAATAATATTTTATTAGAATAATCTTATAGAGGAGATTATGATAGTTGAAGATATTAGTGTAAAATTTTGGTATGGGTTATTTAAATCTTGAAGATATTTTATGGATTGACTTAAATTTGGATGTTGATAATTTACAAAATCGAGAAGAGATTACAATATGTTCAATTTGATTTAAACAGTAGTTATTTTAAATTTAAAGTGATTGCGATAAAATTAAAAAGATTTTGTTATTTAAAATTTTGGAAAAAATTGCAATAGACTTGCCTTATGTATGAATTTGAAGGATTTAACAAATTATGCCTTATTTTAATTTTGAGGACGAAATTATTTTAAGTTGGGTAGATTATAAACTCCCTCGACCAAAATTTGGCCTACTTGGCTTAGATAGAGAGACTATGGCTAGTTTGAATCCAAATGGAAATAGAATATTTTATTTTAGATGATTTTTCAATATTTATATCACTTAGTGCACCTTACCGTTGCTTCGATAATTGGAGCACTACACTAGCCATTGTCTTCCTACAAATTTCACACCCTTGTCCTAGACGTACCAGTCATCTATTCTGACCTTTGTGTAACTTATAATTATGCTCTCTTGTGCTACATTTTAGTCGCACAATATTTGTCGCAG
The DNA here is from genome assembly GCA_036927795.1 of Iris macrosiphon. NCBI lineage: Eukaryota > Viridiplantae > Streptophyta > Magnoliopsida > Asparagales > Iridaceae > Iris > Iris macrosiphon. The sequence goes on along the minus strand of JAYESA010000007.1, from coordinate 22,761,111 downwards.
ACGTTTATATTTAATTCTAAATAAATTTAACTTTATATCCTTGTGCTTTCCAATCAAAATTGGTGACACAATTTTGACCCATTTTGTGTAACCCTAATTATGATAATATTCTATTCTGAACACTCTATGTCCATGATACTTGTGACCTACCTAATTTTAACCCCATGTACTTCTAATTAATTCAAGAACACCGTTTGCATTAATTTTAATTAATTTAATCTAATTTCCATCTTTTTGTAATTTTTCAATTGTCTGAGCTTTTTATGCAAAAATGCATTAAGGTGTCCACACCATTGGACACAACACATGAAGAAACCTATTTTACATTCATGTGAATTTTCTTCATAATTTTGGAGTGTGTAGCACTCAACATCACTCCCTCATCAATTCCTAGCTATGCATTTTAAACCATACAATCCTAGACCTCCAAACATCTCCATATGAAGCCAAGCCCATCCCAAGGATGTTGACCAAGGCCAAACACCCTAGGTCAACACCCAACCCTACTTATATATATATATATATATATATAATTTTTCTCCTTGTTTTTCATTCAACACATCCCCAAACCCAATACCTATTTCAGCCGACACCCCCTCCCTTTTCTTATTCATTATCTTCTTCCTCCCGCCGGGGCCCTCGCCGGAGACCCACCAGACTCCAAACCCGACCGCCACCAGTCTCCACCCTCATCCCCTCGTCGGAGCAGACCGGATCCCGACTGCCTGCACGTCTGAAGCTACCGCCACTGCTACCATCATCACCACGACTGAACCCGACCACCTCCCTATATACGCCCCACGCTCAGCTGAGCCCCGCCTCGCCGGACCCACTCCGACCTCGTCGGAGCAAACTTCTCCTCCCTGCTCTCTCCTCCTTATCACCCCACTGACAGCCGAGTTCCTCCACCACGAACCACCAACACCCCCGACTCCTCTCATCTCCTCATTTTCCTAGCAGCAGCCTCCTACCTTCGGTGATCTTCCCCGACCATCCACGATAAGCTGCACTACTTCCCCTCCGTCAACTTCATCCCTTCGACGACTTTCCTCCACCATTCCCTGTCCTACTTCCTCTGCCGAGTCACCTCGCCGGACCGACTGTACCTCCAGGCTGTTCCCCGCGGCCACGAGCCCCATTCTTCTCCATCACCCCCATTCCTTTCCATCCACGAGCATTCCTCCATCAACCTTGACTCCTCATCCCCTCGCCGAACCTCCTGACCACCGAGCCTCCCTCGCCTGAAGCCGCCGAAAACCGGTAGTTATCCATCATCATCACCTCATCTTCATCATCATCATTAACCTAATTATCACCTTAATCCCCATCATCATCCCTATTATCATCACCTTAACCTTAATCCCCTCATCATCACCATTATCATCCTCATCACCACCATCATCATCCCCTAATCATCACCTTAATCACCATAACCTTAATCATTATAATCTTTATCATCATCATAAACATCACCCCCTTCATCATAATCATCATCACCATTAATCATCATCATTCTAATCTTCATCATCATCCCCTTCATCACCATCATAACCTAATCATCAGCATCATCATTATCATCACCTTAATCATCATTACCCTCGCTATCATCATCAATATTGATATTATCATCGACGTCATTGTGGACCCGTCACCCTCATCGAAGATGACCTACAACAGTCACCCCCGATTCCCGTGCCTGTGCACGCTAACCCTGAGGTTCGAACCTGTCCCTCTCCTCCTTTTTATGTATGCTTATGTGTGCTATTAGGACATTAGTATTGCTTTATGACTGTTAGTTGACATCAGATCCTGAGTCGGTGAACCCAACTCGTATACGTATACGTACGCGTATGCGTATATTGTTCAATTTGGTATATATAGAGATGTATTTAGTATGTATGTATATATATATATATATTGTGTACGAATTTAATACAAATGCCAGTTATGACTATATATGTATTTATGCCTGTGTCTACAATTGACTGTATATATATATATACATACTGTATGACCATAGGTGTTGTAATGCCCGCAATCGCACGGTACGTTATGCTGAGTCGAATTGAATGAAACAATAGCTGGTTACATTTAATTTGTTGGATTATGGGAAGAAGTATTGATTGAGTTGGTTTCATGTGCAGATGGCTAGCGGAGTTCGATGGGAAACAAGTGTTCGTTCAGAACAGCACTGAGATAGCTGGATTAGAGCGATAATGCCGTCTTTCTTAGTCCAATCGGTCGGATGATTTGGAGAGCACGACCTGCTCGCCCGATCATACCAGTTGAGTAGATCGCGCTTTGCATCAGACCATGGGTTCAAACAAAATCGGCCGTATCGGCAGGACAAGATGCTTAACGGAATTAAACATTGTGAGTGGGCTCTTTCCCTTCTCCTCTACTCCTTCATGCCTAATAATATGGAATACACGTAAATGCTTGAACACTTGGACTGAAATATTGGGAATCACTACACTGAGGCATGCATAGAGTGTACGTCGTTTCTTGGATAGGATTGTGGCTTGAATTGATTTGCACGTATGGATAGTCGGAGCTAGAGTTAGAATATTACATTTGAGGCAGTTGGTTGAATGATTGGGATTATGCTTGGAAAGTTGGAATTATACATTAAGACATTGGGAATATCGAGAATTTGGGCGAGCGAGTGTGCATCCGTGCACGAGTATTACTTGGTCGCTTTGTCAAGCAAAGCGAGCAATTATGGTTCAAAATCGAACAACTGCATCGGCGGGGGCATTGTGCCACTGTTGAGGCATTATGCCACTGTTGGGGCATAGTGCCACTGGATTGTTCTGAGCATGGGGTATTGCACCCAATGATTAAACATTGTGTTGAGAAGCGGCATTGTGCCTCTGGGCATAACTTGATTTGGTGCATTGGGCTATATGTTGGAAGAATGGTTATGGATATTTTGGTTGGATATTTGGTTGAACGAGTCTAGGATCGCTTGGTGGGGCAAGAATGTTCGATCCTCTCGTCATACCTACTTGGTGTCTGTATGTCACGGACAACTTGTACACAAGTCTTGGCATTTTCTCGAAACGGCTTTCTGGGGCACTGGAACCGTATCGATCCGGAGGGAAATATTTGATTCGTGCTAGTCACGATGAATTGCGGGACCTCCAGTGGGGCTTGCTACCCGGGCAGATAGGACGCACCGTAAATGCTTGAAATATTTCCTTTATGGCTTTGCCAGTGACTTCATATAGATAAGATTTGGTTCGCTTTACTTTGGTTGGTTTGTGCTTCGTGTAGGCGCGGCCACCTTGCTTCGGCAAGAGTGTACACTTTGAGATTTGATTGTAAGTTTTGGTTGAGGATGGATATTGAGGCTTGGATGATGGTTCGATATGTTATCGTGTTGCTTGGGCTTGAGTAGGATGATTTGCATGCTAGTTTCCTTCGAGTTGGTTATATATTGCTTGTCGATTGGTTTTAGTTGAATGCTTGCATGCTTAAACTGCTTTAAAGCTTTCCTTAACATGTCATCCCTATGCCATAAAATTAATCTAGGATTCAACTAGAAAGATCACGATATAACTGTTTGCATTCACATTTTTACTTAGTGTCGGCTTAGACGAGTGGGTTACCCCGCTCACTAGTACGGCTGTGTACTGACCCACGTTTGTGGGCATTATTTCAGGTATGCAGGTGTAGTGGCGCTGCTTGGATATACGGGACATGATGTATGAACTATAAGTACCTTTGTGGGCTAGAGAAAGAGCAAGAGTATAACATCGCCTTTGAGGCAATCGCCTTTGGGGTATTTTATTTGGACCCTATCGTGCGCTTCGCTGCGTATTACTCTAATGTGTGCTTGGTACACAATACTTGACTTTCGCTGCAACTTGGTCATTTCAATGATAACTTTGGTGTTTGTCAACATCGCCTTGTACGAGCGCAACTCCAGGCTCGTACGACATCTTGTCCCGATGAGAACGATTGTCCGGCATGAGAGCTGGAACGTGGTGATTCATGTTCAGCGGGGACTATTGAGCTTGTGGGAGATTGGGGCGTGACAAATTGGTATCAGAGTGCCTGGTTCATTTTCTCGGACTTGGTCCTCTGCTTCATCACAAACTCTAAATAGCTTTCTCGTGTCGTCTAGCTCTTGACTCTACTCAGTGCCGTATTGGATGTTTCATACAATAAGTCTATATATTGCTGGTTGTGGCTGCATATTGTGCTTCGTTGCATTGCTTTGGTTGGTTTTTGTTAGATCGCTTAGTCTCGTTAGGTGTTGTTGCATTCATTCAGCAAGTTGTTGGGCGTTGTTGCATTTGTGCAACAAGTTGAGAGCTGTCATTGGATTGGCTTGGCTTGTCGTTCAGGAGTTTCTGATTGCATTAGTGGATCAGTTGGTTGGCAGACAAGATTGGTTATTGGACATGTTGTGAGTAGAAGCATTTGATGAGAATGGATCGTTGCACGAGTTGCTCGTGTAGCGATTGTGTTGGATAGAAGTTTGATTTTTGGCTGGATATATCACATAGAGCATTGGTTGAGCAAATTTGAGTTTGGCTTGGAAATATCATAATAGTGTTGTATGAGTTGCTTGTACAGCAAATGTGAGGAACAGTTGGGTATTGGGTTGGATTACTTGGAAGAGATATCGTTGCACGGGTTGCTTGTGTTGCGAAAGTATCAGACGATTTGAGAATAGCTGGAAGCATTGAGAATGGACATAGCACGAGTTGCATAGTGGGATTGATGGAAATAGTTGGATGGTTCGTGCATTGGCTGAGTTTCGTGTCAGACTTGAGTTGGGCAAGGCAGGATCATGCATAAGGGATGGTTTGAACAGATATCGGATCAGTGCAAAGGAATCTTAATGCGAGTAGCGACTTGATTTAGAGTGGTATATGGGATACCACATAGTGAGCAAGGCATTAAAAATATTTTGGTTAGACATCAATGGGAATTGCCTGAACGGACTCGGGTAAAGGGAATGTAAGTTGGTTAGTGCACATCGGTTGAGTTGGAAAGAATAAAAATAGAGCAAGCGAATATTGAGTTGAGCATATCGAGAACGGACTCGTGCAAATGGAAGTATCGTTGAACTTGAGAGCATGGACGAGATCGAAATAAGCTATGGGAATGAGTGTTTGGAAATTTGAAGGATTGAGGCAGACCAAGTATTGGAAACAATTGAGATTGTTTGGATGGAAAGTTGAATATCGGATTTCACTTGCACGATTTGGGAGTTCGGTAGAGCATTCATGAATGCAAAGAGAGAGTTGAGCATGTGAAACGAACAGTTGGGATACGCTTGAGCGAAGCGATTGGTAAATTGAAGGATAGCGAGCATGGACTAAGATTTTGGGCAAACACATTTGAACCGTTGATTTAGAAATGAAATACGACTTGGTTTGGAGGGAAAATACGATGGATTTGAATGGGCTTGAGGGATTTTGGATATTGTTGCTCGAGAAGTCGACTCAGGTTTAGCGGAAGTGAAATTTTGGACAAAATGGTGCAACAAGGGTAGACGGATTCTTCGAAAAGACATGAACGGATTAAGGCAACAACTAAAGGCAAAGAATTATGGCAGACAGACTTTTGAAGATAGCTAAATATGGGAGCAGCAATTGAGCAGAGAAAATCACTGTGCTGCCCGAGCAAGTTGGACGTGCATTATGGAACGCGGCAAACGGATAAGAATTGGAGCAAGTCTTTGGTTTCGGGAATAATTGCAAGTGGTAGTGCGAGAAGTTGAATATGGCAGTTCAGAAAATTTGATGGATTCAGGACAGAATGACGGACTGATGGAAGACAGTTTCAACGAGCGCAGTTCTCGATTTGTGGCTTGGATAGATAGCAAGACTCTAGGTGGTTAAGCGACGTTTGTTTGACAGATCGTCAGAGGTAGTGCATGAAGTGCTCGGATTCAAAAGTTTATTCGGATGGAATGGTTGGAATTATGGTTCGGATTTACAGATGAGATATAGCATGGTTCGTAGTAACTGTCCATCGTGATGACTTACAATTATCGAGCGTAGCTTCGGGACAGCTGACCCTAGCGACTTGACCGCCCGATCAGAGATGAATATTATAGACCCATAGAACGACCCTTATGGTGGCGCATTTGGGAATGCGTCGAGGGAAGATGTGAGTAGTGTGTGTTGGAGATTGGCCTATTGATTGAGTGTTGGATTTGAGAGATCATTGGGATAGCCTTCAACTGAAGAAGCAGCCAGAAGATCGAAGCGATGGTGGGATTGGCCTAAGTCAACTGATGAGATTCAGAGTCGCAGATTTTTGTAGATGGCATCGCCTCTGACTCGTCGTTCCCTGGAAGGGAATATCATTCACATGAATTGACGACTGTGAAACTAGCTCGTGAAGTTAAAGCAGCAGCTCATTTGAATCAGATTTTTACAATACTGGAAGGGACAGATGTGCCTCAGATTTACAAGATGCATCGGAACTTAGTCTGGAAAGCGTGCTCATTCGGAAGGCAAAGGTGATATCCTGTGCTTCGAGGCAGTAGAAGCAGCACGTAGAACTATTCCATGCGCAACCTAAGAATTGTGGCGAGTGTGTCCACGTTGAAATCATGGCGACACTATCCCTTTGGCGGGGTGGCAAGATCTTCGTGGATCACACGAACCTCAATATAGATGTTCACCCAGTAAGGTATTGAGATGGCAAGAAGAGGTGTTGATTGAGTTGATCAAAGAGCATAATTTGATTTTTAGGTAAGTTGCCTAGTTGGGGTAGTATCAGTTGAGAAAATCGTTTGGTGCATGAGACATATTTGGAGATGTTGCTAGTGTGGATTCATAGATAGTTGGATGGATTGAGTTGGAACATGAACTGATTGAGTCGGTAGGAAATTATCATATTTGAGAATAGTGCTCTAGCGAATATGTTGGAATGGAAATCAAGATTGGTTCAATTTGGAGTAAAGCAAAATGGATGCCTCGGACATAAATATACCCTTGTAACTTGTTCAAATTTACTATCGCAAGGCTCGACAGAAATGCATGTATTTTAGGGACGCCTTAAATATGTGTACGATCCAAAACTAAGCGATACGAGGAATTCGTATTGAGCTGCAAAGAGAATGTGGGATTTCAGGAATTTGTACGAGCGTTCAGCAGAGCGAGATGCTGAGTCAGAATCGTGAGTATGAGAGTTGCATAGAGCATAGTTATGAATTGGACAAACGGCATAAGATAGGAATTAGTACCAGCACAGTTCGTGGACGAACCTGATTTTAAGTGGTATATTATGTAACGCCCGCAATCGCATGGTACGTTATGCTGAGTCGGATTGAATGAAACAATAGCTGGTTATATTTGATTTGTTGGATTTTGGGAAGAAGTATTGATTGAGTTAGTTTCATGTACAGATGGCTAGCGGAGTTTGATGAAAAATAAGTGTTCGTTCAAAACAGCACTGAGATAGCTGGATTGGAGCGATAATGCCGTCTTCCTTAGTCCGATCGGTCGAATAATTTGGAGAGCACGGCCTGCTCGCACGGTCATACTAGTTGAGTAGATCGCGCTTTGCATCGGACCACGGGTTCAAGAAATATTGGCCGTATCGGCAGGACAGGTTGCTTAACGGAATCAAATATTATGAGTGGGCTCTTTTCCTTCTCCTCTACTCCTTCATGCCTAATAATATGGAATACACGTAAAGGCTTGAACACTTGGACTGAAATATTAGGAATTACTACACGAGGCGTGCATAGAGTGTACGTCATTGCTTGGATAGGATTGTGGCTTGAATTGATTTGCACATATGGATAGTCGGAGCTAAAGTTGGAATATTACATTTGAGGCAGTTGGTTGAATGATTGGGATTATGCTTGGACAGTTGGAATGATATATTGAGACATTGGGAATATCGGGAATTCTGGCGAGCGAGCGTGCATCCGTGCACGAGTATTACTTGGTCGCTTTGTCAAGCAAAGCGAGCAATTATGGTTCAAAACTGAACAACTGCATCGACGAGGGCATTGTGCCACTGTTGAGGCATTGTGCCACTATTGGGGCATAGTGCCACTAGATTGTTCTGAGCATGGGGTGTTGCACCCAATGTTGAAACATTGTGTTGAGAAGCGGCATTGTACCTATGGGCATAACTTGATTTGGTGCATTGGGCTATATGTTGGAAGAATGGTTATGGATGTTTTGGTTGGATATTTGGTTGAACGAGTCTAGGATCGCTTAGTGGGGCAAGAATGTTCGATCCTCTCGTCATACCTACTTGGTGTCTGCATGTCACGGACAACTTGTACACAAGTTTTGGCATTTCCTCGAAACGGCTTTTCGGGGCACTGGAACCGTATCGATCTGGAGGGAAATATTTAATTCGTGCTAGTCACGATGCATTGCGGGACCTCCATCGGGACTTGCTACCCTGGTTGATAGGGCATACAATAAATGCTTGGAATATATCTTTTATGGCTTTGCCAGTGACTTCATATAGATAAGATTTGGTTTGCTTTACTTTGGTTGGTTTGTGCTTCGTGTAGACGCGGCCACCTTGCCTTGGCAATAGTGTGCACTTTGAGATTTGATTGTAAGTTTTGGTTGAGGATGGATATTGAGGCTTGGATGATGGTTCGATATGTTATCGTGTTGCTTGGGCTTGAGTAGGACGATTTGCATGCTAGTTTCCTTCGAGTTGGTTATATATTACTTGTCGATTGGTTTGAGTTGAATGCTTGCATGCTTAAACTGTTTTACAGCTTTCCTTAACATGTCATCCCTATGCCATGAAATGAATCTAGGATTCAACTAGAAAGATCACCATATAACTGTTTGTATTCACCTTTTTACTTAGTGTCCGTTTAGACGAGTGGGTTACCCCGCTCACCAGTACGGCTGTGTACTGACCCATATTTGTGGGCATTATTTCAGGTATGCAGGTGTAGTGGCGCTGCTTGGATATACGGGACATGATGTAAGAACTGTAAGTACCTTTGTGGGCAAGAGAAAGAGCAAGAGTATTGCATCGCCTTTGAGGCAATCGCCTTTGGGGCATTTTATTTGGACCCTATCGTGAGCTTCGATGCGTATTACCCTAATGTGTGCTTGGTACACAATACTTGACTTTTGCTGCAACTTGGTCATTTCGATGATAAATTTGGTGTTTGTCAATATCGCTTTGTACGAGCGCAACTCCAGGCTCGTACGGCATCACGTCCCGATGAGAACGATTGTCCTGCGTGAGAGCTGAAACATGGTGATTCACGTTCAGCGGGGACTATTGAGCTTGCGGGAGATTGGGGCATGACAGGTGTTAACTGTGGATATCCCATATTTACAGTTGACTATGCAACCCTGTATATTGTGAGTTGTCTGCCTTGTATACACTGACATACTGGCTAGACGTGTTAGTGTTTGAATGTCTATTTTTACAACATTTGAGGATGTGACACCTGCATAATTAGATGCACAGTTGACCCTGTTAGTTGACCAGTGTCACCTCTAGCGTATCCTCTGAGTCCAGTGTATTTATGGTTATGTATATGCTAGTGTAATGACTGATATTGTATTATAGTATATTATATTTTTATAGGACCTATTGGATTATTTTACGCGACTTCTGGAACAGGTTATTGATACTACGCAGCTTTCTTGCCAGGCAAGTATACCTTGCCATTGTACTGTAATTTATATTCCATATGTTGCATGCATCTTATTTCTGCTCATTTAGTTCATATATTTTAAATAGCTATATAAACTGCGCGTCCAAGGAAACTTGGGTACTATGACTATGGCGTCGTATTCTGTTTTTATTATGTATATGCATGTGACCTAGTTTATGAGACTACCCTATTATCATGAGACATTCTTAGGTATCATTGGCCGTGACACGGTTGTTACACGAGTGTGAGTCTCATATAGATCACGGATTTACGTACCGGGTTTGGCCTCCTGTACGTATGGGACGTACGATAGGGAATAACTGCCGATAGAAACTTTGCATGCTAGAAGACCTGGCAGTTATTTAGATGTATCATCGTGTCATGGATATGACATGCTTAGAGCATGGGGTGGAAAGAACAATGAGTAAGATGTTTGGGCTCCTTTGCACTTTTCTTATGTAACCTGTACGCTCTGCCGGAGATGCGCGATCTTGATGACCACTATATATTATATATTATCAGGCGGCCTCTACCGTTCAAAAGACGACATACTTTTTAGGCTCCTGAATCTCCAAAAGAATCATGCCAATCCCATTTTAGCCAGATAGCCCATGTGTTGGAAAGTTGTTCTCAAACTGTATTCACATAGATGGTTAGGCGACCCATTGGATGTTTATTTTTATAGTACTTATTGGCATGCTTCTATGTATCTTGTTATGTCCCTCTGAGGACCTGGTCCCTTCCCAGGTGTAGATGTTCATGACTTAGCAAGAGCGCAGATCAGGACTTGCTACTTATATTTCGAGGAGGTCTTCTCTTCGAGCCTCGTGATTATTAGTGATGTACTTATATTGTGTTTTCTTTTATATTCTAGTTTGGCAGTGGATTTGTTTCCACCAGACTATCATCCTTTGATACATTATATTGAGATTTAGTTACATAGTTATTGGTTATTTATTTATTTATGATTTCTGTGGATAAAATTTAGTTATGCCCTGTGACTTGTGATATATATACCACTTGTGAATTGTTATTCATATTATAGCGTACGTATGTTATGGTTTTCATTTATTGGAGTACCATATTCATACGGCTGGCATGCTTACGTGTTTCTAGTCCTACGTATTTTAGGACTGGGGCATGACAACTATAATCACCAATAGTGAATCATAAGCTTTGATCCGAAGGTTTGCCGACTTCTTACAACCTCGAGCTTTTATCCGTAGGCTCGAAAGACTTCATACATGCGTTTGATACGAAGGGCACGCACACTTTAAACATTGAAGAGAGAACTTGACAAACCAAGATTTTAAAACTCTTGACAGACTTCTAATCGAGATCATACTTAGCACTAGAAGGCTGAGAGTTGATCTTGGAGATGAAATGGTTTAGGATCTGAGGGTTTGCTCACTATAGGATAAAAATAATAGGAATGGTTGAGTGAGTAAGAATATAAAAATCAATCCTATTTATAGGGTACTACCAAACCGAATTCGGCCAAAGTTCGAATAGAATTTAATTCAAATTTTGAATGTTGGGCCAAGAAATTAGGAATTTAACAACTGGATGATTTCATACTAAATAGGTGATCGAGTTCGGTCCTAGTTTGGTACGAATTGGCTCCAAGTTTGTCACAAATTCGGTCTGAGTTCGGTTGCCTGTTATAATAAGGTTTGGGTTTGAATGTGGGTTGGTTTAGTAGATAGGTTCAAGGGTTTATTTGAGTGAACTTGGGTTATGCCAATATGACTCGATGTACATAAGTCGTAGACTAAATAAAATATCAAATTATATTGCTGAAAATCAAGAGCACTGATGACACCAATCTTATAAAATATTCGCTAACTTGAAGATGCATTTTTCTATGACGACAGTTGTCCAAAGATAAACAGATATGTGAATCTAAATACCTTTCGAGCACTGATGACGCCAGTGGAACCCCCGAGTACAAGGCTCCAGATAAGTCGTAGGTGGTTGGACAAAATCTTCTGGTATAACGTCGTCTTTGGCTCATCATCATTTCTTCATAGCATATATCCATGCTAATCTTGCTTATTGCTTTCTGCAAGTGCATGTTAGACGAATAAAGCAATATACAAGAGCAAATATTACAACATTAATGCATATCTGGACAATGCTAAGTTTAAGTAGAAGTTACTATAGTGATTGATCGATTATCATAATGCTAAACTTAATCGATTAGCCATATTAAAAACTCAACTTTAAACATTGGGCTAATAGTAGCAACCTCCCGGTGTTCCATACCAACTCATCGTTCCAGGAAGACAATGAATCTCAAGGAACGGACGAAAACTTATCTGGGGGTAGTCGTTCCTACCATGATAACGCAGTCGCCAGGGCTGGGGGTAGCCATCCCTTAGACTCCGAAGACAACACAACAATGCCTTCCTTCCCTGAAGATAGTGAGCCTCAGGAGTCAGAGGCAGAAAGTAAAGCTTCTGCAGTTCCATCAATTTCTCCCCATATAATATCGATATACATGGCAGGGATGATCAAGCCTCCAGTGGTAAACAACGTCTTGAGTACTTCAAGCCATGATGCAAGCCATGAGTGCCTCGATGCAAACTCTGGCTCAAACCGTACTGGATAGGGCGAGTATTATTGGCCCAATATTTATGTTAAGTTTTTAAATATGGATAATCGATTAAGTTTAGCATTATGATAATCGATCAATCACTATAGTATCTTCTACTTAAACTCAAGATTATCCAAAACTAGAATATTTGCTTCTGCATATTTTCTTATTCGTCTAAGATGTACTAGCTGAAAGCAATAAGCAAGATCAGCAATGGACATATGCTATTTAAATATGAGCCAAAGACGGTGTTATACCAAAAAATTTTGTCCAACCGCCTACGACTTATCTCTAGCTTCGCACCCGGCGGTTCCGCTACTCGGTCAGCGGACGAGGCTCGAGGGGGCAGCGCCCCTCTTGGGGGTTCGGGGGCGAAGCCCTCGAAAGGTATTCAGATTCCCAGTGTAAACCCCCTTATCTAAATTTTTTAATTTAATCATTTATAATTATATTTATTTTATTATTAGAAATTTTGGTTATTACTTAGCTAATTAGAAAATAAAAGTCTTTAATTAATTAGCTTTTCAAAAAAAAAACTATTATTGATTTTATTATTGTAGTAATTACAAATATTTTACAAAAATATATTTTAGGTGTAAATTTATTTAATAAGGTATTATAAATTTTTCTATAATTTATTTCATGTACAAATTGATTTATTTAGATTTTATCATATATACATATATAAATAGATAAAAGAAAAGAAAAATAAAAAAAATAAAATAAAATAAAAATTTCATCTTCACATGAAATCATAATACGTTACTGAAATCATAAATCATAACCCAAATCCTAATACCTAGCTATAACCAACTTACCATAACACGTTACTGGACAAATATATGTCCACATGAAATCAAACTTAGATTTGTTATATATCAAACATCCTTATCTTCCCATCTAATAAATATTCAATCTTTAATAAAATAATTCGAATTATTATCTTTTCTCACTCGTGATAAATATATAAGATCACCCATCAATCTATATCTAAAGATGATTACTCCCTCATTATATATATATATATAAAGAATATATATGACAACTCCATCTATCATATCTGATTCCCTCTCATATCCATCTTAAACATCTCTCTTCTCCATATTTCACATATACAAACATATATCCATCTCTCATCATTCCATCATTCTCGAAGAACCCGGCCCCCAGAGAAGCCAATCTCGCTTGGTCCAACCAACACCAAAATGATCGCCACCCTAGGTGAGACTTCCTCCTCCGACTTCAGCCGCTGCACATGGCCGACCGACTGTTGCAAACACCCCCACGTGCGCACAGGCATGTGCAAAGCCGCGACCCGTTGCTCCATCTTTCAAGTGTTGTATCTCCCTCATCTCTCAAGTTTTTTTCGAGCCACGCTCACAACACGATCCATTAGGATTTTCGCCAAGCAGGACGAGTATTCGTGCCCCGGATTGATCGAAAATCGACCAAAAGTTAGGCCAAAAACTGTTCTAAAATAGTTTAGAAATTAATCCAAGTACCCATGTTCATGTCCAATTTTCTACCTACTCGTTCAATATTTTAAAAATCTAATTGAAAGGACTTATTCAGAGAATAATTGAGATTAAATCTGTTCTTTTATTTTATTTTATTTGCTTTAATTATTAAATTTCACTTGTTCAAATCTAACCAAAAACCAAATTTTTCGAACCCGAAAACTTGTGATACGGAGTGCGCCCCGCCAAACCAGACCACCTCATCGCATGCCATTTATACTGAAAGGCGTGTATGGTATACCTGGACGTATGGACTTTCGTTGCGCGTCGGAATCAACCCGTATCGTAAAAAAAAATTATATCACGACTTTTGCAAATAACTACCCTACTTTGTGTACACTCGTCAGAATGCGACAAAATTTGCGCCATTAGATTCGTGGTATCACGTTGGTCCAATGACCCAAGTTCTATGTAATTTTGAGACAGTTGACCAAACCGTCTATTCACGGGTCCCATGAGTTGACTTGAAGGGTAAAATTTTGATCGGCTCATCGGAGTCCAAAATTGGACATACAGTTAAGTTCATATTAATGTTTAGGATTTGTTTGACCTATAATTTGTCCAATTTATAGACTTTTACCCCTGGCATATTTTTCGATGTAAAGTGGCCCACATGTGGACCCCGTTTTGACCCAAAATTATCGTTTTACCTCTGTGTCCAAATTAGGCGAAAGGGTAGTATTTTCTTGCTATTTTGCTAATTTTGGGAACATTGGTGATATTTATTTCAGCATCCGGTGACCTTCGGTCGGAGGCAGTGGGTTCTGATACTCTGTACTTAACACTTGGGCATTTGCATTACACATATTTCTTGCCAGACAAGTATACCTTGCCATTATACTTTGATTTACATTCCATATGGTGCATTCATTTTATTTTTGCTATTTAGTTCATATATTTTAACTGCTATATAAACTGCGCGTCCAAGAATAACTTGGGTGCAACGACGGTGGCGTCATATTTTATCTTTATTGTTTATTATGCATGTTGACCTAGTTTTACGAGACCACCCCATTATCATGAGGCATTCTTATGTTTCATGGGTCGTAACACAGTTCTTACATAGGTTGTGAGTCTCATGTAGGATATGAACTTACGTATTCGGCTAGCCACCTGTGCGTATAAGACATGCGACAGATAGGGTATAGCTGCTAATAATGATGCATGTTAGAAGACTTAGCAGTTATTAGTAGTCCAGGAACATAGACTATTGTGGTATGGTGGTCCAATCCTTATCCTTATTTGGTTGTAGGGTTGGGCTATTATACTAACGATAGGCTATGAACCAAAGTTATGATGGCGATACTTGCACTCTGTCTCGATATAGTAGCTGAAACGTGTTGTGGATACAATATGTATAGAGCATGGGGTGGGAAGAACAATGAGTAAGACATTTGGGCTCCTTTATACTTTTTCTTATGTAACCCGTACGCTCCACCGGAGATGCGTGGTCAGATGACCCTTATATTATATATCTACAGGAGGCCTCTGACGTTCAAAAGACATCATACTTTTTAGGCTCCTGATTCTCCGAGAGAATTATGACAATCCTATTTTTAGCCAGATAACCCACGTGTTGGAAAGTTTTTCTCAAAGTGCATTCACATAGACGGTTAGGCGACCCTTGAATATTTATTTTCAGTACTTTATTGGCATGTTATTTTTGTATCTTCTTACGTCCCTCTGAGGACCTGGTCCAATTCCAGGTATAGACGGACAGGATAATCTACTGGAGTACGGACCCAAACTTGACGCTTCGTACCAGATTGAGGAGGTCTTACCTTCGGAGTACCACTAATTCTTAGGAGCTGATGAATATTTTAGTTGCTATTCTTTTATTGATATTTATCTTATATTGGAGTTTTGATCTCTTCTCTTATTTAGTTTTTGGTATAGTTGACTGGCAGTGGATTTATTTTCACCCGACTATCATTCTTTGATACTTTATATTTGAGATTCAGTTATTTATTTCATATTTCTTTATTTATGCTGTAGATGAGATATAGATTACGTGTGACTTGTGTCGACTCCGCAACATCGACGGTAGAACACTGTCTGGGACATCATAACTATCTACACATCTGATAAAAAAAAATATATAGTACATGCTATGCTATCTTAACTCCAAATGGAGGACAATATGATAATATGTTAAACAATACCCAATCATAATAACAAACTAGATGAAGAATGGCATGATATGGATTAGAAGTAAAAGAAATACAAGAGTCTCAATACAAGTCCAATCTCACATAAAACCCAACATAATAATACATGCCATAAAGTCTACTAAATCAAATACAAATCATAATGAAAAGTCTAAGTCTCTCTAGCTGGTGGTACTATCTCAAGGGACTCTACGGGTACTGGCTCAACAGCTTCATCCCATAATACGTAGGACACCAGTCCACTAATGAATCATCTGAAAAATATATCCAATCAGGATTGGAGTAAAGTACAACCCAATAGTAGTTCTAATAATTGACAAAAATATAAATTAACAATAGCAATAAAAATAAATGATGGAAGTAACTGAACTAGCATATATCAATAGAAAGAGCATCATGGTAAATAATGGTAAGAGATGAGATCAATATGGTGAGGAACACTTATGTAATAAACTGGAATAGAGGAACAATATATAAAATGTGTCATGAAATACTAGTAAGATAATGTGATCGGCTTGGGCCTAGCACAGGCTATATATACGAGGTGAGCATGCATGATCACGCGTTAGTTGCATGATCTGCTAACTATCATGGGCTACACTAAATCACGGGCTATAAGGTATGATCATATATCCACTAATATTTCTCCAAACCCCGACTAGTACACGGATCCATATTACGACCCATTATAACACGTATATCACAATATACGGTCTATAATATCATGCACTATAATCACGGTCTATATAATTACTAAGATATTATGATAATCACTAAGTAATCACGAAGTATGACACGATAATCACTGAGTTATCAAGATAATAACATTTCATGACAAGGATCCACGTATACTAATCCATGTGACCATCGTATCAGGAATCAAATATCACAATATTAAATACATGAAACATAGAGGCTGTCAAATAAGGAAACTATCAGAAAATTTACTTGCCTATGTCCGGGGCAAATAATGTCACTCGGTGTCCGATTTGGTGTCACACACCTATATAGGAATGGTACAATAAAGAGAAATAAATTAAATGCACTACTACATGCTCTTCTAAGCCAACATTAAGTACACACTAATTAAACTAAGTCAAATTAAGTCCATACTTATGTTAATAGGTCTAACTATGGTTATAAGTCAAAATTGGTCATTAACTAGCTATCACTATGTTATATTAGCTATATAAGGTTATTTTCCACACTTCTAGACCACTACTAGCTAATACCTTAGCTATAACACTATTCTTAACTGATATATCTGACTTAATCTAACTAATAGCACTGACCCTCCTGTAATGCTAACTGATACTCTATATGATTAACTAATAACTTAGCTATGATACTAGCTGTTATAAATACTATTAATACCTACTAACCAAGCTAACTGATATACTACTAACCATATATCACACTAACTAACCCCTCATGCTCAAAACTTGATACTTCCCATAGCCACTGCCTACTTATCTGTGCAGACAGAGCCCCCCTTACTTGCACTGGATCAAGCTTCACTTGTTGTGCACTGATGTGCACAGAACATACCATGTCTTTCCCCTCCTTCACCTGCACACCACTACTACCAATTTACCCAAACATCTACATAATCTAACATATATTCTAACTACAAACTAATACTGATTTGTATATACTCTAACTGATACAGATACTTACTAACTGAGATCTAAATATTCACTAACTGATAATTATAACTCACTTACTACTGAACACTTCCCATAACCTACTACATGCTGCCATGTTGCAGCTGATGCAACACATCACTGTCTAATACCAATACTAACTCACCTACCTGCTATTCCTCTAACCCGATTCTTCTCACTCCATACATCTGAACCCGATACCCCATGCTCCTGCAGCAAGTTACTACACAACCCAAACAGTGCATCAGTTCCACTTGTATACATCAATTATTGAACATACTACATATGTTTACTTCTGTATGCCCCCATCCTTTACCCTGCTGCTAATGCAGCTGCTGCTCTTAGTGTTGCTATTACTGCTGCTACATATAGCTGATACTGCTGCTGTATATAGCTAGCTGCTACTACATATAGCTAGCTGATATTACTATTGTATATATATAATACTGCTCTGCATCTAGCTAGCTGATACTAATTCTATATGTACCTTTTATATTGTCACCCTCATATTTTCAATTAAGGGTAGTTTGGTAATTGACATGGGTATTTTTATTTTTAGAATTGTTTGTATTTAAATATTGTGCATGTGTATTATTTATTTATTGTATTATTTATTTATTATTAGATGCTAGATTATTTTGGACTTGTATAGTAGACCTAACTATTTAAATTAATTGCATGAACCCAACATTTTAGTTTAGTTTAGATTGAGCCCATGAATTAGGCCCATGGATTAGGAGGATGGATTAATTAGTGAAACCATTAGACTAGAACCTTCCTTCCTTAATTAGTTACTTCATGAGAGGCCCCAAGGGATAGATGGAATATTTTGCATTGCTTGAGGGAGACGGTAGTGGCCGGCCATTATAAGAGGAGAGAGAGAGAGTGTCTCTCTTATTTTATTTTCCATTTGCATTTAGATCTAGTTTTCCCCCTTTTTAAATTTCTTCCTTCCCTATCCATTCCTTCACCAATTTCTTCTCAAATTCCTTCCCTGTTCTTCATTGGAGGCTTCTACCAAAAGGATCTACAAGAAGAAAACAAAGAGCAACAAGGAGGAGGCTAAGATCTACAAGAAGAGGAGCTACATTACAATTTGGAGATTTTTATTGGGAATCCATCTCCCAATAGGTATATTTTAGTTTTTCGTCTTCTAGTAGAATCTAAATCTGAGATTTAACCATAAACTATGAGAAACTAACCCACATGCATAAGCTACCCATAGAAATTGATTTTAGGTTCATATGAGACATATGGTGGAAGTTGTGTGTATTTTGGTACCAATTTTATGGGGAATTCCGATATTGGCATATGTGGTGCTTATCATTTGGTCCAATAGATCAATATGACATATGATTATTGTTTGTGGCTAGTGTCATATCCATAATTGGATACGTATAGACCGTCTCTCTTCAATTTGGCGATATAGGTTGATCTTGGGGGTTTTTCTCCGACACGGGGACTTGTGCATATCACATCTTGATACAGACACGTAGCTGATCTAATTATTATAAGTATTATTCATATTTAGTATATTAGACTTGCTCATGTCCTCCTGGATGCATTTGGTTGTTTGTTGGAGCCGCATCGCAAGCATATCATAGAATGAGTGTGATACGGGTGCGGTCCACTCCACGTGTTTGGTTTTTGGTCCTCATTCCTATATGTGCTTGTGTATATATATATGTATGATATATTAGTTGGTATATATATATATACATAAGTATGATTATATAATATTGTGATATCTAAGTGTACATAGCTATATATATCTACATGTATATATAGTGTGTTAATATAGCTATATGTATATGTATGTGTGAGTGTTTATATGTAAATACATATATGTGTATAGTGTATGTTATATCTATATTATGTGTTTATGTGTGAGTGTATATATATATATCTATAGGTAGATGAGTGATTGTATATATATACATATACATATATATATATATATATATATATATATATATATATATATATATATATATATATATATATATATATATATATATATATATAGTAGTGTGAGTGTATATATATATATATAGAGAGATTGATATCGGTAGATGTATATATGCGTATCTATGTGTAAGTGTGCTATGTAAGTGTTTGTGTTTGTGTGTGTGAGGGTGTGAGCTAGTCAGTGGCAGCAAGGGAGTATCGAGCAGTATCAGTGAGCAATCCTACTATAGCTTTCAGCAGAGGGGGCTCGGGTAAGCTCAGTAGTCACTGAAGCAGAAAGTATCAAACTGAAGAAAAATAGTAGCAGTTCCAGCAGGGAGCTCCTGTAGTAGAGGTATCAGCATGCTCATGTGATGGAGGGAGCTGCAACAGGGAACAATCAGAGCTCATGCACTAGGCTACAGCAAGAAGGGGGAGTACTCAGCAGTGGCAGTAGCAGCTTCACCTCGAGCTTCAGTAGGCAGTGCAGTCACAACAAAGAGGGAAGCCATCAACACAGGTATTGGATTGGGTAATGGCTAGTCTAGTATATATATACTAATAGGTAATGCATGTTAATAGTTAGCTATATTAGCTATATGTAGATATGTATATATTGTATCATAGATAGTTCTATAATTATATTGATATCTATTTAAGTAATTGGTATATACTAGCATATAGGGTATTGGGGGTTTCCATGTGTATTAGCTATATGTTAAGAGTTTTGAATTACCTTGGGATACCAAGGTAATGTCAAGGTAATGAGTCGATACTCATGGTATTGGATTTGAGTATCGGGATAGGTGTGAGGTAGTACGATACGAATTGGTGCAAGGCCAAGGTATCCTAATTTTATTGATTTGTTATAGATATTATGTGTATTGACTTATATGTATATCTAAATTATTATTTTTATATATTGAAACTTGCGTACCATAGGATACGGCTTTTTGAGTGTTTCATCGTTTCTTAGATTAGTTACTATAGCTTAGTTTCTTAGTGCATTGACCTAGTATCCTAGTGTTAGACTCTTGCAACCTAGAAGGTTTGACTTAGAAATGGCTTTATGACTTAGAATTACATCAATTTAACTTGTTTTCATTTTCGAACATTGTATTGATGAAACATACCATATATAGGTCGGTGTGACACCAGCTTGGGCATCGAGAGACACACCTTGCTCAGGATTTCAGGCGAGTATATTTCTCTGATAGTTTTCAATTCATAATAGTGTATATATTCATATTCTAGAATTGTATACTTGGTTCCTATACAGTGATTTCACGGACTTGTACTGCATGGATCCTGTCATGAGATGTTTCCCTACCGTATTAAGCGGGTACTCGTGTACATATATTTCATCGTACATATTGGATATTGATTTATATTTCGTGTTCACACACTGCTCGTGTTCAGTATGCTTATTCGTGTACACCCAGTGCTCGTATTCAGTGGTGATTTTATTTGTGTACACCCACTGCTCGTGTTCAGTGGTCATATTCGTGTTCGTAGCGTATCATGATTGGATCCATTGGTATTATTTGGGGATGGGAGAGTAGGAGTAGATTATGTGATCAAAGCCCCATTGTTCATCGTATACATTCTGATTATATACCACACTTGTAATTGTCTTACCTTATTGATCATGTTCACCCAAACTGATCGCATAATGAACTTGTATTCTGAGGCACATTAGGTAGATTACAGTTATTTCATCATATTATAGATATTCATATTGTTGTTCTATATTCTCATACATTACTTATATATCTATTATTTATTCATTCATATATTTAGTGATCTTATATTTCATTTTTGTTATTTGTTTTATATGCTCGATTATGTCATTGAAACTGCTTTCAGAGATACGTACTTTGCTCCAATCCTGACTGGATATATTTTTCCAGATGATTGGCTTATAGAGCAGTGTCCCATATTCTATGGACTGCAGGACGGCGTACCTATATAGGATACTCCTATAAACCAGGAGGACTTAGTTGTAGAGCCCGAGGAGGTCTAGTTATTTGTGTTGGCATGTATTAGTCTATTTGTTGAGATTCACAGTTGTATTATTTCAGATTGTGGATTGTATCTTGTTCTTTCCTTCGCTATTCCATTTGTGCTTTATCTTCTATAGTTTGTTTTGTGATTGAGATTAGCTATACTTTTGAGATACCATATTGTTCCTCCATTTGGAGTTGAGATGATTGACAGGTACCAAATTATATTGTTGAGATGTTAGATAGTTAGAAATAACCCAGACAATATTCTACCGTCGATGCTGCGGCGTAGGTTGGGCGTAACCACGTACTCGTGCCAGAATATACGGAAGTGGGTAATGACACATTTTTAGTAGTGGCCCATGCAGGCCTATATTCACAATTTAGCGATATCGTATTTATGCTCGCCTAGAGTACTGCTACGAACCTGCTTTAGAAAATATGATTTAGGCTGAGAGTTTACTCAATCACAACTAGAAAACATTCAAATATCTATTTTGCAATCCTTATCTATTGAATATTTTCTTTACTTTGAATAAATTATGTCCTTCTTCGATGATATCGTATCATATTCAATATTGATTCCTTATTTTAATCTATCTTCAGGATACCGCCGAAGACGCTTTCCCAGCGCTCAGGTGCTGCGACAGCACGATCAGTCACATCATCACCCATGAGTAAAGTACCTTCATACGATGGTCCAGCACCTATATTCAGGAGGTCAGCTTCACCGGTCCAGGTGGGCGTATCTGCAGCAGCTTTCGGAGGTGCTCCACCTCCGATACCGAGGACAGGGCAGACAATTTTTGGGGATCTTCCACCCCTACCACCTGCAGTTGATCAGACGCAGTTATTCGCACTCTTCTAGCAGATGATGGAGGCGCAGTAGCGTCAGTCAGAGGTCCTGCAACAGTGCATGGAGAATGCTCACCAGATCGCACTTGCAACAGTTGAGAGAGCTTCCACAGTCCAGCCACAGACGGCACCACCTCAGTTTATTCCTCAGCAGCCGAGGCCGGGTACCATCATAGACTTCAAGAGGATGGGCCCGAAGGACTTTAGAGGCACAAAGGGGATCCTTTATGCGGATGATTGGATCGAGGACATCGAGCAGAACCTGTGGCTGGCGCAGATTCCAAAGATGTTACAAATAGATGCAACGGGGTGTATGATGTTCGATATTGCTTTGACATAGTTCTGGACAGACCCCAGGATTGCAGTACTAGGACTCACTTGGAAAGCTTTCAAGAAAAATTTCAAGGAGAAGTTCTTTCCAAACGTGGCGCTGACATCTTTGGAGAGCCAGTTCCAGTACCTCGTTTAGGGAGGTATGTCAGTGGACGAGTATGCGACATTGTATTGCCAACTTGGTCGCTTCGTGGAGGGGAAGAACCCCAAGGGGAGAGCCAGGAAGTTTAGGAAGGGCCTGAACCGAGAGGTCAAATCCCACAAGAACGGAGATTCTACCGCCACCTTCGACGAGATTCTCAGATAGGCGCAACAAACAGAGGATGACTTAAAGCTTGGCTCTAAGAGGCCGAGGGACACAGGAGGATCGAGTAGCAACACGGGTCCAACAAAGATGCCTTATTTCCAGCAGCAACACCAGAGGCACTACCAGCATCAAAGGCAGCAGTATCATGGGCCAGCTAGAGCGTCGGCACAGCAGATGCACCAGATCTAGAGGGCAGGTGTTCCTTGCACTTTCTGTATGAAGCAAGGACATAGATAGGATGCATGCAGGATGAGACTAGTCCAATGCTTATTATGTGGATCGGGAGATCATCAGTTGAGGGCTTGTCCTAAACTCCCAACTCGTCCAGTTCAAGACGGAGGTCAGGCACATAGAGCACCCGCTAGACCACCAGCGGGATAACAGAGAGGACCTCTACCACCGCAACAGCAGCAGTTTGGTCAGCATCAGCAGCAGAGAGGTGCTCAGCGATAAGGGTAAAAGTTTGCCTTAACTGTCGAGGAGGAGGAGCCGGTTGGCGATGTGTCACTACCACATTTTCAAAATAGGGGTATTTTTGTCTTTTTTTATTAAAAATATTATGTATATTTTATTTTATAATATGCATGTTATATATATTGTTACTATTATTATTATTATTATTGTTAATTGATTAGTCTATTTTATTTAGTCTTGACATTAGTAGACCACACTAGACTTGACTTGACCTATTGACTCAATTAAATAGTTAATCATGGCTTGATTAATTCCATTAAACCTATTTAGACTCAAGAATAGAATATTCCTTCTACGGTTTAGTAGATTCTATTCATGAAGGAATAAGAGGGGCACTTAAGTCAATTCAAACATTCCTCGACCTAACCCTAACCCTAGAGGAAGTTTATATAAACCTCTTTATTCATGAGTAGCCTCTATTTATTTCTATTTAGTTCATCCCCAAATTAGAGAGCAAACCCTAATTTATCTATTCCCAAATTTTATCCCTCTTAATCTCATTCCAAGGAGGCTAAGGAGCTTGGCATTGAGAGAGGAGCACTTGAGGAAGAAAGCATTGGCTTGAGGATTTTGTCCAACTTTTATTTGTGTCCATTTGGTGGAAGACATTGGGAATCCATCTCCCAATAGGTAAAAATCTTGTCCCTTTTGTTATTTTAGTTTTTAATGGTAAAATAATCCCCTAGAAATCTACTCATGGCTAAGGACTATCCATAGGAAGAAGAACTAGGTTCTTTGAAGACCTATTGTGAAAGTTACATTGAGTTTTGTGCTAATTTGGAGAAAACTCTGAATTTAGACCACTAGGTGTTTGTAGAAATATTTCAGAGGGGATTTTGGAGTAAAAAGTATGTTTTAAGAAAGTTGGTGTATCCTAAATAGGATACGTAGCATTGTGTCATGGTATCTCATGATACGTACGGTTAGATTTGGGTATGCATATATATTTGTGTGATAGTTGATTTTGTATTGTGTTATGTGTGTATAACTATATGTACCTAATTATATTTATAGGTATATACATATATCTATATGTATATATATATATGTAATTGTATGTATGTATGTATGAATGTATATATATATATATATATATGTGTGTGTGTGTGTGTGTGTGTGTGTGTGTGTGTGTGTGTGTGTGTGTGTGTTTATATCTATACGTGAGTGTATATATATGTATAGAGTGATACACCTAGAGGTGTGTATATATGCATGTGTGTGTTTGTGTTTATGTTTAGGAGTAGCTAGTAAGTATTCAGGGTTTGTGTTACTAAGTGTGTATGAGTGAGGTTTTGATACATTGCTTTATGTGAAATTAATATGTATAATGGGGTGTTTAAGTCAGTCGGTTAAAGTATCAGTTGATGGTAGATAGGTAAGGCTTTCCTGTGCAGTGGATGCTCAGGTACATGTTACTGCAGATATGAGAGCAGGTCAGGTGAAGTTGGGTATAAGTTGAGGTCAAGGTATAGGTTATCAGATGTTAAGGTATTAGGGATTGAGTATTAGTGTCAGTGCACAATGGTTGTGTAGTTATGTTAGGCAACTAGGTGCTTGTGTTTAGATTAGAGTGGGAGCTCTAAGTCATCAAATTAGGTTTGTACCACACATCTATGTGTGTCAGTGGTGTGCATTGTGTTGTAGAGTGAGTTGTGTGTAGTGTCAAGCCTGGGTGTGTGGGGAGCAGTGCACAGTTAATGTGTGTGTGTGTGTGTGTGTGTGTGTGTGTTGGTGTGTTCTTGAGTATATGAGTGTTCCAGGTTCCAACAAGTTTTAGTAGGTGTTTACTACAAGAATAAGAGTGTGATTAGTGGGGGTGCATTGCAGTGCAATCCAATAATTGTTGTAATGGAGGGAAGAAGCAGTGAGAAAGGGGTGCAGAGCTTGCACAACAGAA
Organism: Iris macrosiphon; assembly: GCA_036927795.1. Taxonomy (NCBI): domain Eukaryota; kingdom Viridiplantae; phylum Streptophyta; class Magnoliopsida; order Asparagales; family Iridaceae; genus Iris; species Iris macrosiphon. The sequence goes on along the minus strand of JAYESA010000007.1, from coordinate 22,735,725 downwards.
AAGTTGGCCTGCTGCAGGCCTTGCTGCATTTTGGAACAGTGGCAATATCTTACACTCCCTACAATAGCAGGCATTGGATGTACAGCAGTTGTAGGAGCAGTCCCTACATTATAGATTTGAGATTAGTGTGGTATCCTATATGTTGTATGTTAGGATAGATCAGGTTGTGCACTGTGTTGAACAAGTTTGGTGTACACAGATTTGCACATAGGACTTTACACTAAGGAGGTATCAGGAATTGAGGAACTTGTACAAATATGTCAGTGGAGTGTGTATAGAGTTAGTAGATGCTAGTGAGGGGAGCAATGTGCAGGTGGGGTATTAAGTATGGATGTTAGCAATAGTAGGGGCTTTTGGATAGGTTAAAGTACAATAGGCTTGGGCTCATGGCAATTCAAGGTATAAAGCCTAAGAGCAATCAAGTATTAGTGTGTATACTTGAGTTATTTGTACACAGAAATGAGGGCAGTGCAACACAAGTAGGAGGGTAAACTACACTACTGCTATGCTGTGTTATGCAGTTTGGGAAGGTTTATAGGTATGCACAACAACTATATGAGCAAGCTCAGTATCTTCAGTATGCATATACCAGTGAATATATGTCTGTGCAATATGTATGGGAGTAGGTGTGTTGCAGTCTGATCAGTTAGAGGCAGCTAGGTGTGAGATCTGTGTTAGTGTATCAGTGGTAGTTGGTATCAAGTATTAGAGTGAGTATCCTAGTAGTGAGTGATGGTATCACTGAATATAAATAGAGGTGCCATTGCGGGTATCCGTGAAGTAAGCAGGGGTAAGTTAGAGAGTGATGGGTGAGAGGTATCATGTGTAGGTCTTGGTTAGTGTAAGTGAGTTATGGAGGATATGTATGAATGAGTAGTAGATATTGGGAGTTGTATAGATTGATGCATCATGCATAGTGCAAGTGTTGGCATCTCCTATTGCAGGTTGATGCAAGTGTGTTGTTGTTAAGAAATGTTCAGTCTGGCAAGGAAGTTCGAGTGGTCCTCAGTGCTATATACTCGAGGGAAAGAGGTTAACTTAGAATGCTATACAGTGATATATAGTTTCAGTCCATGCAGAGAATAGAAGGCTTGCAGTTCAATTGGACTGCTAGATTGGGGTCTGTAGGCTGTCAGTTAGCAACTTCTTGAGGGACAAAGACTACAGTCCGGTGGCTCGAGCAAGTGCACTACAACTTGATAGCAAGTGCAAGCATGTACTGCATCAAGGTGCACATTAGGGTGTATCAAAAAATATCTAGGGATGTAGATGTATGAGTGTACAACCTGTGCACAAGTGTGCACAGGTGAGGATTTGGGTTACAGTATATAAATGAGGGTTCAGATATCAGTTTAGAATCCTTAGTGTGTCAAAGTATGGTAGCATGTGTGGGAAAGTAACTGGGATATGCACAGATGAGAGAGGAGTACCAGGATATAGTGTTAAGTTAGTAGGTGAGGGTAAGTGTTGGATAAGGATGTATCCAAGGAATACAATGGGTAGTAACATTAGGTATGAGTGTAAGGGGTAGGATACAAAGGTTTAACTTGATACTAAGGTACTGGTGAGGGTATTAGTAAGTAGGGTAGTGATACCTAGTATCATGGTATCTTGTCACTAAGATACCAAGGTAATAGGTAGTTGTGGTATTGAGGTATCGAGTTATTGATCAAGTTATGTGTATTAGCTTAGTATTAGCTAGGATACTAAGTATTGAGTATAGTTCATGGTAATGTATAGTAAGGTATATTAGCTAAGATATGGTTATTGGATAGAATTAAGATAAGATATTGGAATACTAAATTTTGTGTGTGTCCTAGTAACTAAAATATAGATCCTAAGGTATTGGAGTGTTAAGGTATTGAAATCGAACTAGGGTATTAGCAAGGTATAGGCATAGAGACTAAGGTACTATAAGTTATTGATCTCTCTAAGTCTATTAATGTATTATGATATTCTAAATCTATATATAATATAAGATATCTAGTATATATATATATATATATATATATATATATATATATATATATATATATATACCAATATGACCTAGTATTAGCTTAGTATACCCTCAAAGATCTAGAGTGGACTTGGTATAACCTAGAATTGACCTAGAACTCTCAAAACCAAATAGTTGAGATTATTTTTGATTCAATTTTACTTATTTACATTGTAAATTCATAAAATAGGTTGTTTGGACTTGGACTTGGTATCAGATCCATATCACTAGCTTTGGATGAAAGGCGAGTACATTCTCTAATAGTTTTTATTATTTGATTATTTCTATATTTTAAGTACTTAGAAATATTATATCTGATTCTTGGCACTTTGGTACACGGACTAGTATATAGCTTGGATCTTCAGTTATGAGATGTTACAATGGTTATCGTATTGACATTGTACACGACATTGATATTAGATATTGTACATGGTATTATTATTATTGGATAATGATCGTGTATCGTAACGTGTCATGGTTGGATCTACTGTACTAGTTGGGGGCAGAGAAAATTGCTAGTAAGAGATATGATCATATTCCTATTGTAAATTATAAAATATTGTTAGTGTTAATCATATAACTCATATATGATTAGCAAGGCTATATAGATATCGTACAAGTTCCCAAGCCGATCACATATCGAAACTAGTATTTTAAATACTTAAAATAGTTGCAGTTCTCCATATTCAGTTCCATAGATCATATTGCATTGAATCTGATCTTGTAGTTCCTTTCTCTTTATTTCATATATGCACTAACTATAACCTATTGTCTATATTGCCTGTTTTCTTTACCATTTGCCATTGTATTTATTTATTTATTATTTTCTCTCAGTATATAGCATCCTCTATTTATTGTTTTATAGTTCTTGTCAATTAATTGGAACTGCTATTGGGTTGTACTTTGATCCAATCCTGACTGGATATATTTTTCAGACTGTGACTTAGAGGACTGGTGTCCGACATATTACGGACCACGGGGAGAGTAGCTGTAGCTTTCGACCTTGTAGCTCAGGTGTGATTGCCGGGAGGACTAGCCGGAATCACTAGTTATTTTAGTTAGTTTCTTTTAGCAGATTTTGGTACCGGATTTGTATCCGACATATATTGAGACTTGGATGTTATTATTGAAGTTTAGATTATATTATTGTTTAGACTTTGTGGTTGGATTTTGATTATTTTTTTTTGATATCTTATCGTGCTTTAGTTCTATGGTTGAGTATTTTATATTATATTGTAATATCTGTGTCTCCTTACGGAGTTGGATATTCGTGTGAGCGTGATTAGATATTATTGTGACCTAGACAGCGTTCTACCGCAAATGCTGTGGCGTAGGCTGGACGTACCCGTGTACTCGTGCCCCTATATCGGGTGTGGGTCATGACACGATATCATCTCAGGTTCAGTTGATCTTGATTCCTTTCCAGCTCATGCTTTATTCGATTTCGATGCTTCTCATATTTTGTATCTGTATCTTTTGCTTTGAGGCATCGTCTTGAGTCTGAACTGTTGGCGATGACTTGCAAGATCACGACCGGGGGTGGCATTATCCTGGTCAGTGATATTTGTAAGAAATAGAGAGTTTATTTGGGAGGCTGAGAGTTGACCGTATGTTTACTCGTAATGCCACTTCTGAGTTACAATATAGTACTCGGGATGGATTGGTTGAGTAGGCATCATGCTAGTATCGATTGTCGTAGAGGCAGAGTTTTATTTCAGATGTCAGGAGAGCCGAAGTTCGAGTTCGTCAGAGGAGCAGCAGGGCAGAGCGAAGGCGATTTCTGTGGAGCTTTGGTAGAAGAGCAGGAGCCGCCACTTTCGTTGATTATAGAGTTCATGGATGTCTTTCCAGAGGAGTTGTCAGAGTTACCACCAGACAGAGATATGGAATTCTCTATATATTTGGTGCCAGGCGCAGAGCCAATATCTCAGCACGTCTATAGAGTAAACAATAGTGAACTAGCAGAGTTGAAGAAGCAGGTGGATGAGTTACAAGACAAGGGCTTTATCCGTTTTAGTTTATCACCATGGGGTTCTCCGATACTTTTTGTACCAAAGAAGGATGGGTCAGTACGTATGTGTATCGATTACAGGGTGCTCAACAACCTCACTATCAATAATAAATATCCGTTGCCGCGGATTCATGATTTGTTTGATCAATTGAGCGGAGCGAAGGTATTCTCAAAGATAGACTTGAGATCAGGGTACCACCAGGTAAAAGTGAAGAAGGAAGACATCCCAAAGACAGCTTTCAGGACTCGTTTTGGGCAGTTCAAGTTCTTGGTGATGATGTTTGGGTTGACCAATGCCCCTACGGTATTCATGAACCTGATGAACAAAGTGTTTCATCAGTACCTGGATCAGTTTGTTATAGTCTACATTGATGATATTTTGATATAGTCGAAGACCCCAGAGGAGTATGAACAGCACTTGAGGATAGTTCTGGAGACCCTCGGGAAAGAGAAGCTGTATGGCAAGCTATCGAAGTGTGAGTTATTCCTTAATAAGGTTGAATTCCTCCCGCATGTTATTATAGGAGATATAATCTTAGTGGATCCGAAGAAGATTTTAGCAGTTGAATCATGGTCTACCTCCAGTTCAGTAGCAGAGATCAGAAGCTTCCTAGGATTGACAGGCATCTATCGGAGGTTTGTTCAGGACTTTCCCAGACTTGCAGAGCCAATAACTAGACTAACCAGGAAGGACGTTGAGTTTGTCTGGACTGAGGATTGTCAATCAGCATTTGAGGAGCTGAAGTAGTGGTGACTACAGCTTCAATCTTGACATTGCCATCAGGAGCAGGAGGATTTTTATATATAGTAATGCATCGGAAAAGAGTTTGAATTGTGTATTGCAGCAGCACGGGAAGGTGATTGCCTATGCTTCCAGGCAATTATGTCCGCATAAGAAGAACTACCCTACCCATGACTTGGAGTTGGCAGCAGTTATCTTTGCTCTTAAATTATGGAAATACTACTTGTATGGAGAGAGAGTGGAGATCTTTATAGACCACAAGAGCTTGAAGTATGTGTTTACACAAAAAGAGCTCAATATTAGGCAGCGGCGATGGTTGGAGTTGATGAAAGACTTCGATATTTTTTTGTAGTACCATCTAGGAAAGGCCAACGTAATCGCAGATATCTTGATTAGGTATCCCGTGGCTATGTGCTTAATGAAAGACAGACATTTATTGGCAGATCTTGACAGTTTGGGCATTGAGGTACTAGTTCCTGGAGTTACAGCACATATATTGGAACTTCAGGTACAGTCAGAGATGGTGGACCGGATCAGAGCCGCACAGTATGAGGATGAATCTCTGAGGAGCATCAGAGCACAGATCCAGATCGGGTGGGCAGAAGACTTCAGTATCGTCGATGATGGATCACTGCGGTATGGTACCAGATTGTGTGTACCGAGTGGAGCATTGCACGAGAAGATTTTGCAGGAGGCGCATCGATCTCAGTACTCTATGCATTCAGGTGCCAACAAGATATATAGAGACATGAAAGAGCATGTATGGTGGTATGGTATGAAGCGAAAGGTAGCTAGCTTCGTATCGCTTAGTTTGCTAGTAGGTAATGGCGGAGAGACAGAGGCCAGGTGGTTTGCTTCAGCCTTTACCCATTGAGGAGTAGAAATGGGAGTATGTGACCATAGATTTTGTTTTAGGACTTCCGCATTCTCCAGGAGGTAAAGATACGATTTGGGTCATCGTGGATAGATTGACCAAATTAGCCCACTTTCTACCATTTAAAGTAGGTACATCTATAGAGAAGCTCACGAAGATGTATATGCGCCAGACTGTCAGATTATACGGTATTACAGTGAGCATTGTCTCGGATCAGGATAGTTGCTTCACGTCCCACTTATGGAGAATTTTGCAAGCTAGCTTAGGCACTCAGCTCAAATTCAGCACCGCATATGACCCTCAGACTGACGGACAATCAGAGAAGACTATTCAGACTCTCGAGGACTTGCTACACACCTATTTTTTGGATCTTAGAGGTTCTTGGGAGGATCACCTTTACTTGGTAGATTTTTCATACAACAACATCTACCAAGCCAGTATCGAGATGTCACCATTTGAGATGTTATATGGATGGAGATGCCGTACTCCGTTATCCTAGGATAATATTGGTGAGAGAGATTTATTGGGACCAGAGATGGTAGTAGATGCAGCCGAGAAAGTGAAGCTCATTAGGGATAGACTTCGAGTGGCACAGGACAGACATCGACATTGGGCCGATAGTCACCGGAGACCTTTAGAGTTTGAGGTATAGATTTTTGTTTTGTATTGCTTGTGATTGATTATTTGTTTTATTAGAGTGCTAAGGTTATGTTTTATTCTAGTTTGGTGGTCTGGTGTCCTTGAGGATTTCTTCAACACGTGGCATGATTTATTTCAGTGGAGGTAAAAAGCTTAGTCCGCGATTCATCAGACCTTTCATTATTCTTGAGAGGGTCGGTGTAGCTACATACAGACTAGACTTACCACCTGTATTGCAAGGAGTGCACAACGTGTTTTATGTATCGCAGCTGAGACGGTACGTGGCAGATCCCAGTCATGTGTTGGATCACTAAAAAATAGAGGTGGGCCATACCCTTAGCTATCCAGAGCAGTCAGTTGAGATTCTGGATTGGAGAGAGAAGTTACTGAGGAACCAGACAATTTTTTTGGTGTGCGTCGCGTAGAGGCATCACTCATCAGGAGAGAATACCTGGGAGCGAGAGACCGAGATGCGCGAGCGATATCCATATATGTTCAAGCTGTGAGTTATAATTCTTTCTTGCATTGTATTGTTTACTTTTGGTAGTTAGTTTTTTCCTTAATTTCGAGGACAAATTTTTTCTAAGGTTGGTAGGATTGTCACCCTCACATTTTCAATCAAGGGTAGTTTGGTAATTGACATGGGTATTTTTATTTTTAGAATTGTTTGTATTCTAATATTGTGCATGTGTATTATTTATTTATTATTAGATGCTATATTATTTTTAACTTATATAGTGGACCTAAATATTTAAATTAGATGCATGAACCCAATATTTTAGTTTAGTTTAGATTGAGCCCATGAATTAGGCCCATGGATTAGGCGGATGGATTAATTAGTGAAACTATTAGACTAGAACCTTCCCTCTTTAATTAATTTTATCATGAGAGGCCCTAAGGGATAAATGGGACATTTTATATTGCTTGAGGGAGAGGGTAGTGGCCGGCCATTAGAGAAGGAGAGAGAGTGTCTCTCTCATTTCATTTTCTATTTGCATTTAGATCTAGTTTTTTCCCTTTCCAAATTTCTTCATTCCCTCACTATTCTTCATTGGAGGATTCTACAACAAGGATCGACAAGAAGAAAGCAAGGATCAATAAGAAGGAGGCCAAGATCTACAAGAAGAGGAGCTACATTTTAATTTAAAGATTTTTATTGGAAATCCATCTCCTGATAGGTACATTTCAGTTTTTCCTTTTCTAGTAGACTCTAAATCTGAGATTTAACCATGAGAAACCAACCACATGCATAGGCTACCCATAGAAATTGGTTTTAGGTTCATAGGAGACCTATGGTAGAAGTTGTGTGTGTTTTGATGGTAATTTTGGGGGAATTCCGAGATTGACAAATGTGGTACTTATCATTTGGTCAAATAGATCAATATAAAATATGATTGATTGTTTGTGGCTAGTATCGTATCCATAATTGGATATATATTGGCCGTATCTCGTCAATTTGGCGATACAGATTAATTTTGGAGGTTTTCCTCCGACACGGGGACTTGTGCATATCAAATCTTAATACGGACACGTAGCTGATCTAATTATTATAAGTATTATTCATATTTAGTATATTAGACTTGCTCATGTCCTCCTGGATGCGTTTGGTTGTGTGTTGGAGCCGCATCACAAGCATATCATAGAATGAGTGTGATACGGGTGCGGTGCACTCCACGTGTTTGGTTTTTGGTCCTCATTCCTATATGTGCTTGTGTATATATATATGTATGATATATTAGTTGGTATATATATATACATAAGTATGATTATATAATATTGTGATATCTAAGTGTACATAGCTATATATATCTACATGTATATATAGTGTGTTGATATATCTATATGTATATGTATGTGTGAGTGTTTATATGTAAATACATATATGTGTATAGTGTATGTTATATCTATATTATGTGTTTATGTGTGAGTGTATATATATATATATATATATATATATATATATATATATATGTGTGTGTGTGTGTGTGTGTGTGTGTGTGTGTGTGTGTGTGTGTGCGCGCGCGCGCTATGTAAGTGTTTGTGTTTACTAGAAAAAAGTTATTTTACGTGCAATGGCCATGAATTTACTATATATATATATATATATATATATATATATATATATATATATATATATATATATATATATATAGAGAGAGAGAGAGAGAGAGAGAGAGAGAGAGAGAGATTGATATGGATAGATGTATATATGTGTGTGAGTGTGCTATATAAGTGTTTGTGTTTGTGTGTGTGAGGGTGTAAGATACTCAGTGGCAAGGGAGTATCGAGTAGTATCAGTGAGCACTCCTACTTCTGCTTTCAACTGTGGGGTCTCGGGTAAGCTCAGTAGTCACTGAAGCAGGAAGTATCAGACTGAAGGAAAACAGTAGCAGTTCCAGCAGGGAGCTCCAGCAGGGAGCTCCAGCAGTAGAGGTATCAACATGCTCGTACGATGAAGGGAGCTGCAACAGGGAACAAGCAGAGCTCGTGCACTAGGCTACAACAAGAAGGGGGAGTGCTCAGCAGTGGCAGTAGCAGCTTCACCTCGAGCTGCAGCAGGCAGTACAGTCACAATAAAGAGGGAAGCCATCAGCACATGTATTGGATTGGGTAATGGCTAGTGTAGTATATATATACTAATAGGTAATGTATCTTAATAGTTAGCTATATTAGCTATATTAGCTATATGTAGATATGTATATATTATATTATAGATAGTTCTATAATTTTATTGATATCTATTTAAGTAATTGGTATATACTAGCATATAGGGTATTGGGGGTTTCCATGTGTATTAGCTATATGTTAAGAGTTTTGAATTACCTTGGGATACCAAGGTAATATCAGGGTAATGAGTCGATATTCAAGGTATTGGGTTTGAGTATCGGGATAGGTGTGAGGTAGTACGATAAGCATTGGTGCAAGGCCAAGGTATCTTAATTTCATTGATTTGATATAGATACTGTGTGTATTGACTTATATGTATATCTAAACAATTATTTTCCTATATTAAAACTTGTGTATCTTAGGATACGACTTTTTGAGTATTTCATAGTATCTTAGATTAGTTAGTATAGCTTAGTTTCATAGTGCATTGACCTAGTATCCTAGTGTTAGACTCTTGCAACCTAGAAGGTTTGACTTAGAAATGTTCTTATTACTTAGAATTGCATCAATTTAACTTATTTTTATTTCTGAACCTTGTATTGATGCAACATACCATATATAGGTCTGTGTGATATCAGCTTGGGCATCTTGAGACACACCTTGATCAGGACTTCAGGCGAGTATATTTCTCTGATAGTTTTCAATTCATAATAGTGTATATATTCAAGTTCCAGAATTGAATACTTGATTCCGACACAGTGATTTCACGGACTTGTACTACATGGATACCGTCAGGAGATGTTATCCCTATCGTGTTCAGCGGGTACTCGTGTACATGTATTTCATCGTGTATATTGGGTATTGATTTATATTTTGTATTCATACACTGCTCGTATTCAGTGTGCTTATTCGTGTACACCCACTGCTCGTGTTCAGTAGTTATTTTATTTGTGTACACCCATTGTTCGGGTTCAGTGGTTATATTCTTATTTGTAACGTATCGTGATTGGATCCATTGGTTTTAGTTAGGGATGGAAGCGTAGGAGTTGATTATGTGATCAAAGCCCCATTGTTCATCGTGTACATTCTGATTATGTAAACTCCTTCACCCAAAATAGGTATTTTGTGTATATTTTATATTATTATATTTATTATAGATGTTGAATTTATTTAGAGTATTCTCTTATTTAATTAGAAAATAAATTTTTTAGTATATTTACTTATATAAATATTTATTTAGAATTATTTTTAGGCTATTTTAGATTATTGAGATTTTTTCATAATTTTTAGTTAATTAAAAACTAGTAATACTAACTTTCTAGGACTTTAAAGAATTTATTTTATTTTCAAACTTAATTAAAAATATTCCAAAATTTTATTTTAGGTTTTAAATAGTCTAATATATTTTCTAGAATTTTTTGGAAATTTTCTGAATACTTTTAGTATTTATTGGGAGTTATTTAGACTAATAACTAAATTTTAGGACTTGTAGAATTTATTGTGCAAGCCTAGGAATATAGAATGGACCCACGTTATTTTCTAGGGTTTATAATATTATTATATATTTTCTGGAATTATTTTAGAATTTTTGGAATAATGTTAGTATTTATTTTTAGTTAAATGGATAAACTAATGTTTAGAGCTTCTCCTAATTATAGTAGTAAACTTATGAATATAAAATTGTCCCAAATATTTTTTTAGGGTTTATAGGTTCAAAATATATTTTATGTAATTTTTCCAGATTTTTATGATTATTTTTAATATTTATTTGGAGTTATTTAGATTTAAAATGACTTAAATAATATTTTGATAGAGGCAAATCAAAAACAAATAATATAACAAAAACCATCCAATCAGATTCTGACACGTGTCAGCCTATAAATATCCATTCAGCCGCAGGTACATCCCTATATATATATATATATTATTATAACCCTAATTATCCCATTATTTTAGAGAGAGAGATTTTGGAGAATTGACATCTAGGGTTCCTTCATCTTCCATAAGCCATTGCGCATAGCTCCGGACTCCAAACGAGGCCTAGTTTCTTGCGTTAGAAAAATATTGAGGTTATATTTCTGATTATACAATTTATTTTACTAAATTATGAGTATTAAATTTTGGAAAATTCGTAGAGTACAGCATGTCCGAAAATAGACGTGTTTTAATATTTTCGCGATTCCGGGAGAACCAGGAATCAGAATCATGAACCGTTTAAAGTTTCGGAAAGCTAATGTTGAGATAATTGACATATGTTTTCCCAGAATTTAATTCTAAGTATTTATATACTTTTAATTCTGTAGAACTTCTAGGTTAGAATTTAACCATCGGTGCACAATACAAATGTTTGACCCTAGTATGGAGGAACCAATAGAAAACCTGCACCTAGGACTAGAGTATAGGATCTCATCCACAATTGACTATGATTCATCTTCCTCCTATCTGTTCTATTTGAACAATTGTATCTGCTTGATTCATGTGCTTCCCTAATAGTTCCTTGAGTATAGCCTTCTGCTGAGAATATAGGAACCCCTGTTATTAGGATGATAATTAGAGTAACATACCTATTAAGATTACAACGAGGATATAGACACACCACTAAGTTTAGAATATCTAGTGAACCTAGAATTCCTTATCTATAGATTGGTTTACCATTATCCCTTGATGTATTATGAAGACTTAAGAGTAGTATAGATACTACTAGAGTTAGTTAGAAGCTTACCATAATGTTTGACCCTAGTATGGAGGAACCAATAGAAAACCAAAAGTGAATATTAGGACTGAACCTAACCCTCATAGTTATATAGTATTGGAGAACTATAAACTTATATCATTGTCTTGTTATTAGTAGACAGCACCCTAGGAAGCCTAGAGGAATGCAATCAACACTTCTCCCTTGATCATACCTCAAACATTCAACTAGTATACCACTCCCCCTTGGAAAACTATGATGCTACCTAGAGCCCCTCTATTTCATATATTGTTCCTCTGTGACCTTAATGTTCGCTAATTGTGCGACGACCAAAATTATGTTCTTCTTTTCTTTATCTTTCAACTCGTGCCACCTGACACTTCTGATAGTAGGCCAAGTAATTTATTTTTTTGTTAAGGACACATAGTTTGCTAGGATTATAGTTGTAATCTTGAATTTTGAAATTGTGTGCTTAGTAGTTAGAACTTGATAGTTAAGTTATTCTTGTAGATTGAGACCTGGTGCTTATCCCTTAGTTTTAAATTACGTAACTTGTACCATACCTCAATACGAGTTATATTCCCTTTTCCTTGAGGCCAGTAACGGTTCCATTCTTACTATTGACACTTGCACTATGACTAAGAGTTAAGACGACCATGACCTATGTAATATAAGAGGATACCCTAACAAGTACCAAGACCCCTTCTCGAAGACCTTAACAGGAGCTTCTATGGTTCCCTTAAGACTGTCACAGTATTAGTTTATTATTTTAAGTTGGGTAGTATACCTCACAACCTAGTATCACATAGTCTTTTGACCTATTATTGAAGTGTGATTGAACAACATTAATTGTATACTAGCATAAGACGACAGTGGTTATTCAGACAATAGAAGTTAGAGGTCCTTGCCCACATTTGGTCGACTAGCGACATAGACAAGGAGTCTTTTATTATTGTTGCTTAGTTGTTTTGTTTTGTTAACTTGAATTAATTTGTACCTCCTTTCATCATCATCTAGCGTACTTATATTTGCTGCACTACCTTGACTTATGTTGCTATTATAGCCTAGTTTTGTAAGCTTACTCTTTTATCGAGCTTGATCATGATATATGTATTATTGGGGACGCCTACTAATATATTTCAGAATCAGTGTATTAAGGTCTAGCTAACCTTAGTGCGCTTGATTCGCCCTTCGTAATACTACTTTACGTGGATTGAGATATGTAGTGATTGGTAGACGAATATACTTGCCCTAGTCATGTCTGAGCGTATCGTATCGGCTACATAATTGTACTAATACGAGCATGTGAATAGGAATTACCAAAATAGGATTTCAATCCACAACTACTTTAACAATTCCCATTTAAATTCTTTAAACGCCTTGATCCCGATACTTCTATTCTATTACCTCGCCCTTGAACTCTTTATTATTGATCTCCGTCTTCCTTTATTTCGGAAAGACGAAATCTCGTGCTTGGTATAAGTTTGATACACAGAGAGTACTAGATATACCCTATAGGCCGATCACATACTTGAGGATTATTCTTTCGTAATTAAGGATATATCACATATGATATAATCGGCGTTGAAGTTTTGAGGATTGAATGACATGAGTAAATAAATTAAGGAATATTTTTCTTAAAGTATATAGCCTTCTATGATAGATGGGTAAATTCTAAGTTGGGTAGCAGTGCATTGGCAACTCGAGAGGAATTTCTTTTAGATTGTGATCGAATAAGATTAGATTGGGAGAGGTTCAAGCCATTTTAATTTTGAGAATTTTAGAAGAATGACTAAGATGATGAGGATTAATAAATTTTAAAATCTTGATATTGAGGACCCAATATTTATACCTTAAGTACATAATTTAAATATTGAAGGTAAAATCATCAATTTGAATTTGAAGGATAAATATATAATTTCAGACTTGAACATTGGTGGACTGCATTTAAATTATTTTTCAATTTGATGATTTAAATTAAGAATTAAAATTTGATGGTTGGACTACCTATTTGAAATATTGAGGATGTGAATGGAATTTAAAAAGTTGAAGAATACAGAAAAAAATTATAAGTAAAAATATGAATAATATTAGACTCGAATTACTTCTAGAGGAGATTATGATAGTTGGAGATCGTGAGGTAAAATTTGATATGGGTTATTTAAATCTTGAAGATATTATATGGATTCAATTTAAATTTGGATATTGATGATTTGAAAAAGTGAGAATAGATTACAATAGGTTGAATTTTGATTTGAACAATGATTATCTTAATTTTGAAGTGATCGCGATAGATTTGAATAGATTTTGTTATTCAAATTTTTGGAAGAGATTGCGATTAACGTACCTTATGTACGAATGTGAAGGATTTAACAAATTATGCCTTATTTTAATTTCGAGGACAAAATTGTTTTAAGTTGGGTAGATTGTAAACTCCCTCAACCAAAATAGGTATTTTGTGTATATTTTATATTATTATATTTATTATAGATGTTGAATTTATTTAGAGTATTCTCTTATTTAATTAGAAAATAAATGTTTTAGTATATTTACTTATATAAATATTTATTTAGAATTATTTTTAGGCTATTTTAGATTATTGAGATTTTTCCATAATTTTTAGTTAATTAAAAACTAGTAACACTAATTTTCTAGGACTTTGAAGAATTTATTTTATTTTCAAACTTAATTAAAAATATTCCAAAATTTTATTTTAGTTTTTAAATAGTCAAATATATTTTCTAGAATTTTCTGGGAATTTTCTGAATACTTTTAGTATTTATTGGGAGTTATTTAGACTAATAACTAATTTTTAGGACTTGTAGAATTTATTGTGCAAGCCCAGGAATATAGAATAGACCCACGTTATTTTTTAGGGTTTATAATATTATTATATATTTTCTGGAATTATTTCAGAATTTTTGGAATAATGTTAGTATTTATTTTTAGTTAAATGGATAAACTAATGTTTAGAGCTTCTCCTAATTATAGTAGTAAACTTATGAATATAAAATTGTCCCAAATATTTTTTTAGGGTTTATAGGTTCAAAATATATTTTATGTAATTTTTTCAGATTTTTATGATTATTTTTAATATTTATTTGGAGTTATTTATTTGAAGTTATTTAGATTTAAAATGACTTAAATAATGTTTTGATAAAGGCAAATCAAAAACAAATAATATAACAAAAACCATCCAATCAGATTCTGACATGTGTCAGCCTATAAATATCCATTCAGCCGCAGGTACATCTCTATATATATATATATATTATTATAACCCTAATTATCCTATTATTTTAGAGACAGAGATTTTGGATAATTGACATCTAGGGTTCCTTCATCTTCCATAAGCCATTGCGCATAGCTCCGGACCCCAAACGAGGTCTAGTTTCTTGCGTTAGAAAGATATTGAGGTTAAATTTCTGATTATACAATTTATTTTACTATATTATGAGTATTAAATTCTGGAAAATTCGTAGAGCACAGCATGTCCGAAAATAGACGTGTTTCAATATTTTTGCGATTTCGGAAGAACCAGGAATCAAAATCATGAACCGTTTAAAGTTTCGGAAAGCTAATGTTGAGATAATTGACATATGTTTTTCCCAGAATTTAATTCTAAGTATTTATATACTTTTAATTTTATAGAACTTCTAGGTTAGAATTTAACCATCGGTGCACAATACAAAATTTGTATGTGCCATAATTCCCAAACGAATTTGAATTCGGACGAGCCATAAATTCTAGCATATTTTTGACGCTGAAATCTACAGGAAATCATGCATGAAAGTTGAGTTTGTGTCGGTTGACTTTTTGGTCAACAGATCGCCTCGATTTGCGTGCCATGAGTCTCGAGTTGATAAAATTCAGTTTCTTTGGACACAATTTAGGAATTAACATAAAAATCAGAATAATAAAATTAAAATAAGATTTTAGAGTAATTATTCTAGAATTAAATAAATTAAAATAAATTATCTTTTGACGTGATAAATTTGTAATACATAGGCTATTTGGACTGTGACTTGGACTCTGATTCATACCAGCAGCAGGACCCCAAGCAAGATACCTTGCCAAATTGTTTACAGTATTTTGCATGCTTAGTATATTTCTGTATATTTATTGTATTTCTGTTTATTCTTGCATGTGTAGTTTTCTTTCAGTCATTACTATGTATTAGATATGTTGACACACACATGGCACTTAGTATCATAGAGGACAATCATTAGGCGTATGGGCTTTTAACCACTCTGGTAACACCGTAGTCACTAGCACGCACTATGGTGGGTCATGTCCGATGGTCGCTACCCCAGAGGTATGTCGATTGATGGAGTCCGAGGGTCGCTACCCCAGAGGTATGTCGGCTGATGATGTCCACTGACGAGCGTGAGGTTGTGAGGATTAGATCGAGTAGCCTACACTTGCCCATACGTCAAAAAGTTGTCCTCATTTGCATTCATATAGATGGTCTTGTACAGCGTACTTATTTATTTTCAAATAATATGCATGTTTACTGTATTTAAATTGGCTCGTATTTTCTGTATTTTGTTACGTCCCTCTGAGGACCTGGTCCTCTGCCAGGTGTATCTGTTCTTGAGTAATTGTAGGAGCGCAGATTTGGATGATTACTTGTGTTACGAGGATGTCTTCTCTTCGAGGCCATGGTCGTTAGCTGGTATTCCTATATTGTATTTGTTGTGTTGTACTTTTCCATTCAAGTTGGTAGTGGATTTGTTTCCATCCAACTATTATCCTTAGATATTTATATTGAGATCTAGTTATATAGATGCTGGTTATTATTTATATCTGATTTTTGCGGATGAGATTTAGATTATACCCTGTGACTTGTGATACATTTTAAACCACTTGTGGATTGATATTCATATTACAGCGTACGTGTGGATTTTGGTTTCCATATATTGGAGTTGCCATATCCATGCGGCTGGCATGCTTACGTGTTCCTAGTCCTATGTACTTTTGGGACTGGGGCGTGACAGATTATATATCACACTTGTAATCGTTTTACCTTATTGATCATGTTCACCCAAACCGATCACATAATGAACTTGTATTCTGAGGCACATTAGTTAGATTACAGTTATTTTATCATATTGCAGATATTCATATTTTTGTTCTATATTCTTGTACATTACCTGTATACCTATTGTTTATTCATTCATATATTTAGTGATCTTGTACTTCATTTCGGTTATCTGTTTTATATGCTCGATTATGTCATTGAAACTGCTTTCAGAGGTATGTACATTGCTCCAATCCTGACTAGATATATTTTTTCAGATGATTGGCTTATAGAGTAGGGTCCCATATTCTACGGGCCACAGGACGGCGTACCTATAGAGGAAACTCCTATAGACCAGGAGGACTTAGTTGCAGAGCCCGAGGAGGTCTAGTTATTTTTGTTAGCATATATTAGTCTATTTGTTGAGATTCACAGTTGCGTTATTTTAGATTGTGGATTGTATCTTTTTCTTTCCTTCGCTATTCTATTCGTGCTTTATCTTCCATAGTTTGTTTTGTGATTGTGATTAGCTATACTTGTGAGATACCATATTGTTCCTCCGTTTGGAGTTGAGATGATTGATAGGTACCATATTATATTGTTGAGATGTTAGATAGTTAGAAATGACCCAGACATCGTTCTACCGTCGATGCTACGGCGTAGGCTGGGTGTAACCACGTACTTGTGCCCGAATATCCGGGTGCGAGTTCTGACATATATGATGCAGCTAATATATTAACCCCCTCCAACCCGAGCCATCACAGGAACCCCCTCTCACTAACACCACTATAAAATACTAACACCACTGTAAAATACTAACACCACTGCCCCACATTAGCAAAAATATCAGTTACTACCACCCTCATTAGGATACACCCTAAAACCACCCGGGTGGCTTCATATTATGGAACCACCCTATCTTATATTAGTTGAATTTGGATTTGGGGGTTGAGATTAAAAGGTGGTGGGGTCCACACCTTTTAATCTCACCTACTCAATTCGAATCCAACCCATGCAACATATAATGGTTTCATATTATGAAACCACCCGGATGGTTCTATAGCATTACCTATATATATATATATATATATATATAACAAACAATTAGATTGAGTGCACCAAGTCCACACTAAAGCATTGTATCAAACACTTGGCATGCACAAGTGAGATACTCTATGATACGTACACAAATGAGAGTCAAAACTCACAATACATCACAATAATTATTCATACATATGAAATACATAATTTTCTAACTAATGCAACTTGTCAAAATAGAATTGAAGAGCATTTACCCAAATTCTCCAAAAATGAGCCCCGTATCACACTATATCACAAAATACTATCATATGCTCGTATCCAATTGTGGACATGTAACTAGTCTCATGACTCCGATATAAGTCTAATTAGATCAAAATAGTTTAATGACACACACTTGATGTGTCAATCCCATAATTTCCCCAAAACACATACAAAAACCTATGTATAATTCTCTATACACAACCAATTGGCCTAAAACTTGTTCCTATTAGTAGTCCTATGCCATAGGATCGTTCCTAATGGTCAAATGCATGATTTGGGAGCTAGAATGGAAAGAAATTTAGAATTTATCAATTAGGAGATAGATTCTGTAAAACCCCTAATTTTTAAACCGTATTAATTATTTAATTAATTATTAATTGAATTATAGTAATTATGGGCTAATTAGAGGAAATAGAATTTATTAGATTTTTATTTTAGGTGTTTGTGTATTTAGGAAATTTATGGAGCAATTATAATTTTTTTTTTAATTTATTCCATGTAGGAGACCCTGTGGACAGTTGATAGCTTAATGGTATGCACCAAAATAAAATTTCTAGAAATTTCTATGTATATATATATATATATATATATATATATATATATATATATATATATATATATATATATATAGTTTATTCTAAAAGCAAATAAGAAATGAATATAAGAATAGAAAAGAAAATATAAATAGAGAATAGAAAAGAAAGAAAAGAAAAAGAAAATGAATTAGTTAATGGATTAAACCCCTAACTATCCTATAACCCACTACCCGCCTTAAACACTAACCCAGCCCGCACCTTAGAGAAAAATCAACAGCAGCAGCCAGAGTTCCTCGACCCCGCAGAAGCCAAACCCGACGTCACCCTATATATATATCATACGTTGTAAACCAAACCCTAAACCTAAAACTTCTCCTCATCCCTACTCCACCTGAGCACCGCGCAGCCACGAGCCCGCTGCCCCGACCGCCGGAGCCAGCACAGCCGATCGCACAACGCGTCAACACCCCGTGCCGCAACAGGAAAGTCAGCAGCTTACCCCTGTTCCTGTACCGTTTCTCGTTCCATCTCGAGACCAAACTTGACCCCGTTTTTGCCGATATGATCCCCACCTATCCCTTTTCTAATCCCATAGATTAGTTTCCATTGTGCAGCACGCAAACCTAGGTAAAAATCGACGCCAAGTCAAAAAAATGACCACTTTTAATTTCAAAAATTCTGTTACGATAATCCATGTTCAAGGACTCGTATCTCCCACCACAGAGATCCAAATTTAGATTTTCTTCTTGCTATGTGAAGACCACCTAACCTAGATTATTTTTTATCAATTATATTATTTTATTTGATGTTGTATGCTAAATTTAATTAGATTATTTGCATTCATATAGATTGTCTTATACAACGTACTTATATATTTTCAAATATTATGCATATTTATTGTATTCAAATTGGCTTGCTTCTATGTATCTTGTTATGTCCCTCTGAGGACCTAGTCCTTTTTCAGGTGTAGATGTTCATGACTATTCGCACGAGCACGGATCAGGACTTACTACTTATCTCTTCCGAGGAGGTCTTACCTTCGGAGCATCTTTGGTTATATCTAGCGATGGATCTTCTTAGCTGATACACTTCTGTCATTACCTTATTTTATATTGGAGATTACCCTTCTCTCTCATTCTAGTTTTGATATAGTCATTGGTAGTGGATTTGTCTCCACCCAACTATTAGTTTGGATTATTCAGACTCATTATTCTAGTTTAGTTATTTATTTTCTATGACTTGTTGTGTGGATGAGATTAGTATATCTGTGACTAGTGATACTATATATACCACATGTGAGTTTATATTCATATTACAGCGTACATGTGTATTATGGTATCCATATATTAGAGTTGCCATATACATGGCTGGCATTCTTACGTGTTCCTAGTCCTACGTATTTTGGGACTGGGGTGTGACATATTTTTGTGGTGGTCCATGTAGGTCGAGAG
Source organism: Iris macrosiphon (assembly GCA_036927795.1). Classification (NCBI taxonomy): domain Eukaryota; kingdom Viridiplantae; phylum Streptophyta; class Magnoliopsida; order Asparagales; family Iridaceae; genus Iris; species Iris macrosiphon. The sequence continues at coordinate 22,715,852 of JAYESA010000007.1, read as the reverse complement.
CATATTGTCTCGGTTACGTTACTGTACCGAGCAAGCCTGCGTATAGGATTGGAATATAGGATCTTATCCACTTACTTAATCACCGTCCTTGGTTTTATTTCGCATTCTCATTTGATTGCTTGCATTGCATCTTGCTTGATCCCTTCTCAACGTCAATATTCTCTCATGCTTGATAGAGGTTAGGAAGATGACTTGTACTAGGTATATACATTCTGTTGTTCAATAACACTATTAGTTAAATTTTTATAAGTTTAGTAGTATGCCTCATAACCTAGTAACACATAGTCCTATTGACTCATTAATAAAGTATAAATGAATGACACAAACTATAGACTTAGATAAAAAGATAGTGTTTACCAAGACTGTAGAACTTAGAGGCCCATACACCCATTTGGTCGACTAGAGACCTTGACAAGGAGTTATTATAAAAATTATAGAGGTACAATACTGATCTTCTTGGTGAACTTAGATTATTCTGTACCTTCCTCCATCATAATCAAGTGTACTTATATTTTTACTACCTCGACTTATGCTGCTATTATAGCCTAGTTTTGCAAGCTTATTCTTTTATTGAGCTTGTTCATGACATATGTATTATTGGGGGCCTACACTAATACATTGTCTAAATTAGAATCGGTGTATTATGGTCTGATCAACCGTAGTGCGCTTGGTTCGCTCTTTGTATCACTACTTACGTGGATTGAGATATAGTTGACTCAATTTGTTAGACAAATATACTTGCCCTCTAGACTAGTCATAGTATATCATGTCAGATACATAACTGTTCTGATGTGAACATGCAAATAGAAACTTACCAAAATAAGATTTCAATCCACAACTGCCTTGGCAACTCCCTTTAAATCCTTCAATCCATTTGAATTCTGTACTTGTATTCTATCACCCCTCCTTGAACTCTTTATTGTTGTTTTCCGTCTTCCCCTATTTTCGAGAAGACGAACGTTCGTGCTTAGTATAAGTTTGATACACGAATAGTACTAGATATACCCCATAGGCCAGGCACTCATGATGACAAATAAGGAGCACAGGCACAGGAAGTCGTAGATACAGGTATGACCTTAGTTATATGTGTCATTTCATACTCATGATCCCCTTTATGACACGAGATCTTAGGTGCATAGTAGACGTAGAATTATATATAAGGTAGTTTAGCAGATATGAGGATGTATTGATATTCTACTCAGATGGCATACATGCAATGCTAATAGATGATGCGAGTAGCAGTAGTAGTATTCTCCTCCTATCACCATCTCGCCCCTTGGGTGGCTCATCTTCTCTTCTCTATCTATCCCTTATCTCGTACTTAAATCTTCCTATCATAGTTGCGTCCTTTCGTGCCATCATAAATTGTTGGTTTACTTTGACCCCACCCTTATTAGTGTTAGTTAAAACATAAATGTGTTAGTAATAATTAATAACTAAAGGATGAGTTCTTAATAATAACTCTTATGTATATGTCCTATAGCAATATTTATATCCTCTTAATATTTTAAGAACCATGTATAGAATCCCTTAGGCTAATAGAAATTTGTTAGACTGTTTGAATTTGTTCATACTTCTAATAGTTTTAGAAAGATTAGTCAAGACCTAAAGTGTTGCCCTAAACTTAGACTATGCCTAGGAAAGAGTTGAAGGCACTTGTTACGAACTGACAACTATGACAAATCGGTCGCAAAGTAGCGACAACTGCAGCTAGACCGTTGTAGTAGAGTAGTCAAAGTATTTACAGACATATTGGTCATGTGGCATGGCAGTATTAGACTATGATACTTGACGATAACAAAGAAAAATCATGGTTATGAGATTCAAGACAAGTATCCTAAGATTCTTGATCCAATAAATATATCCGTCTTATAACCTAGACAATAGCCTCAAAAGACCTGACTACTAGTAGAATTCTTATAAGTTGGGTAGTATAGACGAATTAGAGGATAATAGAATAGTGTATGGACAATAAATGAGGAAGTGTTAGAATGATAAACCATGACTTTTAGGAAGCACTGCTAGATAGCAATATAGTGTAATAGCTATAGTAATTATTATGAATATGGATTAGTGTCAATTTCGAGGACGAAATTTTTGTAAGTTGGGTAGAATGTAAAACCACTAATTTTTAAACCGTATTAATTATTTAATTAATTATGAATTAAATTATAGTAATTATGAGCTAATTAGAGACAATAGAATTTATTGGATTTTTATTTTAGGTGTTTGTGCATTTAGGGAATTTATGGAGCAATTATAAATTTTTTTAATTTATTCCATGTAGGAGACCTTATGGACAGTTGATAGCTTAATGGTATGCACTAAAATAGAATTTCTAAAATTTTCTATGTATATATATATATATATATATATATATATATATATATATATATATATATATATATATATATAGTTTATTCTAAAAGCAAATAAGAAATGAATATAAGAATAGAAAAGAAAATATAAATAGAGAATAGAAAAGAAAGAAAATAAAAAGAATTAGTTAATGAATTAAACCCCTAACTATCCTATAACCCGCTACCCGCCTTAAACACTAACCTGGCCCGCACCTTAGAGAAAAATCAATAGCAGCAGCCAGAGTTCCTCGACCCCGCGGAAGCCAAACCCGACGCCACCCTATATATATATCATACGTTGTAAACCAAACCCTATACCTAAAATTCTCTTCATCCCTACTCCACCTAAGCGTCGTGTATCCACGAGACCGCCGTGCCGACCGCCGGAGCCAGCACAATCGGCCGTACACCGCGTCAACACCCAGCGCTGCAACAGGAAAGTCAACAGCTTACCCCTGTTCGCGCATCATTTTTCGTTCCATCTTGAGACCAAACTCGACCCCATCTTCGTCGGTATGATCCCCACCTATCCCTCTTTCAATCCCGTAGATTAGTTTTCATCGTGCAGCGCACAAACCTAGGTAAAAATTGACGCCAAGTCGAAGAAAAATAACCATTTTTAATTTCAGAAATTCTGTTGCGATAATCCATGTTCAAGGACTCGTATCTCCCACCACAGAGATCCGAATTTAGATTTTCTTCTTGCTATATGAAGACCACCTAAACTAGATTATTTTTTGTCAATTATATTATTTTATTTGATGTTGTATGCTGAACTAAATTAGATTAAAAATCTATAAAACCCAATTTTCCAACTTTCAAAACTTATGATACGGAGCGCGCCCTGCCAAACGGGACCGTCCCATCATGTACCAAGTGTACCGAAAGGTGTGCACGGTATACCCAGATGTGTGGGCGTTCGTGGAAACTGATTTGGAGGCGTGTGCGCGTCAAAATCACCCCGTATCCGTAAAAATTCCCCGTATCATGACTTTTGCAAAATCCCGTGCCATTAGTACACGCTCGTCAGATTACGACAAAACTTGCACCACTGGACTCGTGGTATCGCGCTGGTCCTATGACCCAATTTTCAAACAATTCTGAGACAATTGACCAAGCCGCCTATTGGCGGGCCCATGATTGACTTTTTGGGCGAACTTGTGTTCGGCTCACCAGAATCCATATTTGGACATACCATTGAGTTCGTATTGACGTTTAGAATTGGTTTGACCTATAAATTTGTCTCATTTAGAGACATTTACCCCTGTCACACTTTTCGGTGCAAAGTAGGCCACATGTGGACCCCGCTTTGACCCGAAATTACCGTTTTGCCCTTGTATCCAAATTGGACGAAAGGGTAGTATTTTCTAGCTATCTCGCTTATTTTGGGAACTTTGGTGATATTTATTTCAGCATCCGGAGACGTTCATTCTGAGACCGTAGCTTCTGATCATGTGTGCTTGACACTTGGACGTTACACTTTGCAGCTTTCTTACTAAGCAAGATACCTTGCCAAATTATTTACAGTACTTTGTATGCTTATTATATTTCTATATATTCATTGTATTTCTGTATATTCCTTGCATGTGTAGTTTCTTTCAGTCATTACTATATATTAGATATGTTGACACACACATGGCACTTAGTATCATGAGAGGATAATCAGTAGGCGTATAGGCTTTAACCACTCTGGTGAACCGTAGTAACTAGCACGCACTATGGTAGTCGTGTTCGATGGTTGCTACCTCCATGGTATATCGATTGATGGAGTCACGAGGGTCGCTACCCCCGCGGTATGTCGGCTGATGATGTTCTAGACGTGTGTGAGAGTTATGAGGCTTAGATCGAGTAGCATACCCTTGCCCATACGTCAAAAAATTATCCTCATTTGCATTCATATAATTGTCTTATATAGCATACTTATATATTTTTAAACATTATGCATGTTTACTGTATTCAAATTGGCTTGTTTCTATGTATCTTGTTATGTCCCTCTGAGGTCCTGGTACCTTTCCAGGTGTAGATGTTCATGACTATTCGCAGGAGCACGGATCAGGACTTACTACTTATCTCTTCCGAGGAGGTCTTACCTTCGGAGCATCTTTGATTATATCTAGCGATGGATCTTCTTAGCTGATACACTTCTGTTATTACCTTATTTTATATTGGAGATTACCCTCCTCTCTCATTCTAGTTTTGATATTGTTAATGGTAGTGGATTTGTCTCCACCCGACTATTAGTTTTGGATTATTCAGACTCATTATTCTAGTTTAGTTATTTCTTTTCTATGACTTGTTGTGTGGATGAGATTAGTATATCTGTGACTGATGACACTATATATACCACATGTGAGTTTATATTCATATTACAGCGTACGTGTGTATTTTGGTATCCATATATTGGAGTTGCCATATACATACGGCTGGCATGCTTACGTGTTCCTAGTCCTACAAATTTTGGGACTGGGGCATGACAGATTCTCAATAAAATATTTAATGGACATGATCCAGACATGATCTCTTCACCAAAGCTCCTCCTCCTTATGCTCATTGCTTTTCCAAGCACAAAGGTTCCTTGAGGAATGAAAATAAGAGAGAATGTGAAGGAATTGAGAAAGAAATTGATGGAGGAAATGGAAAAAATTGGGGATCTTGAATTTGAGATCTATAATGAATACAAATAAAGAGGAGAGAGAGATGAGACCCCTTAAGTGTGGCCGGCCCCTTCCCCCTTCCTCAAGTCACATGCTAAAGTCTCATTTGCCCCTATATGATGGATTATGAGAAATAATTAAGGTTGGATATTTTAGAAAGTTTCTACACTAATGCAAATTAAGCTAATCCTTCTAATTAATTAGTGTGAATGAGTTTATTGGGCTTGGTCCATGTTGGGCTTACTATTTATCGTGAGAAGTCTAATCGGGTTCACAAGTGTCAAGTCTAACTAATAGGCTAGTCCACTAATTAATAAATAAATAACACAACCACCAATATTATTTATTAGCAAAATATAATAAATATTAATCTCTAAAAATAATTATATGCAAATTGACTAAAATAGCCTTATCTAGAAATGTGGTAGTGACACTGCATCTTTCCAAAATGACCCGCGGCGCTCTAAGTGAGGCGTTACAAAATGCCCCGGCTGAAAATCCCACCTCATGTCCTCAATGCAACAATGTGATGGAGACGATCCCGAGCATCACATTTTTCCAGCAGGACATGTTATTGAAAAACAACAGGCACGATCGTCCCCTGTATTACACAGGATACATCAGAGCCATCAAAGTGGATCGAATGGATATCGACCCCGGATCATCCCTCAGCATCATCCCACGGAGCTTACTACAGACTCTGGGAATCCTTATGCATCGGCTAGCTGCCACTAATACCACCATCAGCGGCTTCAACGCCGGGAGAAGTTAGCATCTCGGCAAGATTCATTTGAAATGCCAAATCGATGACCTCCGTACAGAAATAACTTGTCATCGACGTGGAAGTATCCTACAATGTCCTGCTAGGGCGACCTTGGATACATAAATATTTGATTGTTCCATCAACCCTCCACCAGTGTTTGAAGTACGTCAATGAAGACGGTTTTGTCAAGACAGAATTTGCTGACGTAGATCCTTTTAAAGGGATCGAGGCATACTACTCTAACTCGATCATGTACAAAAAAATCCACTCAGACGAAGGTGCCAACGACATCGACGACGAAGCCGACATCGTTATAGCTTCAGACACACCTCTAAGGAGACATCTTCCAAACAAGGAACCCCCTATCGTGAGAAGCCCAAAGCAGCTGGTAGTCAAGCTCCGCAGGAAAGCTCCAATATTGCCAGCGTCACTGGTAGCCACAAAAGATGAGTTAGAAGAATACATCGCAGCATCCACCAATGCATCATCCTTCGATGACGTGATCCATGTTAAGAAAGTGCCTTACTTTCTCAGCAAGGGTCTATCCTTGAGCTACTTCATCATAGCACAGTGGAATGTCGCATACTCTGTAGAGCACGGTTTAGGCTTACATATGCACACGCAAGTAACCACCACTCACTCGATAGATCAAACATGCCTTAATCAAGATCTCTGCTTTGTCATTACAGTAAGAAGTAAAGGAGACAAACCTATTATCTTCGAAAAAGTCGAAGGCCGCCGGGACTTCATCGCAGACGAGCTAGATCCAAAAAGTGGCATAATGCAACTTCATCGCTACAGCATCAAGACTAAGCGTATTGTCCAGAGAATGAGATACGATCTGAAGAACGATCAGGGCCTAAACTATGGAAAGGGTCGGTGAATGCCACTGCATCAATTTGCCCCAAAAGGCAAACCAGATATGTATTACCAATGAACCAACCATTGTTTAGGGTATGCGACACCTCCTACCACTTCTGAGGACGGAGGAAGAATATGACCTCAAATCTCATTCTTCACAATCTTCCACCTAGGACTCCGACGTTAGCATCGGAGAGGTGCTCAAAAAAGTATTGTCCAGTAATATGGCATCAGGAGATCCAGAAGAGGACGACAAGCATCCAATCGAACTCTTTAAAATATAATCGTGGGCTCAGAAACTGGAATCTCTATGGAAGTTATAATTCGAGCAGCGGGAACCTCCTACTGAAGACGAGGTTATACAAGTAGATTTGGGCGATGACGTGGCTCCTAAACCCATCTTCATTAGTAAAAATTTGTCGAAAGAAGAGCGTAAATCCCTTGTCCAGCTGGTAAGGAAATACATTAACATCTTCACATAAAACTATAAGACATGCCAGGCTTAGATCCATACATCGCGATGCACAAGCTCAACATCATGTCGGACGCCAAACCTGTGAAACAATAACAACGAAGGTTCTGTCCAGACATTATGAATGCCATCGAAGCTGAAGTGAATAAGCTAATTGCAAATAGCTTCATTCGAGAAGAATAACACCCGGACTGGGTAGCTAATAGCGTCCATGTCATCAAGAAAATAACAAAATCTGGGTCTGCATAGATTTTTGTGACTTAAATGTAGCTTACCCAAAGGACGAATTTCCTTCCCCATTCACAAGCTTGATGATCGTTAACACTTGTAGCTTTGATCATATGTTCTTCATGGATGGGTTCTCAGGTTACAACCAGATCAAGATATTTTCGGACGATGAAAAACATACGTCATTTCGGACACCAATAGGAGTGTACTGTTACACAATAATGCCCTTCGGTCTAAAAAAATGCAGGTGCCACATACCAACGTGCCATGAGCACTATCTTTTGTGACCACTTGCGTAAGACAGTAGATTGTTATATTGATGACATTATTGTCAAGAGCCGATTCCAAGATAATCATCTCCATGATCTTAAGATGGTATTCGAACTGATGCGAGCCCACCAGCTCAAGATGAACCCTACCAAGTCATTCTTGTTGGTCTTCAGCAATAAGTTTTTAGGATTTATCATAATCTCAAAGGGTGTTCATATTGACTCTGAGAAAACCAAGGCTATTCTGGATATGCACCCTCCGAAGAACTTGCGAGAACCCTGTGGTTTTCAAGGAAGGCTGGCGTACATCAGAAGATTTATCGTCAATCTCTCTGGACGATGCCGACCCTTTACTCAGCTTATGAAGAAAGGAGTCTCTTTCACCTGGACAGAAGAGTGTCAGCAAGTATTTGATGACATTAAGAAGTATCTCACCAATCCTCCTGTGCTGGTGGCTCTAGTGGTGGAAAAGCTCTTCTTACTCTACGTTCGAGCAATGGATCATTCTCTTAAAAAATAGCGACGAAGGATACGAACAAGCTATCTACTACCTCAGCAGAACCATGATCAGTGTCATGCCCCAGTCCCAAAATACGTAGGACTAGAAATACGTAATACGCCAGCTACACATTCGACCAGACTCTGGTCCGACTCGAATACGTATAAGCTGTATTATAATGGTCACTATCTAAAAATCAAGTAAATATAAATATTTATGCCTCAATACATAATGAACATAATACACAAGAATGAGCTACATGTGCTAAAGTCGGTCGCCAAGTAACACACAAACTCGAATAGACTCAAGAAAGAAATTTGAGTCTATAAAACTAGGCTACATCAGCAGATAAATAAACAATATGAATAAATAACCATAACTCCGGTAGATATAATATAAGTACCTGGTACCAATGCCTGCAAGACAATCAACTCCATCAGCAACTCCAAAGGCTCTGTAATCGTCTATGCTGTAAAAACTGGCAGGGGACCAGGTCCTCAGAGGGACGTAACAAGGTACAAGAAATAACATACCAAAAGTAAAATAGTATAATGCTACATACTCAAGGATAAACTACTATAACCATCTATATAATATGCACATGAGAGCATCACTCATACTCAGGCTGAAACCACTATAGGCTCTGTGTCGGGGAGCCTATAGCAGCAAGTAATATCTCGTAGGGCCAGTAAATGTGCCAAAGCTCTGGTCAGAGACTAAGGCACTCTCCAGTAACATAAGTATATATATATATATATATAAATAATCATCCTGTAGTATGGTGTGTCTCTTTCCACCCAATGTAATCTCATATCTCATGTCCACGACGTCTCATGTCCATAACACGCAAGATCATGACCTCTAGCTAGTGCAACGAGTCATAATAATATCCATATAAAATGCAAGTCTCACGTCACGAATCCTGTAAGCCTATACAGAATTACCATAAATAACTCTAGAAAGATTCTGTCAAATGAAATAGTATCAAGTGTCCTAGGGTATAGCGTACTTGGTAAAGCAAGCACGTAAAAATAGGATCGGGGAATCAACTCTCTAAGTGACGTTGCACGACTCCGCGTACGGCGTCGACACCCGAATCTTGTTCGGACGCTAAGCAACGTCTCACGGTCCTAGGGTAACCACACACATCACACATATAAAATAACTATAATAACTAAATAAGATAATAAAGGCAAAGAATTGTAATACATCATGGCAGGGTATACTTGCCTAGGCTTTGAACTCCGTCAACAGCTCCAGAAAAAGTAGAATATGCACGTAAACCTCCGAATGCTAAAAAAATATCATCATTATTCTCAGAATACTAGAAAAATCTAGGATTGACTATCCATAAGTCCAATTTGGACACAGGGGCAAAATTGACAGTTTTGGGTCAAAGTGGGGTCAACATGTGGCCTTCTTCGTACCGAAAAATGTGTCAAAGATAAAATTCTCCAAATTTGTCCAACTTAGTATCTACAAGTCCAGAACGATGATACGAATCCAACAGAATATCCAGAACTGGATTCTGGTAAGCCGATCACAAAATCGCTCGTCATGTAGAATCGTGGGGCCCACAAAACAATATTTCGTCAATGTTCTCAGAATCGAACCAAACTTGGGTCACAGGACCAGCGTAATGCTACGAATTCGATGGCACACATTTTCTTACAAAATGATAAGCACACACAAAGTTACGACGAGTGTCAAAACAGGCCGATAAGATATTTTTTGACGGATACACGTTTATTCTGCTGTGCACGCACATCTAAATCAAGTTTCTCAAAAGCTCACATGTCCGCGTTGACTATACGCACCTTTCGGTGTAACTCACATACGACAAAGTTGCCTTGTTTGGCGGGATGCACCCCATATCGCGAGATTTTGGGTGTTTTAAAAATAAATTTTTTGTCGTTTTGGAACAAGAATAATTTTACCATTACAAACTAATAAAAACTAAAAGAACAGTAAAAATCTTGGTTATATTGTGAAGAAGTCCACTTCAATTATTTTTTGAAAATAATTAACGAGATGGTAGGAAATTGGACATGAACAGGGGTACTTGGACTGAAATTCTGAACTATTTCCGAACAGTTTTTTGGCCAACTTCCGGTCGATTTTTTGATCAAACCGGGGTGTCTAAATCCGTTCCACTTGAAGAAAATCCTAAAGGTTTAGGTTGTGAATGTATCAGCAAAGACGGAACACAAAATGAATCAGCAAAGAGGTCGAAAGCTCCGTGTGAAGGTGGGGCCACAGCTATGTAGTTTGTGCGCGCGGGGGGGCGGCGGACGGCGGTGTGGTCGGCGCGGTGGTGCGGCGGCGGTCGATGGGAGGCGGTGGTTCACGGCGGCGCCAGGGTCTGGTGTAGGTGATGGTAGAGGTGGGATTGAGTTAGGGTTAGGGTTTTGTTGTATATAAATATGCATATATATAGGAGAGAAGAAGAGGGGGGGGGGTGGTTTGCTCTTGTTTAGTCACATGGACAATCCTGTTATCGCCCTACGATATGATGTTTGTCCCGCAGAAGGCTGTCAAGGGCCAATCATTGGTCGACTTTCTAGCAGCTCATCTAGTGCCAAAAATATCAAAAATTTATGACGAAATCCCCGACGAGGTATTGGACTCAAACAAAGTCATAACGGGAGGAGCAGTCTAGAAAATATTCTTCGACGGTGCTTCCAGAATGGGACCAAAAGGCAATATCGTGGCTGGAGTGGGGATAGTGCTAATTCCTCCCGATAACTTGGTCATCCATCCCGCATACTCGCCGACGGAGCCATGTTCTAATAATGTGGCAGAGTACAATACTTTCATCATTGGGCTTCAATTAGCTAAACAAATAGAGGTTGATTACCTAGAAGCCTATGGCGACTCCAAACTAATAATCAGTCAAGTTTGTGGTGAGTACGAAGTTCGGCACGAGGATCTACTTCCTTACTAACAAGTGGTCGTCGACATAATTTCTACTTTCACAGAGTTTTTCGTTCAACATGTACCACGACTGCAAAATACCAAAGTAGACGTGCTTGTCGGTCTCGCCGCCTCTTTAGAAACTTCGATTAAAACCCATATGTTGGTCATTGTAGTAGGTCAAGAAATGGTCTGCCCAAATAATAACTTGTGCTTAAAACTAGGCCACTCTATGAACGCCGATACCAATGTCAAAAATTGGAGACTCCCATTTATAGACTTTGTAGTCTATGGGATCCGTTTAGACGATCCGAAGGAGGCCACTTCCATCAGAAGATGCTTACTCCGATTCTATTATGATACATCCACTAAGATGTTGTACCGTCGTTCCTATGACGGGCTTCTTCTATGATGCCTATCAGACACAGAATCAAAACAAGCTCTCCATGAAGCTCATGATGGTGTTTATGGTGCTCACCAACCTAGTCTTAAGCTCCAAGACCGTCTTCGACGTATGGGCTATTACTGGCCAATATTGGTGGAAAATATTGTTGAATATACAAGGAAGTGTCGAATGTGGTCAAATCCATACAGATTTCATCCACCAACCCTCGAAGTTCCTCCACCTGACCATTGCGTATTTGCCATTCAAATCCTGGGGGATGGATATCATAGGACTGATCTGTCCACCTTCTTCTGATCAGTCCGCCTTCGTCTAAGGGGCATCGGTTCATCCTAACTATTACAGACTACTTCTCCAAATGGGCGGAAGTAGTCCCACTCATGGAAGTAAAGACATCTAACATGATCAGTTTTCTTAAATATTATGTCATCTACCACTTTGGCTTACCCCGCAGGATTATTCATGACAATGGTCAACTATTCGTAAGTCATACTTTCTTCCGGTTTTGCGCTAAAAACTGAATCCAAAATGTAGCTTCAATCGCCTATAATCCAGCAGCGAATGAATTAGCTGAAGCATTCATTTAGACGATCGTCAAGCTACTAAAAAAAATTTCAGCTAACAAACACAACTAGAAAGAGAAGCTAGGCGAGTGTCAATGGGCCTATCGCATGACGGTCCAAACTTCGACTGGCAGTACGTCATTCTCTTTGCTCTATGGAAGCAAACTTGTACTTTCTTTGGAGACCCTCAAATTCCTTCCCTTAGAGTGGCCTTATCTAATCAGTTAACCGACGAAGGCAATCACCATTGATGTCTACAGAAATTGGAAGCACTCGATAAAAAATGTCTCTTGGCTCAATAACGCATTGAGCTATATCAGGCTCGACTTTTTGGTGCCTTCAATACGAGAGTGAAGGAAAGGAAATTTCAGGTGGGAGACCTAGTCCTCGCAGTAAGAAGACCGATGGTCATGACACACAAAAAGAAAGGAAAATTCTAACCCAAGTGGGTGGGCCCCTTCGTGGAAGAAATAATTTATTCCAGCGGTGCATACAGGCTCGCTAAGCCTAACGGAGACTTGCTGATGATGCCAATCAATGTTAATTTCCTAAAAAAATACTATGCCTAAGTTGGGCACACACAAAAATGACGGACGCTTCCCCCGTCATGTTTATACTCTATCCTTATGTAGCACACAGGAAAAATCTGTTATCCGTACTTGGGAGTCCGGAGTACGCAATGGATAACGGATCCATAAAACTTCTCCAAGGCAAAATGGTTCACGTCCATATTACCTCTGAACTAAAAGTCATTCTTTCCGTCAGAAGCAGACTGTCACGTCCATAATACCTCTGGCTAGATTCCTTTACCATGGTCGTACTCATCAGTTATGAAATGGCTTGCTTGACTAATCGGTTCCACACCAAAGTGTCTCTACCATCACAGATGATGTCCCTACCAAACTTCCTTAATGGAACTAATCTAACCTATCACATCCATATTACCTTTGATAAGGCTTAGTGTTATCGTTGTTATGACGTCATATCACGTCCATATTACCAGACAAGGAAAGTTCTAAACAGAAAATAAGGCAAAATTTACATTAATATTCAAGATCATGAGTACATATGGAAGTCTATTAAATTTAAGAATTTTTCATTAATATTCAAGATCATGGGTACATTTGAGAAGAAGGGGACCACGATGTGCTGTTACTGGTACCAGTACGTGTGAAGCCGACAGTTCAACGCATTCTGGATCATCACTTCAGCAAACTCCCTAGTGTGATAAAAGAATACATACCGATGGATGGCAAGGGAGCTTGCAACACAGGACTGGGCCTACAGACCCAACTCTTTAGTGTGAAAGGATGCGACTAGAAATCCTGGTTGGGATAATAAGCCATGCCGCTGCCACTCAAATGAGCCGTTAGGACTCGATCCGAGATCCAGCCATCACGTCATGGCCACATACAGAGAAAAGCTACAGTGAGCTAGGTTAGAATATTGTAGACATTCCTCCGGGTAATGTGTCTGTTCACCTCGAACAATGGCGACTATGATATCTTTCTATGCTCTATCAGAACTAGAGCAATCCGAGACAGTTATTGCATAAACGGACACACCAAAGTCAGAATGATTGCAGAATAATACAAAGACATGCAGCAGAGTAATGCTCCATTTAACAGCATAGCCACGCGAGCTGCACATGAGAATCAAGTTTTGCACACAGACGTAGCGCCACCACAGTACAAAGGAAACCACAGCCATGCAAAGGCGAATATGCCCCTACAGCGGGATCGCACATCAACTATCGGTGCATGCTTCAAGTGTGTGCCCGAAGACAACATCACCTATGCTACAAAGAAAGAATCATCGCCATCAGCACATCCTCAAGATGAAGCCCTTCAGGCAATGACCATGCACGTTGGGCCAAGTGATTCATATAAGTGGTGCGAACAAATGGTGCTAAAAGAGTGTTTGAAGTAACCCAAAAGCAAAAAGAGAGTGCAAATGCTCCATACCTTCACCGCCGGCCGACAGGTGATCAACCATAAGAGGAAGAGGGTCGACAAACCGCTCGATGGGCCTTTCCGCGCTCAACTGCAATAGAGACATGAGGAGGATAGAGAAACACACTATTCTCTTCTTGCTAAAACCCTCTATTTATAGCAGGGAAGTCATTAATGGCTAGGCACTAAAATTGGGGAATAAACCGAACAGTCAAAGGATGAATCTTCTTCCCCATCCAATGTTCCCAATAGTTCGATGCGCCAACAAGTCCACTGCACTTAGAGAAGCAACCTGCTGCGCCCAATAGCCAGATGCGCCAAACAATGAGCTGCGCCAAAAAAGAGAATACTCTGCAAATGTGCCGTATATGAGGATGTTTCATACGTGTGCTAATGTAATTCCTATACTAAAGTCCTCCATGCTTATGTTCAAAGTATTCTGAATTTTTAACTTACAAAGTTTTAGTTCAAAATTTTTGAAGGGGGTCTTGTAGAAGCATGAAAAATCTCTACCCATGCGCAAAAGAGATTTGAGGCCATGTACCCAAAAGATTCGAAGCTATACGCCCATGCGCCAAAGAGATCACAGGTCATGCACCTAACAAAGGTCAGGGACCACTAAACGTGGTAGTGTTCCCATGTGCCAAGTAGTGCCATGCACCCCTAATCGTATTACGTGTTCCCATATGCCAAGCAGTGCCATGCGCCATAAAATATATTAGTGTTACCATGCGCCAAGCAGTGCCATGCGCCACAAATCATATTATGTGTTCCCATGTGCAAGTAGAGCCATGTGCCACAATTACACCATTTTTATGCGCCAGGAGGACGTACTCCTAAGGTACAATTAAAATCAACTTTGACACGTGTCATAAGTATCTTGGGCATCAGAAATCCCAGATCTCAACTGAACACGTAGCAACATAGGGCTCCAAGCGCTGCTGACAGTAGCATGTGCCGTCGCTCGGTAGCATGTAATCTGCGCATGAGTACCTCTCCCTAAATCAATAAATAATAGGCATTTTCCCCACATGAAGAAGATCGAGAGATTCATCCACACATACACGTAAAGAGGAAGCAGAGCCAGCCGCCTCTATAAAGTAAGAAGAAGGAGACAGAGCATCGCCGAAGCCTCGTCGACCCCCCTTAGTCCCGGATCATCAAAGGGGTAAAGGAGCCACTATAGTGCTCTATCTTCATCGTCCCACTTGTCCAGATCTTTTTTTTTGTACTTAGATTCTCTTGTATAGGGTTTCTCTTGTACTCTTTGTTAATTTGCAATAAAAAGATTATACACCTTTGCCGAAAATACTAACTTATTTTTTTTGCTATGTCGACATCACCCACTAGATCTAGTACTATATTTTTGAGGCATTTAACCACTGAGTACATGTTTAGCTCATGTTTTGGACTTGACTTCTAGCCTACGGGCTATGGCATAGTTAGCTTATTCTAGACTATGAGTTGATCATGTATTACTTATACTCTGATAGTTTTTTATTTTTTATTACTAGCTTCATGATCATCTAAGTATATTTGGTTTGGGAAGCTTTACTATTTTGCTCCTGATGATCATATTACTTGTATATTATTGTTTGCTTGTGATTGAGACACATAGGACCGCTTGACCCAGGATCGAATAATGGATTGTAGTATTAACCCCCCATATCTTACAACTTTATAGTATATTTGGGGTACTAGCTCTGAGTATACGTAGTTGGTCATTGTCTTCCCTCTCTCTCCAGTATTCTGGTCTGGGGTGTGACACTTAGCGAGCATGTATACGCCGCTGGAGTAGACCATCTCCACTACAAAGGGACCTTCCTACTTGGGTTGGAATTTTTCTATTTTGTTGTGGGTCATGATCATTGGTCTCCTTATAGTTAGGACGAGATCGCCGACTTAGAAGGTTCGTTCCTTTAGCTTCTTGTTGAAGGTGCTAGAAAGTCGTGCTTGATATAGCTCAATGCGTTGTTGGACCAAGAAGCATTTTTCATTGAGTGCCTCTAATTCCTGTAGATATTGACGGTGGTTGTCTTCGACGGTTAGCTAATTGGAAAGGGCCACCCAGAGGGAAAGAATTTAGGTTTCTAAAGGAAGGACAACCTCGCTTTCATAGATCAAAGAGAACGGCGTGCTGCCAGTCAAAGTGCAGACTGTTGTGTGGTAGGCCCATGGACATTCTCCCAGATTCTCATTTCAGTCATGTTTATTGGTTGGAATAAACTTTTTGAGTAGCTTGATGATTTTTTTATTGAATGCTTCAGCTAATTCATTCTCTGCTGGATTGTAGGCGATTGAAGCTACATTTTAGATTCAGTTTTTATCGCAAAACCGGAAGAAAGTGTGGCTTATAAACTGTGGACTATTGTCATGAATGATCCTATGATACAAGTCAAAGTGGTAGATGACGTAATCCTTGAGAAAACTGATCACATTGGATGTTTTTACTTTTGCCAACAGAAATGCCTCCGACCACTTAGAGAAGTAGTCTATGATAGATAAGATAAACTGGTCCCCTTAGACGAAGGAGGACTAATCGGGCTTATAATGTCCATAACCAGGCTTTGAACGGCCAGGACGCAATAGTCGGGTGAAGGAACTCCGAGGGTTGGTGGATGAAGTCAGCATGGATTTGGAACATCCGGCACTTTCTTGCATATTCGACAGCGTCTGCCACCATCGTTGGCCAGTAATAGCCCATGCGTCGGAGACAGTCCTAAAGCTTATGACCGGGTTAGTAAGCACTACAAACGCCATTATGCGCTTCACGGAGAGCTTATTTTAATTTTGTGTCTGATAGGCATCGTAATAGGAGTCTGTCATAGGAACGTCAGTATAGCATCTTTATATCCATATCATAGTAGAATCGGAAAGAGTGTCTTCTAACAAAAGTGGCCTCCTTTGGATCATCTGGAAGAGTCCCATAGACTGCAAAGTCCATAAATAGGAGTCTCTAATCCTTGACATTAATGTCTGTGCCCACAGGATGGCTTAGATTTAATTATAAGTTATTTCATGGTTAGACCAGTTCTTGACCTACTATTGTGATTAATAGATGGGTCTTGATTGGAGTCGCTAAAGAGGCGGCGAGGTCGGTGAGCACGTTCGCTTCGGTGTTTTGCAGCCATGGCACATGTTTTATGAAGAACTCTGTGAAAGTGGAAATCATGACAATAGTCGCTTGGCAATAAGGAAGTAAATCCTCGTGCTGAACTTCGTACTCGCCATGGACTTGACTGACTATTAATTTTGAGTCGCCATAGGCTTCTAAGGAGACAACCTCTAACTTTCTGGCCAGCTGAAGCCCAATTATAAGGGCGTTATATTCTGCCACATTATTGAAACATGGCTCTGTCAGTGAGTACGCATGATGGATGACCAAGTCGTCGGAAGAAATTAGCATTATCCCCACTCCGACGATAATGTCGTCTTTTGGCCCTGTTCTGGAAGTACCATCGAAGAAAATTTGCCAGACTGATCCTCCTCTTGTGACTGTGTTAGACTCTAATACCTCATTGGGAATTTTTTCATAGAGCTTTGAAGTCTTTGGCATCGGATGAGCTTGTTGGCCAAATATTTATATCGATTTTTTGAAAATGGCTAATCGATTAAGTTTAGCATTATGGTAATCGATCAATCACTATAGTATCTTCTACTTAATCTCAGTATTGTCCAGATATGTAATATTTGCTTCTGTATATTTTTTTGTTCGTCTAACATGTACTTACAGAAAGTAATAAGCAAGATCAGCAATGGACATATGCTACATGAAGATGAGCTAAAGATGACGTTATACCAGAAGATTTTATCTAACCGCCTACGACTTATCTGGAGCCTCGCACCAGGGGATTCCGCTGCCTGGTCAGCAGATGGGGTCGAGGGGGCAGTGCCCCTCATGGGATTTCGGGGTGAAGCCCTTGAAAGGTATTTAGATTCCCAAATGTGGTTATCTTTGGACAACTGTCGTCAAGAGAAAAAGCATCTTCAAGTCAGTAGATATTTTAGAAGTTTGGCGTCATCAGTGCTCTTAGTTTTCATATGTAAGCTTTTATTTATTTAAGTCTAGAATTGATATAAGCTGAGTCACACTGGCAAATCCTAAGTACCTGTACCCAGATACCTAGTCTACTTAAATGAACCAAAGAACCTATACACCAAATCAGGCCATATTTATTTACAAAGTCTACCATACTAAGAGACCGAAATCGAGCTAAACTCGGGCTGAACTCGTGTCAAACTCGGACCAAATTTTGTTACCCTTTTGATATAAAATTAACCCGTTCAATAGCTCCTGATTTCTTGGCCCAACGGTTAAAAATTTGAATTAAACCCCATCCGAATTTTGGCCGAATTATGTTTGCCTACACCCTATAAATATGATTAGAATTCTTCATTCTTATTCACTCAACCATTCTCAATCTTTCTATCATATACTAAGTAAACCCTCAGAGCCTAAACTTTCTTATCTCCAAGATCAACTTTCAGCCTTCTAGTGCCAAGTGCGGTCTCGGTCTAGAAGTCTACAGAGTTGTAAAGAGCTTAGTTTATTAAGCCCCTCTTCTGTGTGAAGTTGCAAGACTTCGGATCAAAACTCATGGTGTGTGAAGTTGTGAGATTTTGGATCAAAGCTCGTGGTGTAAAAAAGTCGATAAGCCTTCGGATTAAAGCTTGTGGTTCACTATTGGTGATTATAGTGGATAAAACTCCAATCTTAAGTTCTCGGGACTGGACTAGTCCTCTCAGAGGAAAACCAGTATACATCTTGGTGTTTGCGTCTGCTCCATCTTACTCTTACTCTTATTTTATTACTGTCTTGCATATACACTGTTAGTTAGTAGCTGCCTTCACTCTGCTTAATTTTTAATTGGGTAGATTATTCTGTTGTACTCTATTCACCCCCCTCTAGAGTTGCCTTATGGTCCTTCAGAGCTGCCAGGAAATTGGTCAATGCTTGGCCCTTGACAGTCTTTTTTGGGACAAACACCATACCGTAGGACGATAGCAGGATTGCTCATGTGGCTAGGCGAGAGTTAAGCTCCCCGGGATTGGTCATGAGGACTCTGAGGGGGTTAACTCAAGAGATAACGTATATGGTTTTCCCTGTCAAGTAGTGGCGTATCTTCTGGACAGCAAACACCAGAGCAAGACATTATTTCTTCACCTAATTGCACCTGTGTTCCACACCGATTATTGTTCTACTAAGACAGTAGATAGATTTCATAGCCTTTGACGCTATTTTGGGAGAGCAGAGCGCCGAAAGAATGATCCATTTCTCGGACATAGAGTAAGAAGGGCTTTCCCATGACTGGAGCCACCAACACTGGGGGATTTATAAGATACTTAATATCGTCGAATGCCTGTTGGCACTCCTCTGTCCAGGAAAAAGGGACTACTTTCGTCATGAGCTGGGTAAAGGGTCGACATCATCCAGAGAGATTGGCGATGAATCTTCTGATGTACGCTAGCCTTCCTTGCGTACCACGAAGTTCTCACAGGTTCTTCGGAGGGTGCATATCTAGGATAGCCTTGGTCTTTTCAGGGTCAATATGAATGCCCTTTAAAGTTATGATAAATCTTAGAAACTTGGTGATGGAGACTTCCAAAAATGACTTTGTAGGGTTCATCTTGAGCTGGTGGGCTCTCATCAATTCGAATACCATCTTCAGATCATGGAGATAATTATCTTGAAACCGGATATTGACAGCGATATCTTCAACATAACATTCCACTATCTTACGCAGGTAGTCACGGAAGATGGTGCACATAGCTCACTGTTACGTGGCACCTGTGTTCTTCAGATCGAAGGGCATCACCGTATAATAGTACACCCCTATTGGTGTCCAAAATGATGTATATTTCTTATCGTCTGGGAATATCTTGATCTGGTTGTAGTATGAGAACTCATCCATAAAGGACATACGCTTAAAGCCATAAATATTGTCAATCATCACATCTGTAATCGGGAGAAAAAATTTGTCCTTTGGGCAAGCCATATTTAAATCATGAAAGTCTATGCAGACTCGGATCTTTTCTTTCTTTTTAATGACAGAAACGGTGTTAGATACCCAATTTAGTTATTTTCTTAGCAAATAAAGCCACTTGCTATTAGCTTATTCACTTCAGCTTCAATGGCATTCATAATGTTCGGGCGGAACCGTCGTTGTTGCTGCTTCACAAGTTTGGCATCCGGTAGGATGTTGAGTTTATGCATCATGATTTACAAATTCAAGCATGGCATATCTTCGTAGTTCCATGCGAAGACATCAATATACTCGCTTTCCAGCTGGACAAATGATTCACGCACTTCTGTCGGGAGGTTTTTGTATATGAAAATGGGTTTAGGAGCTGCGTCATCACCCAAATTAACTTACACAACCTCATCTTTAGTAGGAGGTTCCGTTGCTCGAATTGTAACTCCAACAGGGACTCTAATTTTTGAGCCCATGGTTCTACTTCAAAGAGTTCAATCGAGTGCTCGTCGTCCTCTTCTAGATTTGCTGATGCAATGTTTCTGGACAACGCTTGCTTGAGTACGTCTCTGATGCTAGTGTCGGAGTCCCAGGCAAAAAACTGCGAAGAATGAGACTGCGTGTCATCTTCCTCCTCTAAATCTTTGAGAGTTGTAGAAGGTGTGACATAACTTAGATAATTGTCGGTCCGTTGGCAGTATGTCTCTAGTTTGCCTTTAGGAGAAAAGTGATGTTGTGGTAGTCGCCGTCCCTTGCCATAGTTTAGGCCTTGGTCACTCTTCATATCATATCTCATTTTCTAGACAATACGCTTAGTCTAGATGTTGTAGGGGTAAAGTTGCATTCTATCACTTTTTGGTTCCGTCTCGTCTACAACAAAGTCCCGATGGCCTTCGACTTTTCCAAAGATGATAAGTTTGTCCACCTTTCCTCCTTGATGGAATGACGAAGCATAAGTCTTGACTAAGGTGGATTTGATCTGCTGGGTGAGTGGTGGCTACTTGGGTATACAGATGTAAGCCTAAACTATACTCCAAAGAATATGTGGCATTCCATTATACTACGATGAAGTAACTCAAGGACAAACCTTTATTAAGAGAAAAGGTAATTCCTCAAAAGGGATCACGTCGTTGAAAGACGATGCGTCCGTGGATGCCGCATATACTCTTCCAGCTCATCTTCAATGGTTGTCAGTGACGCTGGCGGTGCTGGAGCTTTCCTATGGAGCTTGACTACCAGCTGCTCTGGAGTTCTCTCAGCAGGGGTTCCTTATTTAGAAGGTGTCTCAACCTCCAAGGCTTGACCACTGAAGGTTCAGGTACCTTCTTACGAAGCTTGACCACAATGGGATTAGCCACAGGGACTGGAAGTCCTTTGAGATGGACCCTTAGAGGAGCATCTAAAGCTGTAATGGTATCGGCTTCATCGTCGGTATCATTACCACCTTCCTCTAAATGGATTTGTTTATACAAAATCGAGTCAGAGTAGTACGCCTCGATCCTTTTGAAAGGATCCATGTCAGCAAATTTTATTTTGACAACGCCATCTTCGTTGATGTACTTCAGACACTGGTGGAGAGTGGATGGAACAATCATGTACTCATGTATCCATGGATGTCCGAGCAGGAAATTATAGGACACCTCCACGTCGATGACATAACAAGTCACTTCTGTATAGAGGTTGCTGATTTGGCATTTCAGACAAATTTTGCTGAGAGGGTAGCTTCTTCCAGCATTGAAGCTACTGATTATGGTATTAGTGGCAGTTAGATGATGCATCGGGATCACCAAAAATTGTAGCAGGCTTTATAGGATGATGTTGAGGGATGATCTGGGGTCGATATGCATCTAGTCCACTTTAATGGCTCTGATGTATCCTGTGTAATACAGGGAACGATCGTGCCTATTGTTCTTCAACAACATATCCTGCTAAAAAAATATGATACTCAGGATTGCCTCCATCACATTGTTGCATTGAGGGTATGCGGCATAATTCTCAGTCGGTGGCTTGACTTGAGCCAAATAGGAGTCAGCATTTTGTAACGCCTCACTCAGAGCATCATAGGTCCTTTTGAAAAGATGCAAGAGCTCGAAGAGTGACAACTTCGTAGGAGTGGTGGCTAGTTGTGCAAGTATGTCGAAGTTGTAGGGCTTCTCCATCCCTTGAGTTACGTTCTTTCGTAGAGGTTTATCATAGGGAGTTTTCTTCAGCTTTTGCTTGTCCTCTACGAAAAGCTGGGATGGACTTGTATTCGAGACAGGAGGTTCGACTACCAGGGATGTAGATTCATCGAAAGTGTTGTAGTCATTCTGATAGGTTAGTCCTGATATAATTGCCCCTGTTATAGCTTTGTCCGTTGATGGAGAGGCCATATGACAGGACTTGATCTTCTTTCTTTTGACCTTAAAGATAGGCAGTACCGGCAACTGTGTCATATTCGGGACGAGATCTGGATGAACCCACATGACTTTGCCTCTTCGGGTAGTGAGAGGAATGAATCCGGTTGCTTGGTCGTGTACCGGTGGAAGGTTAATTATTTCTATTATCGCCTTTGGGATAGTGACGACACCGTCTTGAGCCTTAATTATCGGGAAGGTGCCAAATTACAAGGACACCATGTTTGAAGTGACTATTTTGTTCTCGTAGTCCAAGGTAAGGGCTTTTGAGCCGATTAGCCTCTGTATTTGTCTTTTTAATACGTAACAGTCTCGCTGGGCGTGATGAACGTACCGATGGTAGTGACAATACTTGGGATTGTTAACCTTGGCTACTTTATTGGGGCATTTGATGTTAGGTAGCTTGAGCTTGTTACCCTTCATCAAAACATCGAAGAGTTCCACGACATCATCGTCCTCAAAAGAGTAAGTACCATGTACCCTTGGTGGCTCCGCCAGTTTGGCGATAGGCGAGGTCAAATTTTTGGCCAAGTTCACCATCAAGGCCTGCTTTCCATTACTGTCATGACTGTTATTGGCGGCAAAAGGATGCTTTTCCTTGAATTCAATGTTAGGAGCTTGGAATACTAATAAGTGGGCATCTTTCGTGCTCTATTTGGCAGCAGCGACACTTATGATAAGTGTCGTCTAGTTGGTGAATGAACCAGAAGCCATCCAGAGTCTAACTGTTGGCAGAAGATTTTTCTAACACGTGTCCATTAGCAAGGATTCAGGAATGCCGGGAGGCAATTTTTGCGCTGCATGGCAAAACCGTTTGATGTAATTCTGTGCCAGTTCCCTGTCCCTATTGGTGATGTCCATGAGAGAGGACAGTCATATCCATCCCTCCTTCATAAAATTGGGTGAGGAACAGGGATTTCAAGTCCTCGAAGGATGAAATGCACTTGTCTAGGAGACTACATAACCACTCAAACATGATCCCGGATAATGCTCCGACGAACAAGTTGGTGAGTAGGGCATCATCCTGTGGTAGGTGTCCTATTGTAGATTAGAAGTATCTCATGTACTGACGGTATCATGACCCGCACCCGGTCTAGGGACACGAGTACGTGGGTACGTCCAGCCTACACTGCAACATCGGCTATAGAACATTGTCTAGGTCAACCATACTATATATCTATCTCACACAATATATATAATGTACCTGTCAATGATATCTTAACTCCAAATGGAGGATAATATGATGATATAATAATGGTGATCAATACTCAATCATAATATAAAACTAAAGGATGATAATGGTACGATATGGATTAGAAGAAGTGAAATACAGAGTCACAATACAATCCCAAGTCCAAGTCCAAGTCTAATCATAACATAATTCTCAAATAATATATATATGTCAAATGTCTAAGATGGGACATATACAATATCATTAATGAGAGTAGCTAAGCCTTCCCGATTGCTAGTACTAATCATCATGCTCTACAGTGCTTTTTCAACGGCCTTGCTATCCTGTCGCCCATAATAGATGGGACACATCTTCTCTAACCAATTATCTAAAAAAATATATCCAGTCAGGATGGAACGAGCATACCTCTAACAGTAGTTCTAGTTAATTGATAATGACTATAAACTATAAATAGTGAATGTAATACAAGACGAGAAACAAAGACATATATCATAGTATGGTAGAAAAGAAGACAGGTAATCTAGTACAATAAGGTATAAATTGATCACAATAAAATAGAATAAAGGCAATAAACTATAGTATAGAGAAAAACTGTAACTATACTAAGTATTTTGAAATACTAGTCAGATATATGATCGGCTTGGGTTATCAAGATCTACTATCAAGACTATAACATAATCATATGTACAGTATGATTGGTTGTTGTCCAAAGAACACAATCATTTAAGATTGGCTGTTGTCTACAAGAAACACAATCATTTAAGATTGGTTATTTTCTACAAGAAACACAATCATGTAAGATTGGTTGTAGTCTACGGAGTAACACAATTATATGTGAGGTATATGATTGGCTGTTGTCGAAATGATACAATACAATGCTTAAGGTTTTGATCACATATCTAGCTAGCACTTTCTCCTTCCTTTGACCAATACTCATGGATCCGATCACGACACGTTACGTACACAAATTTCATATAAGTACACGAAGAACACGAATGAACACGTTTACAAGAAATACCCGATGTACACGATAAAGTACATATGGAAGGAGTATCCGGAGTACACGATAAGGGATAACATCTCCTGATAGGATCCATATAGTACTAGTCCGTGTAATAATGTATCAGAAATCAAGTAAAATATTTCTAAATACTTGTATTATAGTAATTATCAAATAATAAAAACTATTAGATAATGTACTCGCCTGTGGTCCAGAGCAATGAATGTAAATCGATGTCCGAACTGGCGTCACACTGACCTATATATGAAATATTAAGTCAAAATAGTGTTTTGGAATCACAAACATGATATACTAGCTTGAAACTAGGTCTTTAAGTCAATACTAGGTCTAATTAAGTCAAACTATGTCAAACTAAGTCAAACTAGGTCAAACTATGTCAAACTTGGTTAAATTTAGTCAAACTAGATCAAATCTAGGCCAACACAGTCAAACTAGGTTATTTCCTAGTTTCTAGGTTAATTTTACCTATTTACAAGGTTTATAAAGTTATACTAGGTCTTAAAAAGTCACTATTTAGATTTTAGGTGTTAACTAGGTTAAACTAGTCAATACTAGTAAATACTAGGCCAATACTAGGTTTCTAGGCTATACTAATAAGTTCCTAGCATATATTACCCTAATATATACTTCTACCTATAATTTTTAGTAATACCTTGGCCTATAGCTATTTACCTTATCCCGTATCACGGTATCTTAATCTGTATCACACATTTGCTTAATACCTGAGCCCATATCTTAAATACCTTAACTATTAGTCAATACCTTAGTTCTAGGGTCAATACTTTGGCTAAACTAGGTTCTAGTCCATAATAGTTAATACCTTGCTAATATCTGAGTTTCTAGAGTAATACCTTAGCCGTATCACTAGTACCTCAACTATGGGTCAATGCCTTGCTAATACTAGGTGTTAAAGTCATAATGGTTAGCTATGATGTAATAATATCATATATACTATATGGATATACTAATATATACAATAACTTAGTCTAATACTTAATATCTAGCTAATACCTTAGTATTACCTCATTACCTAGTTATTACGTTAGTATTACCTCATTACCTTAACAAATATCTTAATATATTATCCCGTATCCTAGATTTTAAACTAATACCTTAGCTAATACCATTACCTTGACCAATACCCAATACCTTAACTCATACCTTGGTACCTAACCCATTACCCAAACTAGACACTACCCTTACTATGGTATCTTAATCCAATATCTAATATCATAACCTTACCTTAGTATCCTAGTATTATCTCATACTAGTTCTAATGTTTTGGTATCTTGGTATTCTAAATACATTGATATTTCCTAGGATACAACACTCTAATTTATCCCCACACATATTTTACTTGTTTGTACATGGTACTATGGTACCACATTAAGTAACATATGATACCAACCCCCAAGATACTAACCCATGACCATAACCTATACTTACCTTACATCCAAGATACTCACCCTACTCTTGGCACTTGACATCTTGATATTTATCCATTACCTAATTCTAATACCTAACATCTTAGTTTCTTGACCACTACCTTATCCTCCTAGATACTTACCCAACTAACTCTAATACAAATACTTGATACCCAATAGGATACCTTACTCAAGCCCCAATACTCACTTACCCTCACTCATGATACTTAAATTTTATGATACCAATATTCTCATGGTACCCAAGTATCACAGTAGTACCCTGTCCCAAACTCTAATACCTTGACATATAACTTACTTATACCTGGCTCACTTGATAACCACTTGTATCAATACTAACACACACACAAACTAACACCTATTATCTAACACTTATATATATATATATATATATATATATATATATATATATATACTTGACAGCCTATGATACCTACACTCACTTGATATTCACACTACCTAAGCTTATAGGAAACACAAAATGCCTATGTCATACAATCAGTTCCCTACTTGTAACCAATCCTGCACCTATTAGACCTATTTAATAAATTTTAGGGTTAAAATATGTCATAGCCCTTCGTATTACCTTTCCGAAACTTAAAACGGATTATATTTTCGTGTCCGAAAGCTCCCGAAATCGCGAAAACACCGAAATATGTTCGTCTTTCGGACACCTGGCACTCAAACAGTTTTACAGAAAGTTCCAGAACGAATTTGGCCTATTAGTTTATATATTTAGAAATCTAACTTCGATACAATTTTTAAAAAAAATAGAAGATTAATCGGAGTCCTGAGTTAGGAGTTATGATATTTCTAAGTTTTTATGACTGCTAAAAATTAGGTTGAATACTATGACAAATTCGGGTTATTTTGGACAAAAGAACACATATATACTCCCAATTTACCAAATCTACATATACGTATCATGGCGTATCATGATACAGACTCTATGTGTCCAATTTTGGACACAAAAATACCTTCACACCATCAAATAAATATCAATAGTCCTCATTAAGACACAATACACATGCTCAATGAACACAATTGAGGTTTTTTCTAAATTGAGCCTCAAAATCATGACACCAACTTAGATCTACCAAATTGAGGGCTCCTAGTGTCTATATCTACCTTTGAAAGTCAAATCTAACCATAAGAAGGTCCCTACATAACCAAGGGGTGTTCCTAACCATGAATTTGATAAAATTGAGAGAATTACCTAGTATTTTGGTAGCATCTTTGGAGAATTCTGAAATTGGACACGGAAGAGATGAGTCGGACATAATATCCTAACAAGCTCCTCTTATATGTATCTCCTTGTGCTTCTCTAATGCTCTAGACCGTCATGATGGTGAGAATGAGTGAAAATAAAAGTGTTTGAAAAGAAATTTGGTAGAGAATTGGTTTGCTTAGGGAAGAAGAAGCTTTGGAG